>CANTFK010000343.1:0-468538 GCA_947646735.1 Peronospora farinosa
GAATTCAAGCACGTATATGTTTCGACGTAAAAACATTGCTGCAAGTCCGATAATGTCATTTCCACCCCATGTGTTCTCTGCAATGACCGCGTCTCGTTTCGAAGGACTGGATGCGTAGTCCTCCAAAAACCATTTGAGCTGACTCAGTGACTCTCGCCGCGTCATGGCAGGCCAAGCTCGATTAACATTTTTTTTAATGTTTACCCGGATATCATGCGGGATGCGGTCTTCTAAATTAAGAAGCCCGACCTCCTTAACCCCTAGTTTAAGGGTTGCCGTCAGCTGTTCTAGCTTGGAAGTTGGTTCGGCTAGGTCTGCCCCTGTTGCACCTTGCACTACTGCCATGGCCAGACAATTACCGGACGCCGGTGTCACTACATCTCGCAGCCCCAGGCTTTTCATTGTTGCTGCAAAAGTCTGAGGCACTGCCGTTAGCATGGGACCAGGTAAACCCACCTCCGAAGGACCCCCGCAACTGGCCTGCACCATCGTCGAAAATGTTTCCCGATATTTCGTCTGACGACTAAGCAGCAAATGCTTTTGTATTTGTGGAAACTGTCCTCTCGCCATACCTTCTTTACGAAGTAGCTCTTCAGATGGAGATAGGATCGGTTGCGCCGAAGTGACCGTAACTTCGGCCACTTCATCAGGAACGCCCGTACTACTCGGCCCGGCGGGTGTTTGGGGAGTCGGTTGTGGGTTTTCGCTGATTTCCACAAAAATATTTTCTCGATTAGTGCCCTTGTCGCTACTTGTCTTTGATTTCGCTGCACGTCCCGTAGAAACTCGTCCCTTTTGAGTTCTGTGGGTAATCCACGGCTGTGGTTCCTTGGGTTCTGGTTGAAGCTCTACGTCCGCAGGTAAAGTTCCCTCTTCTCTATCCACCGGTTTTAGGTTTCGCTGCGGCTCTCGATTGAAGTCAGACTGCCCTGCGTGGGTCGGAGGTGCAGTCGTCTGAGTTCCCGGCGTTCTGTGAGTCTCCTGAGCCAGGCGGTTTTCGGCAATACGTGCGCGAACGGTGTCCCTAAGCTCTTTGAGACTAGCAAAAGGCCGTGTGGTGTCGCTTAGATCGGCTATGTCCTGCTCGGCAGCCACGATGGCGCCAGGACCCCGAAGTTGGGCGTCAGAGAAACTGCAACGCGCAAGTGGGTGACCAATGTTACCACACTGTAGACATTGTAAACGTCGCCCAACGTTTGGATGAGATACGATAAGAATGGCGCCAAACCATATGATTCTTACTACCCCTTGTAGAAAAATCGGGCAACCCGCCAGCTGGAAAGTGAGCTTCCACATCGTCGACGTTCGGGTATCCGGCGTGCACGTATCCATATCTTCTACTTCAAATGGGGTATGAATTTTGCTTCTAAGAAAAGCCATAAGCTTTCCGATGTCGTGAAATCGGGTCAGATTCCGTATACAGACCGTATACTCTGCCTGCCGCCGCATTTGGTCACCATTTGGACCACGCTGTCGGTCCCATACTGTTCCATGGTGTGGCCCATGTGGGTTAGCTAGTGAATAGCTACCACCCCGAAACGGAATAGTCACACTCTGATGCTTGCGTGCCGTATCCCTTGTAAAGAAAAAAAGTGAATTGACTTGGTCACCTTGTCGTATATAATCTTCTTAGTCTGGCTTATCAGCGCGTGAAGCGCTGATAAGTTGACCCGTACCAACTCAGCCGACTCCAGTATCGCAGTGATGATGCTGTGAGTGCTTTGCCTACTGACACGAATATGATGATGGCGTTGTAACGTCATAATCAGCTCTCCCTCCACCTGTGCTTCGATCGTATTAAACAGCCGGATGCGTTCGGTACTATCCATTATACTCTGTACGAAGGAAGGGAGTTGGCGGCACGCGATGGATCCTTCTGCCAGGCCGTCGATAACCCTCCACTCCTCTGCGGTTCCATCTCGGTACTTCTGCCCAAAAGCCCCTTTGTAAGAAGATTCGCATACTCTTGTAAGCTTTACTATCTCGTCCGGCTTGTACTTGGCCGGATTGAACATGTACGGCGAGTATGTTTGACGCGATGAAGCAGAAGAACATCCGGTAGCTGCTGACGTGCCTTGTTTAACTTTGGCCGACCACTGACTTAAAACCGGTGCTTGCTTCCACTTGAGCCGACTGACGTGTTTGCGAACTATTTCCACAAAAGCCCATTTCGTTACGTAAAGGTCCTTAATTACTGGTAGGAGCGTTCGGTTCCATGCTTCCTCCCCTTGTACTCCAACGATACAAGCTTGTTCAAATAAGGTGAGTAATGCTACTCGCTCTGCCTTGGTCAAGCGAGGATAACGTTGCCGCTCGACGGGTAATTTATCCTTGTTGACCGCGAAATGGTCCGATGCCCTAGTATACATTGCTTAAATGGAGTGAAGCCAGGGATCGAGCGGACCCTCGTCGGGGTGGGCCTTCATCTCATCTACTAAGGCTGCATGGATACCACTTTCCTCGTCAGCCATAGGAGCTTCGGGGCGCTCCGTAGTGCTCCCTCCGCTCTTCGAGAAATCGTGAACCCCTGGATTCGGTTGATCGCCCCGTACTAATCTTTCCGCGCCCGGTTTAATACCAGTGGTGGTACCCGGTTGGGCTGCGCTTGTTGGCCAGCCAGATCTGGCGGAGACATTCGTGAAGGAGTGACTGGAAATAATTCGGTCCCCGTCCATTTTCAATATTTCATCGGATCGGTGCGGGTCTGATGCCATCCAGTCGTTTTCCCTGGCCTTCTGCGAAGACTTAGGGGATACTTGAGGCGGAAGTGGCGCTGGAGGTGGCACTGGCCGTCCTGAGACTTCACCATTGTCTTCCGTCCCGTTGTCAGGAGGAGGGTCGGCCATGGGATGAACTCACGGGGCGTTGCTGAACAAAGTCTGCTGTGACAGTCTGTCTCTTTTATACTCACCGCTCGTGCTGCGCAGATTGGAGAGTGAATGGGGGGGGGGTGGGGGGAAAAAAAGCAGACATTCCACGAGATTCCTTGTGGCTGTGAGCTTCGACGTAAACTGCATGCATTGCCGAACGAAGGCTCAATCAATCACTTTTGCAATTGACCAACAAGTTGCACACTTGCTTCTGCTCACTCCTCGCCTCGCCTCACCTCGTTGCATTCTCACCCGCATTACAATATGAAGCTTTACCACTTCATCTCACTGGTAGCGATGATCACTCAAGCCTCAGCTGCTTGAAGATCTTCTTCTCACAGTCGCTTGAAAGGATGGTTTGCCTGCTCAGACGACACCTTCACAGCAAGCGGAGACTCCGCTGTCGAAAAAGCTGAATGCGCTTTCCACAAAGCGCCGCCTTGTTATCCTGAAATTTGTGAGGCACCAGAGCATGTGCATTCGACAGTCAATGTTTTCGTGAAGCGGATACTAGCTGTAAGGAACCCAGAAGCTGCATCTAATTTTTGGCTATTGCAAGAAAACTCGGATGTCTCTGCTAGTTGTAAGGCGCACGTTGATTTAGTTGATGTAGTCCCTGTATGCTACTAACTTTCTTTGAAATATTTTTTGATAGCGATACACGCAGGATTGAATGGATTGGTGAATGTTTATACGATGGACCAACGTGGATCTGGTCATAGTACTCGCCTGGATTGCGTCACAATGCCGATTAATATCACCGGGTCTCCGCAGGGCAATTCTTTTGAAATATCGCAAGTCCCAGCATGTGCTCACGAATTGGAAAAGAAATACGGAGACCTTGCTTCATTTTCAATCACAAGCGCTGCGACAGATGTGGCAACTTTCATTTCTGGCTTTACGAATGGTTTGAACACGATCGTGTGTGGTTTGAACTTTGGTACTTTGATTGTGGAACGTTTAATTCATCTGAGTCCCCCTGAAGTGACGGGGTATGTTCTGGATGGTTTTGCCGGGATATCGGGTGCATCGCGAGACAAAACCCTGTTTTATTCATCTTCTGACTCCACTTTTGGAGAGGTGGGTGATGCCTTCATGGCATTATGCGCGGAAAATAAGCGAGTGCAACGAGCGATTTGAGTCTGAAAAGTCTGCCAGCCACGCTTCAAGATGTGATCACACATATCGACGAAAATCCAAAATCGACGTGTGCTGCTCTTGTGAGCGATTCGAATCGCGGCTGGAGTAGTGAACCAGCTTCATACATTTTGCGTCGGGCTCTGTCAGCCATTCTTCCGGACGCTAGCATTGCGCACAATAATCCCTCCTATTGTCTACAGACTGAATCGTTGTGAGCCCAAAGATATTAGCGTGCTGAAGCATTTCTTCAAGGTTTCGAAAGCAGTTCAATCTAAACGAGGCGACGACAGTGCGCCTGTATCGCCTCTGCTTGAATATCTCGTCAACTATTCTGAAATGTGGGAAAAACCGACGCCATCGATCGCAGAAATGACCTCACGTGTCACGGACGCGTCAATATCGCCTGCACTAGTGTATTCAGACGTCCCGATCTACTGTGCTTTCTCGAAAGAAGAATCGGCTGTATGCGACAAACTTAGTCTAGGAGACTACCGCGGCAACGGCATTATTTACGAAGTCGACAAATACTGGAACAAGAGTGCTAAGATTCCTCCTCAGGCTAGTGTTCTTTTGCTGAGCGGTAAATTGGACCCGGTGACGCCGCACAAATATGCTAAAAGTTTGATGGAAGCACTTATCGGCGAGAGGAAGGAGTTGGTTACTTTTGAGTACGCCGCTATAAGCGCCTTATTGCCATATCCAATAAACGAAGACAAGGACAGTTGCGGCATGAAGCTACTGGTATCATACGTGACCAATGACGGCGATTTGACGCTTCTTGATAAGTCTTGCGTCGAAGAGATGCCCGCGTTCAATATGAGTCCAACGGATGCCAGTTTGTACTTCTGTTTGGGTACGAACGATCCATATGACGGAATGCACATTAAAGGTCTACTACCAAGTATCCTCGCTTCAATCAAGAGCTGAAGTCCTGTCGAATACCAAAGCTAACTGCTTCGTTCATGACTCAGAGTGTGAAGTTGATAAGAACGACGACTGCAATGCGGAAGCAACGAAGAAAGCAAGTATCTTTGTTAGGAACCCCTAATGCTGTGCGATTAAATCAATCTTGATAATTTGCAACAGGACACTAGCATATCCACTTAATTGAGTTGCAGTCGGATATTCACTTCTTACAGATACCAGGCGCATACACGTAGTATTGCTGCAATTCAATTTCATAAGGTATAAAACTCCAACTTTTACATCAATTGGTCCGCGTAGAAATCCACTCGGATGCATCCTCTACGACGAAATAGTGTAGTCGAGCAAAATTAGTGGAGTACTAAAGTAGGAGTTGCGAGAAGCGCGTTCGAGGCCAATATCGCCAAAGCTAGATCAAGTTTGCGTTAAAAAATGGAAAGCATGAACTTTTACGACTAGGAACGAGCCGCTACTACAAACTCTAACGCTCGTCCTGGCAAAATGGGGGGAAACAAAAGTCGATTATCTTGTATGCTTCATCACGATTTACGTGCTGGTGTTAGTGCGTCAAGTATTGAAATTACAGTTGGAGAAGTGAAAACTACCATTTACGGCAACAAGCCGAGAGGCGTTACCGCTAACGATGGAAGCAAATGGACACGAATGATACGCTTTGAAAGAGACAAGGCACAATCAGAAGTCACTGCTTTACGTAAAAGGTTTAGTATGGATGCTAAGGAAAAGGTCATGTTGGAGAGAAAGAAACCCTCAATTTTTAAAAAGAGAGGCCCCCTTTTTAAAAACCCCCTTGAGTAGTATCGTGGTAAGGTTTTTTGTGGGCATATCGCCAGGTATTCCATAGACAGGTAACGAAACACGCGACAAGAAAATCTGCATATTCAGCTCCACTTACATTTCCGTGTGCAGCCTGTGCGATTTGCTGGATGCAGTATTTTATCAGGTTGGCCAAAAGTCACAAGACGGCAAGTCTTTCAGGGAGGAAAAGCATGCGCAGCTGATGGCAAGATCGTGCACAAATTGCTGGCGCGGCAATATGCTTCCATTTTCGCGGAAAAATATGAGCAAGCTCATGTGGCACTCGAAAGAGTAAACTTGCACTGCTGCTCAGCCAACAGCTTCGAGTTTATATAGAATGTCACCTTGCGTGAAGCGTATCCAGGTATGACCGTGTGACTGTGCTACCAATTTTGACGGACTGACGGCAGCCTGACGTTACTGCTTTAACGTAGTGGGTCCGACTTCTTCTTTGAACATATGGCTTCATCATGTGATGCATGTGGACGCTGAAGCACACACTGGCAGGTCCGAGCACTAAAATGTTTTTGACATGCGCGAGCATGGCACCGAATCAAACGATAACGATAGTGAACGCGCGCTTACTTCCAGCAACTTTTTCGGCCGCGAGTACGCGATCATCGAGTAGAAGACAGGACCAAAAAAACGCAGACATGGACGCTCTGCGTATAAATGGTAGATGGCGTGAAAGACAGCATTGCTTTAGGGGCGTCTTTTTATAAGAGAGACAAGAGCAAACGCAGAAACCTGACAATCTCGTCGTTCTTATATCTGCTTTTTGCTGCACCTGTACAGCGCAATTGCAGCTCTTACCTGTCTCCTGTATTCCCTGCAACAATGCAAACAATCAAGGGCTGACACGGCGACAACCAAAAAGTTGGACACAAAGGATCTTTCAGGACTAAAATACGACCATAGCTTTGATTTTAAGGCACTACCGAACTTGAGGACTCAACTGCAGCTCTCCATCCACATTAGCAGATAGGCCTACCACCACGCAAGTCCTCTCAGTATCAATTTACCTGTCACTGAAGCTTTGATCATCGTAGATTGTGACAATATCATCGAGAACCATTCATTACTTGCCAATAGTTGTCACCATCATTGCAGTTTCAACCCCTAGCCAGTCAAAAAGTTCCAAGCACTGTCGACGTCTACAGACCACCGCGACAAGAGAAGCCAGTACAACAGCACTTAGTACTGGTGACCAGCCGATTTCTTCTTTTCACCAAGTTCAAAATGTTTCGTCCGTTTCATGGGCAGCTGCTTCTTGGTCTTGCACTCCTTGCACTCCATACGCAGCGTAATTTTCTTGGTAGTCTTTGCCTTCTTGTGGAAAACAGGCTTAGTCTGTCCACCAAAACCCTTTTGCTTGTCGTTATAACGACGCGCACCCTGGGCATACTTGGATGCCTTACCGGCCTTGTACTGGGTAATTTTGTGGACCGTGTGCTTTTGGCACTTCTTGTCCTTGCAGTAAGTGCGACGTTCTTTTGGCATGTTCACCATGGTTGCTAAGGTCTATAACATTCAGGTACAAAAAGGCAAAAGAGTGTCAACTAGAGACATTCAAACGTACAACAAGAATCAAGTCTACCTGTCTTTTAGTCCGATTTCAGAAATTACGTGCTCAGTCGAATGAAATCCACAGGTGAAAGCCCCATCCCTAAACCCTAAGGACCAACCACTGGTTGGGACCGTATCGTAAAAAGACCAGCACTTCTTATAGCGTAATTACGTCTGTACCGGTACATGGCGGTATCTGAGGAATGATACCCTCACATCGTTTTTTGTAATTTTGTCAGATTTAATGGTTAGGTGAAACACATTTCCTTGAGAGATGATTGTGTGTAGAACGTCATTTAAGTGCTTCTGACTATACGATATCAAAATGCTTTTACCAGAACTTCATCAGTCT
Source organism: Peronospora farinosa (assembly GCA_947646735.1). Taxonomy (NCBI): domain Eukaryota; phylum Oomycota; class Peronosporomycetes; order Peronosporales; family Peronosporaceae; genus Peronospora; species Peronospora farinosa. The sequence goes on from CANTFK010000343.1 coordinate 7,669, forward strand.
TCTCCTCGTTGGCTCAGTCTGCTGGCCCGAGACTTTAGGTTGTAACATAGACACTTCGTAAAAGACACGCGGAATTATTCGATTAAATTTGAGCACATGCAGGGGGCAGGTGGCGCCTTGAAGTGAGGCAGGGTACCAAAAATGGGCTGCAAGGCGTTAGAAGCTGTCATTTTACTACATATGACCTGCTACGTAATGTAATTGCGACTTCAAAATATATAGAAAGCGGTTGAGTAAAGTACTCGTTAAATTGATTACTCTTTTTTGCTCATTGTAAAGCAACGCTCGGTGCTATCGGTCGGTCCGTCCATTCAAATCGCAGTGCGACCTCTTTCGATACGTCGTATATCGTGATAACAAAGTTCAGTATCAATAGATGCACATGGCGTTCAAGACCATTAACACAGACAAAAAACCCAATGGTTTCTACTTGAAAATGCTCAACGTCAGTTGCCAATTAGACATTACTGCCCCTTTCTGAATCTTATCTCAACTTGCAGTCAGACAAGAAGTCAATAAGGACAGGCTACACAACTGGCAATCCAAGGTCAAGTCAGTACCAATCTACTATAAACCTAGTTATCATTTGCTCAAATTCTGTGCAAAACGATACATGATTCGTCAAAAACGCGCTTAGAACCCCAACCCCTCGACTAAATTACAACATCAAGACGCAAAACTGCATACCTGCACGAGTGACGGACGTCTGTTCTCTTTAACAGCTTGTGGCGTCCTCGCAGACGTCTTTAGTTTCTCCACATACATTCATCTTCTTCTACTTCGTCTCCTCTATCTTTCTATTCGTCTATTGCTGATTAAATCGCTCTCTAAGGACCAGTATCAAGCTTATATCGACTACAAATGGGCAATTCCGAGTCTCGTGATATTTCCTTTTCTGGGTCCGATATTTCATCTTTTACGAGACGCTCAATGCCATCACAGTCAAATGTAGATCCTTTTGATGTCGATATGATATCTATACGTAACAAAACACGTTCTGCGTCCACCGTAATTGAACGAAAAGTCGTAGCTACGAAAAATCGATGTTACGTCCCACGGCCACGACCTTCTCGACGATATTCCAGTATTTCCAGCTCTAGTAGTGATGAAGAAATGCAGAGAGAGAGAGGTGGTATTGAAAAAGGTCAGGAGGTAATAGAGGAAACGTCATCGCAGCTTAGCTATTGGTACTTGATCAAGCACGGATACACGGAACTGGTGCATCTGATCATTCGACCGCCACGCACAGACTACGATTTGGAGGATCTAGGACCTACGGAATTCTCGTTTGCTGGACAGGTCTTTATTCGCGAAGATTTTGTTGTAGTCAATGACCGCAGACAGAAGCTTGTGTGCTCGCATTGGCGACCAGCGACACCGTCGATGACGCAAATGATGCCGTGTGTAGTCTATTTACACGGCAATTCATCTTGTCGATTGGAGGCGTTGGGAGTTTTACGAACGTGCTTGGCTGCTGGACTTACGGTTGCTGCTTTTGATACAGCAGGATGTGGAAAATCCGATGGGGAGTATATTTCACTGGGGTATTACGAACGCGACGATTTGAGCGACGTAGTGACGCATCTTCGAACCAAGATGAATATTGGCGCAGTAGCTCTATGGGGCAGAAGTATGGGAGCAGCAACAGCGCTCTTGCATGCCGATAGAGACCCGTCAATTGCGGGAATTGTTGTGGATAGCGCATTTGCTAGCCTTGGGCAGCTTGTGGAGGAGGTTGTGGACCGTGGACGTCAGGAAGGATTGACACTACCGGGTTTTCTGGTAAAAATTGTACTCAAGTTCATTCGCTCGTCGGTAAAAAAGCGTGCGCATTTTGACTTGCGGCGTATTTCCCCAATCGATCATGCTGCCATGTCTTTTGTACCGGTGCTGTTTGTGGCTGCAGAGCACGATTCGTTTATAGCACCGCATCATAGCGACCAGATCTTTGCGGCGTACGGTGGAGATAAGAATTTGGTTAAGGTAGATGGAGACCACAACAGTTCGCGGCCACAGTTCTTACTTGATTCGGCAGCAATTTTCTTGCAGACGGCATTGCAGGTGGATACGGCAGCAACTGCGCATATGAGTAATTTTGCTGATGGCATTACTGGTGGTGGTGGACGTGTTCCATGGGAAAGCGTCATCGACCGGACATCGTCCCTGTCAATGTGCTCATCGCCTGCTTCATCCTAACGTATGACCGCGGATTTGATGTTAAATTTTTGGGCAAGAAATCTATTCTGGTACCAACAGAGCCGTGGTCCTTTCCGTCTTGTGCTTTTGTCAACTGCACGCTGTCAATGCATGTACGACATTCTACATCGAGGTGTGGTTAAAGGTTGTGTTATTGATGTGTCGTTTTGCTGTGCTCTTAGTGCGAAACGTGTAAGAATATCTATCTTCCTGATGAGAGGGAGGATGATCAAGATGTATAGCTGATAAGGCGCGAAGACGTGCTTTACTACTGGAGGAGTGCGGCCTACACCCGTCCCAGCACAGACTCGAGGAGCTCCTCGACGACAAACTTGGAAGACAATACTATCGCGGCTTCTATCATACGTGTCATCAACTTCAGCACAAATGACCAGCTACATCCTAGCGATGTGTAAGCGACAGCGGCATTCATGTCTTTTCATCGCCGTCGGCCATGGAGAAAGGTTAGTTTTTGTAGTTGTTCGCGTTTTTGAGTTATACGCCACTACTATCAAAGCGATGGCAGAAAGCAAAAGTTTGGTGAGAAGAAGTATGTATCAATGTTCGCTAACGTCAATATCATACTGAAGAGGCTTAAAGGACTCCTGGTGTGGAATTGTTATGATACGGAAAAAGAAACGAGGAAGATAAAATAGTAGTGTGATGATAAACTAGAAAGTAGGAGCTAACATGGTGAACGATGACGTATAGAGCCAATGGTCACTTTCTTCGCATCAAAAGAAAAAAGCTGCCGTTAAATAGGATCCAGGCGCCAATGACGTAAGCATATGATGGCGTGAGCTCTGTAGTTGTGACGGTCGAAGAAGCGTGCGGACCGTCGGCACTATTTGTGAAGCCGGCAGCATCGCTCGAATTAATGTCACTGCCGGACGAAATTTTTTCGACACTGCTTGAGTTGCTGGCGGTAGTAGAGCTACTGAGATTGGCAGAGCCGCTGGGTGTAATTGAGCCGCTGCTGGGAGTGCTAAATGTGCCAGAGGTACTAGTGCCGCTGTACTTTTTTGGAGGCTCCACTACAGCGGTGGACTGCAAGTCGTCCTTTGATCCCGCCGACCTGGCGTCTTCTATTGCTGTCATCTGTCTAGCAACGTGCGGAATCGGTGACTCTTTTTCATTCAACAAGCCCTCCTTCTTTGCACTAAGCAAATTGGCGAGCTGGTTCAGCTCATAAAATTCACGAAATAAGCTCGCGTTCGGAGCCACAACTACTCCTTCCACAAATGTATCCACCAAGTTCCCTCGGATCCGAAGCAACGTCTCTGCCAATGAGCGAAAAGTTGTCTGTGATTGTCGATATTTGCACTCAGGCAGCCACTGCGCTTCTACAGCCATCTTCAACCAAGCAACACATGCCTCTGATCTGCACAACCTCGATGTTTGCTCCTCGGACGGCACTCGTAGCTCCTGTGAAGGATGTAAAAGATCCATAACGTCATAATCAGCTGTCTCCTGTCTGCAAGAGCTCAACATCTCATCCTCAAGAAGCTCACTGTCTACACGGGCATTAACGCCTTCTGAACACCATTGAACGCCTCCAAGCTGTGCCACCGCGTGCTCGACGTCACCACGTTCACCCCACCACATTCGTAACTGTGAGCCAGCAATATATGAGCTCATTGGGGTTGGTTGTGTTTGATGAACAATAGGTTCTACAGCAATTAAGCTGGTCAATAGAATGGCAAAAAACGTCGCAACCAGAAAGAATTGGACTGTACAACCTCCACGGCGTCTTTTACTGCTGCTTAAACTTATACGTCGACAAAAATGAGGCCATCTGACGACGCTTCGATGCCATAAACATGTCATTCTTTCAGTACGTGACCGCTGCACGGGACTCGCTGCTTTTACCACGATAATTCAGTCAATATGAAAAATAAATACACCAACGAAAAATCAAAATAACAAGAAGGCACGTGTCGTTGATGAAATATATGCTAGAATGTCTTGCGTTTAGCTGGTCGTCCCAACACAAGGCCGTAGAGAGCGAAGAGATTGGGTGACACCCTACGTTCGTTTGATTGTCCTTTTCGCACTCGTACTTATTCGAAAATATGGGCTTTTTTAATGTGGGTGAATCAGTGGGTTATTTCAAGTAAAAAAAAAAGTCGCCTTCTACGCACGGCTTTTACACACTACATTTACAATATTTTCGTCCCTGTATTCTTTATGTCATCGCTACCTTCTTGCAACTTTTTTCCCGTCTCAATCAAACATTCGTCTTTTACCAAGCCGTTAGATTGAAATGACAGAAGTAAAGAAAGCGTACATTTTGCCTCCACGTAATGAATGCGCTACTGCTCATAGCAGTGCCTGTTCTGTCATGGTAAAGCTGGCGATGTTATACAAATAGAACACCATCTCATAGACCAACTTTGCCCTTTCTAACGAAAAGCCATTGATGGCAAACATGAACACGTACAATTAAAAATTGCAAACATTCTTCCCTAACAATCACTTTTCCTATGGCCTCATTCATACCTGTTGCTAAGGTCCAAAATAGCAAACATGAAGCGTGATACTTTTCGTTCATGTAAATTTGTGGTAACTCCTTCAAGAACCTACAAAGGCGTCATTTCGCGGTTTCGGCTGTGTAGCTGTCACAATTCCACTCGAAAGTGTCAGTACTCATTGTTATAGGGCAAGCAGATAGATCGCTTTGGTAGTTGCGGGGGTCTTTCGTAAAGAATATGCGTCACTACGCCATGACTGCATGTACGCACTCATTCCAACAGTGTGGCCATTTACGGGGTGATACATAAATCTGCGTTTCTCCAAATGTTTTTCATACTCAAGACGTACTCTTAGATCTCTCCAAAGCTTGCAAGGGGGTATGTACGTTCAAGCAGCCCATTCGTTTCATAGCAATGCCGGATCTTTTTAGCGTGAGGGGCTTTTTCAGAAGTTCCAGTTGGCAGCAGTCTATCGTTGTATCGAACGAACGGAACGGTGGTGGTTTTCCGTCTTCCTTTCGAATTCGACTAGTTTCTTACATTAATCAACATGTGTCGTTTAATCGCTTCACTCGAGTCTGCGTTTCACGCTAGCATCTAAAAATTAGTGGCGAAGGATCAACGTCAATGAAAACGGCACGGTGAAGCATTGTAATGTACCGTAATTGATCGTCTAGGTTGAGCGCTGACATAGCTCCGCAAAAACTGCAGAACGGCAACCAATTTCTTGGCTTCGCACTGGTGTCGCCATCGGTCCATGACCGCCAGAACCTTGATGTTGCCGCACATCGTGCTATGTATGTTTGATGGGGCCCAAGCGTATGGAGTGGATGCAGCAAGAGTCAATCCTCATCATGCAATAGAGTTTGTCATCGAGCACGATTGAAATTTATCTGTGCCCTCAAGCAATTGGTACCAGCCGCCATCATTGGCGATAGACTAACAGGCTAAAGACGACTTTAGTATATGCAAAGAATTCGAAAGCAAAAGATTTTACAGGTCCATGCCGTCTTGGAAAGTCTTCCACCCTGCTTAGTACTACCACTATTAGCCGGATAACGCGTCATGGGTTTAAACTTATTGTCCGTAGTGCGCCGAAACAATATTCTCTTGAATCTTGTTGTCGATAGCGGCGTTCGGGTTGCCCTTCACGATACAACCTTCAAAGAAATTGCCAATAGCCCCGTTGCTATTGTCACCACCAATGCCGAGAACAATAGCGCCCTTCTTGTTCATTATAGTATACTTTGGTGGCCGAGGGCCATCGTAGATGGTTTTAAGATGTCCAGATTGAGCATTACCCTGCTTAAGAGCAAAAGTTCCCCCGGAGCGGCCCTTGAGCATGGCAACCAAGAACGGGTACTCCACTGTGGGAAGGTACGGGCAATATTTTTCGGCACACCCAAATAGACCATCCTCGAGATCCGCCATAATCCACGGACCAGTTCCACTGCCTTGGCCCCAATATTTATTCTTACCGAAGTATACGGCTTCCATCGTCCCAGCCCCTTCATCGTTATTAGTAGTTTCGGCGTTGCCGTAGTCGAAGCAGCAGCCATCATTGGAGCGCGTGCCGTCCACAATCATGTAAATGGCTTGAGCTTCGTCCTTGATGGCGATACCATCGGTATTGTCGTTGCGGTAACCAATGCCTTCTTCGACCCACACGCCGTAGGCTTTGTGCTTATTAATCTTTACCGGAAGACGATTAGCGACAGCAGGGTGATCGGCTTTCTTCTTGGCTCCACCGGCTGGGGCTGCGGTCAAGTGGTTCGATTTGCCGGACTGGTCGTAGATAATGGATATGTGGCAGACAGTGTCGTCACAAAATTCGTCATGTAGAGAAACGTCGGCGATGCCTCCGGAGGTCTTGGGAAGAATGTCAAGCGTTTTTTGGTCGGATTCACGTTTAACCTGGTACAGACCTTGCTTGTAGTCGTCCAGTAAAGCTCGAACGGTGCTGTGGGCAGCCACGCATGGCGTCCCAGCCTCTTCGTAAATATCACATGGACCTGCGCGGGCAACTGCGATGAGAACGGCAGTAAACAGAGGAAGACCAGACAACATTGTGAAATGTCGACCACTACGGTGAGAAAGAGAGACTTGGACTTGAGATTGTCAAATGAAAAATGGTCTGTGGAGTGAGCCCGACATTTACTGCCTCTCGTCGCCACCAACAAAATAAGTGTCTCTTCAATTCTCCTGCACGAAGAAAGCGATGGGAGCTTTGCGTTGCTGGCGCATGCTCGATCAGAGGGATGGTAAGTCCTTGATAAACTATGTTGCATCACCAAAAATACTCACGATTTATTATGAATGGCCATGTAAGTTTGGCTCTTGGTACAGAATAACGCGTATCATAATATGAACAAACGTTTCTACCGATAGTTGTAAATTGCAAACATTTTCTCTTCATAACAACATTCACTTCTCAACGAGTAAGAAAGAAAGCCAGTCCGAAAACTCATACATTCGGACATGATTTATGCATGCAGCGGCAGTGTAGCCAGAATTAGTGATCAAAGAAGGATCCGAGCTCTTTGAGTGCGACTCGTGTTAAGAGATTTACACGTCAAGCAGCGGCTACATCAACCAGCTGCATCACCTAGTAACAAAGTATCCACTTATTTGTAGATAGCTCAAGCTGCGTTTCGCATAATTAACAGACTCGGGTTTTTGTTACCCGACAAATGAACATAATGGAAAGTGCAGTATCGGCTTCAGAGCTTCAACCTCTGCTAGAATGTTCTCGGGGCTTCTAGATGCTTCTTTGGATGTAATAAAATGCTCGGGTGTTTCGTACTTGGAATTTGACAAAGCCATAAACGAGAGGCCGAAACGCGTCTGGCATGCGTTAATATACGAGTCATTTATGTTAACTTTATTCTGGCTTCCTAACACATCGTGTGTCACGGAGCGCATTCTCATACGTTTTTCGCGATTCGTCTTCCCTTCGCATCAAATTTCAAGATGGAGTCATTGTGGCTGTTACACTGTTCAAGTGTAAAGCTTTCTGATCAGCTCGGCATTGGACTATACAGCTTGATGTCACTTTGTCGTGATGTAGGCGTTTACAATTATGTTGCGTTGACAATGACCTGATGTCATCCCGGGGTAGCAAAGTTTTGTTATTAGAAAGCACAGCAATAAAGTATGTCATGTTAATAAATTAACGTTCGTGTAAACTGATTGAGTCCACACAATCATGTCCTCTACATACAACATATAGAACGACGATATCGTCAATGACATTGATACGATGTACGTAGTCAGCGGATAAAATGTCAATAAAAGACAAAAAAATACGACATTAAAATAACTTATTTTGGTCAGGCAGACGGAGGAAATCATAGTCCTACTGTATTGCGTTTCAAATCTGTCTACTCATAATATCATTTTAAAACTTTTACAGAACCCCAGTCATTCTAAGCGAAAACGGACTATTATTTTAGTTAGAAAATATCTTTTTTGACAGGTCGGCAAGCTTTTGATTATACAGTGCAACACCTGTCACAGGTAAGATGCGACCTTACCTGATGGGCTAATGATGTGACAACTTAACAGATGGGACGAGGCGACGGGATCGGGATCGGCACGAGGAATCATCAGATATCTTGACAGACGGGACCAGACGACGAGACCGTCTCATGGGACCATCGGGTGGTGATGGGCGGAATAGACGGGCGCTATAGGAAACAAGACGTGGTCTAGTTATAGTGCCGGTGAAGTGCATGTTGTAGTGTGTACAGAGAAAGCTAACTCCAATATATTCACTATTACTTCTACCTCCTTTACAACAAGTGCAATATATTTACTACTTTTTATAGTTTTTTATCTACAGCCAGCCCAATTTCCACATCAAGGGCACTTCTGTAACATGGCATCTAGTTACACGTAAACATTAAGTAATATACTTAATGTTTGGTCTAAAAGTATCCATGATTACTTTTGACCTGTCACTTGGGTGCGATACACAAATGTGATTCACCCTCGTGAATGTGATATCCATATATGGATTCAACAGGGAAGGGATGACGCCAGTTGAAGCTTGGCATCGCGACGTCCCAGAAGGACGTCATTCGCAAGCTTAAATATAGATTTAAGATCATGCGATAGGATACGCTTCTAAAGAGTCGCGTATCCGATCTATATATATATAGCCAATCAGTAGTTAAGCATATATTTAATTATAATTCATTAAATATAGCTCAGTCTTGAATTTGCTAAATCGAAAGCACCGCGCACGAGAAGCTCTAAAAGCTTCTGCGTGACGCCGGTGACTTCTTGCTTTAGAAGTTCGTTACACTCTCGCTTAAGCGAGAGGCAACTGGTGGTACGACTGCTTAAGCAGTCGACCAACCTCCCAACCACCCTCGCACGCGAAGGTAAGACGGTATAACCGCTTCCTCGCTTGTGCATAAGGTGTGTGCTAAGTAGCACGAGGCAAATTCGTAGAAGTGCCGTCTATAATTGGTAGCACTAGTAGTCCTTCCCACGACCCGTCTCTCTGAGCGTGCGTGAGGTTAAGATGGTCCTTAATATGGACTGGAGTGACTTCCCTCACCTCTCCCAACATCATAGGGAGTTGGCAGAGCATATGTGGACTTGGTGAACAAGCCCTGGTCAGCCTCTTGCATTGTCCTCCTGAGAAACATGTTGCTCAGCTGGAGCAATTTGAGGCGTTTGTGCTCGGACAGCGTAGAAACGCGTCCGAGGTAAACAGCCAAGCCACCGCTGAGTCCATCACTAAGACTCAGGATGATATTTTGCGTGAGCAGGCACGTAATGAGGCGCTCAACAGGACTGTTGAGACGCTCTCTGCCCGGCCTGCTCAACCGAGGCCCATTCGGATGGACCCTCCAAGGTTCGATGGAACTAGCCCTCACACGATTGTTCACTGGCTATTAGCAGTGGAGAAATGTGGAGTGGCGCAGCTCATCGAAGACGACACCAGAATGGTGTCGTATGCCATGTCCAACTTGCGTGGCAAAGCGTCAGAGTGGGCATACTCTGCGCTGATGGCTAATGCTGATGCATTTCCATCATGGGCGATCTTTAAGGCAAAGATTCGCGCCATGTATCAGCCGCCTTACAACGAGGTGTTGCTTATGGCGCGCTTCTTTGGAGCACGACAGGCGAAACGCTCTCTGCAAGAGTTTGTGCAGGAGATGCGTTCGCTGTCGGCTTCCATTAATGGGGAACCGATACCGGAACGTATCAAGGTGGCCACGTTCATGAATGGTCTATGGCACGGCCCATCGCGTCAGGCCCTTGTTAGAAAGGTGCCAATGACGATGGAAGAGGCAATTGACATTGCCTTAGTTGAGGAGCAATCTTACAACAGCGCCTCGGCGACAGCCTATTACATGCCGTCGACCGAAAGGTCTGATGCCACTCCTATGGAGTTAGGCAATGCAGATGTGATCTGCTACAAGTGCGGCAAGCGAGGCCATATGATGGCTCGCTGCTACGCCAAGGTAGATGATGGTGCTAAGGCACCCAGCAAAAGGTCTCCCAACCCGAAGGGAGGTGCGACAAACCAGCGTGCACGACGCACGGGTTCAGAACCTGCTTAACATTGATCGGGAAATGTAGGAACTTAGTGGGGGCGGGATGCCCTACTGTTGCGGACTCTGAAGCTACCCTTAAGTTCAGAGTGGTCGAACAAATGGGTAGCATAGTCCCTGAGGTTCCGAAAGGTCGGACCTCAACCCTTTGGTCTATAACGCTCGAGTACGAGGCTATGACCAAGTGATGACCCTTCTCGTTGATTCGGGTGCATCACAAAACTTTGTGAAACTCGCGGCTCTGAAAACGAGACCGGCGAGTTATGAGTCACTTTGCCAGGATGGCAAGCGAGAAGAGGCGGTCGTTCGTTTAGCGAACGGCGCGCTCGTCAAATCGGAGGGAGTTCAAGTTGAACTCGCCTTCAATTTTAGTGACTTCTCTTGTAAAGAGATTCTCACAGTGCTCGGTATGGAGAGTCCGTATGACCTCATCCTAGGCATGCCTTGGTTGGCTAAACACCAACCATGGATAGACTGGCGTACATGCACAGTCGCTAATCTATGCAGGACACCGGAAAGTATGTGCTCTTGCGAAATTTTTATGCGATTGATTTTGTGTCCAATACAGACGAGGGTGCGATGACGGTATGTCAATCGTCACCAGGTACTACCCAGCTCGAAAGGGGTGGTGCAGTTGGAAGTGCCCTGGCAGAAAGGCAGGTGACACATACTTCTACCCAGGTCGAACAGACTGGTGTAGTGAATGGGGCGATGACAGGTAGTCATGCGTCCAATGGTCCTGCACAGAGCCGAGAGCATGTGGAAGCTGATAGTGGTCTGACAAGAAGTCAAGTGCCACTAGAACCGGCGCAGAGCCATGAGCCTGGTGCGGTTGGAAGAGCTGCTATAGAAACGACACCATCTTCCAGGTCAAAGGTCGTGGTGACTCGAACAACGAGCACAAGACGTACTAAGACGATCAAGGGCACGTCGAAACGAGTGACCCTTGTAACGTGTCTCGGTACAAGAGGACGGAACTACGAACGAGTTGTTCGAGGCCGTCGAAGACAAGATGCCGGAGGCATCCTCAGTTGATGTGCTCCAACTTGTCTTGGAATCTGCCGAGGAGATAGTAAATCTCTCGGAGATGAAGTGGGATCTGTTCCTGTCCGAACTAAAGGAAGGAAAGATTCACGAGATAGTCGCACAAGTTCCAGAAGAGAACGTGGTGGACTGTTGCTCTTAGTCCACAATGGATGAGAGAGTCTTGGAGACCAACAAAAAGAAACGGTTCGCTTCTCAAGGCTGGGATGCCTTGAAGGACAGCCCGTTCTATGATGTTCTGTGGAAACACCGTAATGTGTTTCCAGCAGAAGTGCCGAGCCGCCTACCGGCCGATAGGGGCATCAGGCGCCAGACTGACCTGTAACCTGGCACCTAGTATTGTGTGACCAGGAAGTGGCTGTTGCCGAAGGAACAAGTCGATTATATCGATGAGCTCTCGACAAGAGAGCCAAGGTAGGACATGTACGTGAGAGCAAGTCGCCTCACTGCAGCCCAACCTTCTGTGTGCGTAAAGCAACAGGTGGAGGGCGAGTTGTTCGTGCTTATAATAAACTGAACACGGCCACCATTTCGGCTCAAACGCCCATCCCGCGGAATGATGTTTTGTTGAATTCCATGGGAAAGTCAACTATCTTTTCCGCGTTAGATCTGAAGGATGGCTACTATCAAGTTCTCATGAGAGATACTGATGTAGCCAAAACGGCAGTAAGCACCCCATGAGGTATGCTGTGGGAGTGGCTTGTGATGCCACAAGGGTTGACTAATGCTCCAGCAACATTCAACCGAGTGGTGGCTTACGTGATGCGTCAGCACCGTGCCTACGCGCCCTATTACGTTGACGATATATTCGTGCATAGTAGGGCAGAGGACGGTCTGAGCGCAATAGAGTCGCACAAGCGTCATTTGGACGCTGTGTTGCAGACTCTGGGTGACGCCCAATTATACGTGAACTTGCAAAAGTGCGTAATAGGGGTCCCCGAGATACCGGTACTGGGCTGCATCGTAGGTGCACATGGTTTACGAGCAGACCCAGAAAAGGTAAAGGCTGTAAAGGAATGGCCAGTCCCACGACATGTGAAGGATCTGCGCCAATTCCTTGGGCTCGCTAATTACTTGCATAAGTACAGCAAGAATTATGCGGAGGGGACTAAGCCATTGTCTGATCATTTGAAAAAGGATACAGAATGGACTTGGTAAAAGGCGCAAGAAGATGCGTTCACATCAGTGAAGCAATCTCTTAAAGAGGCACCGGTATTGGCATTGCCAGATGCGGATAAGTCCTTTAGCGTCGTCTGCCATGCAAGCAATTTTGCAATAGGCAGCGCGCTCATGCAAAAGGATGACAACGGTGTTGACCGTGTCATTTCGTATCAGTCTCGGCTTCTTAAAATCGGCAGAGCTGAACTACCCTGTGCATGACAAGGAGCTACTTTCAATTAAGTATGCCCTTGTGAAGTTTCGGGTGCACCTCTTGGGCACCGAACCTTTTGTGGTTTATACGGATCACGCATCACTGCGGGCCGCTATAAATTCACCGCACCTCTCGCCGAGAATGGCGAGATGGCTCACATTCTTCTCTGAATTCAATTTTAAAGTTGAATATAAGCCGGGTAAGTCGAATGTCTTGGCTTACGCGTTATCGCGCAGACCAGACTTCGAGGCAAGACACCAGGAAATTGTGTCTCGTGCTAAAGAACAAGATGAGTCGTCAACATTGGCAGCCATGAAGGCCTACCATGTGACGAGCTCAATGGCCTCGGATAGAAAGGAGTACTACAGTCAGGCGGAACATTGTCGCCTGCTGTTGGATCATTTTGGTGGACGAAAGGTTACCCTTCCGTCGCACTTGAAAGCGAAGTTAAATCGCTTTAGTTACAGTGATGGCCTGTTATGGCATCAACTGTCACCCTGTGATCCCTTGAGAATCTATGTCCCTCATGACACAGATCTCAAGCTGATGATACTTCACGAGTGCCATGATGCGCCATCTAATGGGCATTGGGCCGCAAAAAGACATTCTTACGAGTGTCAGAGGAATTTTGGTGGCCCCACCTATATCGGTGGGTGGCCAACTATATTCGCTCTTGTGAAGAGTGTCAGCGCATAAAGCCTGCACCTTCAAACAGTGCGCCACTGAAGCCACTGACAATTCCAACTGAATGTTGGAAGTCGGTCGGTTTGGACTTCATGTTTGGCTTACCGCCTGACCATAAAGGCAGGACGGGGCTCGTCGTCTTTGTAGACAGACTGAGCAAGATGGTGCATTTGGCACCATGTAGCACCAAGATCTCAGGAAAAGAGGCTGCCCTCTTGTTCCTGGATCACGTGTATCGACTACACAGGATTCCCGAGTCCATAGTATCGGACCGGGATCCGCGTTTTACGTCGGGTTTTTGGCGACATGTGTTCGAGCAGCTGGGTAGCAAGCTCCACATGTCAACCGCTGATCATCCCCAGACCGATGGCCAAACAGAACAGGCCAATCGAGTCGTGGTGGATGTGATGCGTACAGTAGCGACTCCCAAAGAATGGAGCAAGCAATTGCCGTTCGTGGAGTTAGCTACTATTAATAACAGTGTTCACGCCAGTATGGGTGAAACACCGTTTTACATTAACGGACTGCGTCATCCTCGAACGCCAGTCTCGTTTGTACGCAGCTCGAGTCTTAGTGGGGGAGGGCCCCTCACTTCGCTCGGTGCAACTGCCAAAGAGGGCCAAGGTTGCCCTAGTGACACTGCTAATTTAGCAGTGTCACGACACCTATAGGTGTCACAGAGGAGGCACGGCAAGAAATGCCAGTGCTCCTTGATGATGACACTATAGTGTTATAAACAGCGTCGACCCATGAACGACCTCTTGGAGGCGTCATCGGCGAGCTGGATGCTAAAATCGTGAGCGAAGCTCAGCGCTTTGTGGATGAGCGATTAGCCATCACACGTAAAGTCCGTGACGCGATGGCAAGCGCACAGGACAAGCAAAAACAATATGCAGACCAGCATGGTCGCAAAAACAATGAACACTTTAGTATGGGGGACAAAGTGCTATTAAGTACTGCTACCATACCTAAACATGCAATTCCTGTACTACCTGGTGGTACTACTAAGCTATTGTCCCATTTCATTGGGCCCTTTACAGTGGTTGAAGAAGTTGGAGACCTAAATTATAGGCTCACTCTACCACCGTATATGAAGACGCACCCCGTATTTTACGTGGGTCGTCTGAAACGGAATGTTGATCCAGAAGAGATCACATATCCGCATCGGTCTAACGAGACCGATGGTGACGCCGACTGTGAGTCGAGCGTCGCGACCGATCAGGCGACGAGGAAGCCGAGAGGCTCCCCGTGTATGAACGAGGCGATAGAGGACTCGGTGATCGAGGAGGACTCCGCGCTTGACGCGGGTCTCTCATCACCAGTCGCTCTAAGATGTCCAAGCGGGTCATACCCCTGACGGTCCCTCGTCCTCACATCGCGCAGATCCAAAGTCAGTCGCGAGACTTGACTCTCGAGATCTGTCACCTGTCTCTTCAGCGCAGCAGACTCAGCCTGCGACTAAACAGCAGTAGGGTAGGCAGCCGCGATTAGGTGGGCGTAATCGCCACTCCTATCGGGCGCCACCTGTGCTGGTGAACACGGAAGGGAACACGCGCTTCCTTGTTGGAAGGCTGTTGGCCCACCGGTTTGTGAAGAGAAAGCTCCAAATTCTTGTCCATTAGAAGGGTTACCCAACGAGCATTGACTCATGGGAGCCTGTTGACGCTTTGCGCGTCGACGTGCCTGGGCTGGTGGCTGCTCACTAGCAGAATCTCCAGCTACGCTCGCTCTGCTAGGTCCGGATGGACTAGCAGAAGAAGCGTAGCGAGAAATCAATTGGGGGTCGCTTACCACCCAAGATTTCATGCGCACGCTTCATGGCGAAGGGTGATTCGCTGCGACCGTTGTTTAGCTGCATCTATATGCAAGGTAATACGGCGCCGAAGTTCAGCTTCATATTCGTCGGCTGTTTCGT
The DNA here is from genome assembly GCA_947646735.1 of Peronospora farinosa. Classification (NCBI taxonomy): domain Eukaryota; phylum Oomycota; class Peronosporomycetes; order Peronosporales; family Peronosporaceae; genus Peronospora; species Peronospora farinosa. Next base: position 22,918 of record CANTFK010000343.1, read on the forward strand.
TAGAACGCAGCACGACTGGAATTGGGAAAGCACGACCAAGTGCTTTGCCCTTCTTTTTCCACAAGGGGAAAGACGCTATAGAATTTATGAGCGTCTATAGTGGCACGCTGCAAAAGCGCTGCGCTAGACCCATCCGAGTTCATCCACTCAGATGGAGGTGGCATTGGTGGCAAACCACCACTCACGTAGCCGCCCTCGTGACTGCGGGCTAGTGAGGCCGAAGGTGTACTTGTTGGAGCTTTAAGCTCATACTCACCTGAGCCTGACTCTTCATTATGGATTGTCAAGGCATCAGCCTGAGGAGTCACATCTGATTGAGTCGCAACTGCTTCTTTCGAAGTAGCGCGCTCAGTATTAGTCGCTGCGCTCGTAGGCGCAGGCGACGAGGCCTTACCTTCGCTTTCAGGAAGCATAGATGCTCCCTCGAGGACGGGTGCCTCAAATGATGGGTACATATGTCCCATCAATGCGCTTCGCTCATCTCCACTTTGGGGTGATGACAATGGCATGCTCTCATTGTAGTCTACAATGAGAGATGGATCTTCATCCACATTATAGTAAGATGTAAGATTTGTCTCAATGCCTGAGGCACTTTGCGACGACTGCGAATATTCGCGGCGCGTGCGCTTAGTGCTGGACTGCATGGGTGCTTTTGCAGGCGACTCATCAGCCTTACCATGTTTCGGTGGCATAGGCATCAAGTAAACTAAGTGGTGCGTTTTATAACGGCTCGCAAGTCTCTCTGTCTCCTAGGCGATGTTTTACAAAATGTAAAAATCGTTCTAAAACGGGGAATGGTGTAACGGGGCGAGCCCGTTACATAATATTGACACTTATATGAAGTGTCGATAAAAATATTATTATATCTAATAATATTTGACAATATTACCTTTTCTTATAATATTGTTCCTAGATCTCCTTGAAGTTGGAGATGCCCTCTCATTGGTTGATATGGGCCATCATATCAACCAACGCGCTGACCATGACCGATGGACACGCGCAATGAGTGGAGGGCAAGTTGTCAACATACATAGTTGTAGTTTAATATAGTTAACATAGGTTATAACAGATTAGTTTTATTAAGATAGTTAACTATATTAAATAGAGTTTTCCTTTTTCCCTACTTCTAAGCGTTTGTTTAGAAGTAAAGCTTCCTCTGCCTCTTGTGTAAGAGAGGTAATTGAGGCACCTGCTTTCACTGTAATCAGTGAAAGTAGGCTATACTGTAATCAGTATAGTCGGAGGGTGCCCCGTTACACCTGGTAGCACTTCGTGGTCCGTTCAGCGACCACCGCACCACCCGCTATGGAATCAGCGGGTGATGAATGTCATCACGCAACGCGTGATGATTTCCGCCATTTGAGTGACCTCGAATGGAATGCGGTTCAGCGTATGGCTGAAACCATCGGCAACCCTGCCGTTGGTGCCATGTTGCTCTCTCTTAGCGGAGACGACCAACATGCAACCATCGCCAAGTTCATACAACATGAACTTGACGAAGTCGTAAAGAAACTCACCTTGCTAGAGGAGCAAGGTTCTCAACAGGTTGAACTGTTGAGAGAAAAAGGCGCTCAACAAGCTGACTTGTTGATGCAGCAGGGTGCTCAACAGTCTGAACTGTTGAGACAACAGCAGGCTAGTGCTGTTGCTGCCGGGTCGACGTATGCACGTCGACCTGAGTCCTTGAAGATTGATGTCTCCAAGTACAAGGCAGTCGAAAGTGACTCCTTGTTGAGATGGTTCGTCGAGCTCGACGATGCCATTGAGGCTCGTCGCATCGATGAAGATGCGATGAAGGTCAAGTTCGCCATGTCAACCTTGGCAGGACGTGGGTCTTAGGGCTCAAACTGCACGACCCATACGTTTTCCCAACGTATGACGTCTTCAAGGCGCGGCTCAAACACACGTTTGAACCGCCTCGCGCCGAATTCAGGGCTCGGGCTGAGCTCCTGGATTTGAAACAGGGTAAGCGTGATATACACGCTTACGCCCAACACGTACGATACCTCGTTAGCTGTATCGTTCTGAACCCAATCGATGAACACACGCAGGTTACTGTGTTCATCAAGGGTCTGACAGATGGTCCTGTCAAGACCCACCTGTTCCGCTTGGAGCTAGAATCGCTGGATCAAGCGATCTCTGCAGCGGAACAGGAGGACTTTAGCCTGCAACAGGCTCACGTCCACTCGGGGTCCTATCGTCCACCGAGACGACAGGAGGGCGGAGGTCCAGAAACAATGGACCTCTCCTATGTAGAAAGCGAGCGACCTCGCTCTCCAGGGTACAAGCGATTGCAAAAGTGCAATCGCTGTCAGAAGTTGGGCCACTACGCTTATGAGTGTAGTGCCCCACGCCAAGTGTCTCGAAACACTGGGAGTGACGATCGACCGTCTGCCAAGAAGGGCCAGAGACGTGGGTCCCACGTTGCTGCGAAATCGCAACAACGTGGTGGACCATCAAAAAACGGTCGGGGTCAGTAGGGGCGGAGCGACCTACTGATCCAGCAACGTCAAGAGAGTTCGCGGGACTCTTGACGAAGGTTGCTCCCAACACACAGTCACTGTGTGTTGCCGCTCCCAGTGATGAGGTATCCCTCATCACATTGAAGATCGAAGTGACAAAGAACATGTCACTTCGCGCCCTAGTTGATTGTGGGGCTTCGAACAATTTGTTCGACGCCAATCGCTAGATGATCGTAGGCTCAAATATGTTGAGCGCGAGACCCCTCCAACGAGGATGACGGTGCGCCTTGCAACTGGCGCATCCGTAACAGTAAAGAAACGTGTAGTGGGAATTCACTACACGCTTGAAGGCAAACAGTACGATGATGATTTCATCGTACTTGATCTGGATGACAAATTTGATGTCATCCTAGGATTACCATGGCTCAGAAGGTACGAGCCATGGGTCAGCTGACAGCATCGAACCGTGAAGATGCCTGCCGCTTGTTCATCAGATGGCCATCTGATGAATGTCTTGGAGCGTTCACAAGCGTAAGAATGTACTACGAGTGAGTGTGATGGCCTCACTTGTGGTTCGGTCGTTAGTACGACTGCACAAGAACTCAGCGTGACAGACAGTCACGCTGTGGAGCAAGCTGCCGGCGGCTGTGCACAAGCACAGGCAGCGCCGAAGGTCCACCGCTCGAATAAGTCGAGTGGACCGGGACATGAATGCTCGCCTAGAGGGCAGCATTCATCAAAGAGTAAACCGGTTGCCCAGAAGTGGCAACACGGTAATCCTAGATCAACTGGAGAGTAGATCGTAGAGGATCTCGCTGTGGTTGCGCCACCACAGCTAGAGGAAGTCGATGGAACAGGTTCCATCGAGCCTGCGGGAATAAGTCCCCAGGAAATAATCACTGAGGGAATAAGTCCCCAGGAGGAAACCGAGACGTTGAACGTCTTGGTTAATGACGGATCAAGCGTAGGCGCTTATACACTTGATCTGATCGCGCCTCCGAAGTTAACTTCGGAGATAACTCAGTTGCCTACGCTAGAACCTAAAAGGTTCTTGCGTGATCTGCGTAGTGGCAAAGTCAAGCAGATCTGTGTGCTCGTCGCAGAGGACGAGTACATGACTGACATTCGGTCAGCATCAGTTTTTGCTGAGAACAAACGGGTTCTCAGCAGCTCATCAATGGACGAGAGTGTCCTTGATGAGAAGACTCGGATTGAGCGATATACATCGCAATCCTGGAAGTCACTGAAGTCAAATCCTTTTATTTTGGTCTAATTCAAGGATGTATCCCCTGAATCCGTACCGTGCGAGCTGCCTAAGGATAAAGGTACTCGACACGAGATCGACCTTGTTCCTGGCACAAAATATTGTGTCATGAAGCAGTGGCCACTGCCTCGGGAACAGGTCGAGGCGATCGACAAGTTCTTTGCCGATCGCCTAGCAGCGGGCCATGTGAGGGAGTCAACTTCACCTCACAGCTCTCCGACCTTCTGTGTGCGCAAGGCCACAGGAGGGTGGCGGATAGTGCACGCGTTCAATAAGTTGAACGCTGCAACGATACCGGCGCAAACGCCGATACCGAGAAAGGACGTAATCATAGATGGTATGTCTAAGAGTACCATCTTTTCGTCCATGGATCTGATGGATGGTTTCTATCAGATCCTAATGCGTGAACGGGACATCCCGTACACAGCAGTGAGCACTCCTAGTGGTATGCTCTGGGAATGGTTGGTGATGCCGCAAGGGCTTAGTAATGCACCAGCCACATTCAATAGATGTGTTTCACATCTATTGAGACCGGTGCGCGAATTCGCACCGAGTTACTTCGATGATGTGTTCGTCCATAGTCGGGCTATGGACGGGAAAACAGACGTGGAAGTCCATAGACTCCACGTCCGTAAGGTTCTTACACTTTTGCAAGAGCATAAGTTGTACGCCAACCTCAAGAAGTATCGATTAGTCGCAGTCAGTTCTCTACGTTCTTTTTCAAACATACTCCTCACTGCTCCTCCTTTGCACGCCGTAGCATGTTTCGTTGCCGCTGCACGCGACCTTGCCGTCACGAGAGGCAGCTCAAAATCTGCTGTATATTCGCAGCTAGCGAAATACCACTTCTTGGGTGCATCGTCGGAAAGAACGGCGTACGCCCTGATCCAGAAAAGATCAAGGCGATCACCGACTGGCCAGTGCCAGTCGATGTCAAGGGACTAAGGAAGTTCCTTGGGCTAGCGGCGTACTTGCACAAGTGCTCGCGCAATTACGCCGAAATGACAGTACATCTTTCTTGTTTACTCAAGAAAAATGTAAAGTGGAACTGGAACGCTGATTGTCAGCGTTCCTTTGAACGTATCAAGCAAAGCTTGATGCAATCGCCAGTATTGGCGATTGCCGATCAAGACAGACCATTTCATGTGGTCTGTGACGCCAGTGATTTTGCAATCGGCTGTGCACTGATGCAATATGATACCGACGGCGCCGAGCGTGTCGTCTGTTATCAATCGCGTCATCTGCAACCGGCTGAGCGCAATTACCCGGTGCATGACAAGGAACTCCTTGCCATGAAGTATGCACTGGCTAAGTTTCGCGTCTATCTCTTAGGAGATAGACCGTTCATTGTATATACAGACCATGCGTCACTACGCACGGCTGTAAATAGTCCACACCTCTCGCAACGAATGGCGAGATGGTTGTCATTCTTCGCGGAGTACAACTTCTCCGTGGAGTATAAGCCGGGACGACTTAACGTCGTCGCCGATGCCCTCTCACGTCGGCCTGACCTAGAGCCGACTGTGCAATCCGACAGTGATGTGAACACCACTGTCGCCAAGCTAAGTACCAGCGTCTTGTCGTCGAGTTTAATCGACGACATTAGAAGGGCATGCGCACAAGATAATGATCTTGTACGCCTGATGGAGTACCTCAAGGACCCATCTACGCAAGCTAAGAAGCGCTTGCCTGCCATGTATCGATCTTCTCTCGATCGATATACCCAGCGGGACGGCTTAATGTACTACACAGCCGTCAACAACGACACGCCTCGTGTCGTTGTACCGCCACAACATGATCTCAGGTTACGGATCATGTTTGAATGTCACGATGCACCAATAATTGGGCATCGCGGCCGTGAGAAAACTTACCTCACGGTCAGTCGCGACTTTTACTGGCCACGCCAGTATAAGTTTGTGCGCAAGTACGTGCGTGCTTGCGAGGTGTGTCAACGAGTGAAGCCTAGTACTTCACTCCGTGCACCATTGCAGCCTCTACCTGTTCCGGCAGAGTGCTGGGAGTCCGTATCAATGGACTTCGTCTTTGGGTTTCCCAAAGACGCTCACGGGAATAATGGTATTCTCGTGTTTGTAGACAGGTTCAGCAAGATGGTACATCTTGTTGCTGTACCTGAGTCGATCGCAGCAGAGGGCTGTGCTCGAGTGTTTATCGATACAATCTTTCGATTGCACGGTTGCCTCCGTGAACTTGTGTCCGATAGGGACCCCCGGTTCACGGCTGAGTTTTGGCGTTCCGTGTTCCAAACACTTGGAACACGGCTCACAATGTCTACTTCTGACCATCCAGAAACCGATGGTCAGACTGAACGCGCCAATCGCGTCCTCGAAGAGATTTATTCGAGGGTACGTCCACTCGTTTACGAGTTGGAGTGAGTTCTCGTCGATGGTCGAATTCGCCATCAACAACTCCGTGCATGCTTCCACGACGCATACACCGTTCTACGTGAATGGCCTTCGCCATCCACGTGTCCCCACCTTAGTAGAGGGTGACTTTTATATAAGGGGGGGAGGACTCGCTCGAGCGAGAACCAATCTGGATCTTGCTCATCACGCGACGACGTTATGGTCGACGCGAAAGTAACCGAAGTCGTACCATTCGACTTCGGTGAAGAGGAAGAAAGTAAGAGCGATGACGCTCTTACTGACAACGATGCTGAAGATATCAGCATCGTTCGAGGTATCACAAGTGAGAACAGTAATGTTCTTACTGAATTAGTAACCGATATATCTGCAGTGCATTTACAATGCACTGCAGCCAAAAGCAACGAGTCAGCTGAGTATTTCCTGCTGACTCGTGAAGCGGTAGTCCGTTTCGTGCAAGATTCCATCGCGGAAGCGGTGGATAAGCAAAAACGAAACGCAGACAATAATGGAAGGGCAAATGGTCAGACATTTATTGAAGGAGACTTAGTTTTACTGTCAACAGTAAACCTACCTAAACATGTAGTGACTAACGTGGGCAGCAATAAATTGTTGCCCAAGTACATCGGCCCATTTCGTGTATTGCGCCGCCTAGGCAACGCATACACGATCGAGTTGCCACGCAGGATGCGTACGCATCCTACGTTTTACGTGGGACGTCTTCATCCGTACGTTCAGTACGCGGCTTCTTCGAACGACGAAGATAGCCGTTATTCTCAAAAATCCCCTTGAGATTCTTGTTGTCACGAACCAGATTCGATACCTGGTCGTGTAGAGATGAGATCGTCCCATGATACTGGACGATCTCCTGACGAGCTGTCGCCAGCTCGTTACTTAGAGAATGAAGCCGCCGTTCATTCTCCAATAGTGCGACAGCATTGTTTGCCCGAGACTTCTCGTACTCAAGCCCAATATGTAGCATATTGTCCTTTAAGCGGTGACACTTATACCGCTCGTGAATCAACATCACAACGTAGCTCACGAGTTACACAAGCAAACCCGTCTAACTCAGCAGACAAGTCCGATGGAAGAATCGGACAGGGTTTTCCCTCCACCACCGCATCCGCTGGTGGACTCCCATGGTGGGAAGCGCTTCCTCGTGAACCGCTTGCTAAAGCACCGCGAGGTGAAGGGACGTCGGACGAGTTATCTCGTCCGGTGGCGTGGCTATCCGCCTTCGGCGGATAGCTGGGAACATCAGGCCCAACTGATGGGCGACGTTCCCGGCCTTTCGACAGTACGACAAGGGGCACCCGATGGTGAAGGACCATCGGAAAACGAGCGCCCAGCGCGTTCGTAAAGGGATTGCAAAGTAGCAATTCCTTCACGCATCTCGGAAGAGATGCTAGCCCTCCACCAGGTCTCAGTAAGGAGGTACGCCTCCTTAGGCGCTCTTGACGAGGTGCTCAGGCACCCCGGGCATGGGTCGCCCCAAGAGAGGCATAACAGGCCTGACTCTCTAGATAACCGGTGCAAACGATAGCATGCACCGGAAGTACTTCGTTTCTCAAACTTATTGCGGATAGCATAAAGTCTTTGAAACCAAGCCTCTTTCCCAACGTTTAAAACGTTGGTGATAAACGCGTTCCAAGATTGGAGGAACGCGTCGGCCTCACGCTTCTTGTGTGGGCCATACCATCGATGTTCAAGGAACACATCGATGTAATAATCGTTCTCAGTGCGAAAGTTCTTCGCACTGGCGTCAAGGCCATGAAGCTTTGACGCATGAAACAACGGTATGGGGAACCGTTCGTTGGTCTTTTCAGACCAACGATCAAGCAGATGCTTAGGTAGCATCCATGGCTTGCGATCAGGAGCAAGACGCAATACGTTGCGGTCTAAAGCCTCCTGCGTGGTGTCAACAGAAGTACCGACACCACGAGCATTAGTGTCAACAGAAGTACCGACACTATGAGCATTGATGTCAGTAGAAGCACTGACATCACCATTACGGTCCCCACCCGAGTCACAATCCTTCGACTCGTTTGGCGAGTCGTCTGATTCATCAGACGACCCGAACATTTCACGGTACATTGATTCACTCAATGTACCACGATCTCTCTTCGTAGCATTAGACGACGAGGTATCACCCCGGGGAGAGCCCGGGAGTGACACAGGTGGCTTTGAGTCGGATGCGTCATCCGACTCACCAGAGTAGTCAACGACTAACTCTGGGTCAACATCTTCACGTACGTGAACCTGCAACAGGCGTTGCAGGCTGATGTTGATTTGCAGCAGACACATTAGTGTATGCTGGCTGAGGCTGTGAATCCTAAGTAGCGGCTGCACACAGGCGTGCAGCCGAGCTCTCGGCTGCCTTAGCAGCCACGCGCATTGACTTTGTCATAGCGTAATTGTTGAATGAAAGGAAATTCAACAAGTTCTCCTTTCCCATAGTCACTAAACAGTCACTAATGTGACTGTTGGTTGAGAGGGGGGTGATGTAACGGGGCGAGCCCGTTACATAATATTGACACTTATATGAAGTGTCAATAAAAATATTATTATAACTAATAATATTTTGACAACATTACCTTCTCTTATAATATTGTTCCTAGATCTCCTTGAAGTTGGAGATGCCCTCTCATTGGTTGATATGGGCCATCATATCAACCAACGCGCTGACCAATGACCGATGGACGCGCGCAATGAGTGGAGGGCAAGTTGTCAACATACATAGTTGTAGTTTAATATAGTTAACATAGGTTATAACAGATTAGTTTTATTAAGATAGTTAACTATATTAAATAGAGTTTTCCTTTTTCCCTACTTCTAAGCGTTTGTTTAGAAGTAAAGCTTCCTCTGCCTCTTGTGTAAGAGAGGTAATTGAGGCACCTGCTTTCACTGTAATCAGTGAAAGTAGGCTATACTGTAATCAGTATAGTCGGAGGGTGCCCCGTTACAGATGGTGTAACAGGGCATCTAGTTACACGTAAACATTAAGTAATATACTTAATGTTTGGTCTAAAGTATCCATGATTACTTTTGACCTGTCACTTGGGTGCGATACATAAACGTGATTCACCCTCGTGAATGTGATACCCATATATGGATTCAACAGGGAAGGGATGACGCCAGTTGAAGCTTGGCATCGCGACGTCTCAGAAAGACGTCATTCGCAAGCTTAGATATAGATTTAAGATCATGCGACAGGATACGCTTCTAAAGAGTCGCGTATCCGATCTATATATATATATATATAGCCAATCAGTAGTTAAGCATATATTTAATTATAATTCATTAAATATAGCTCAGTCTTGAATTTGCTAAATCGAAAGCACCGCGCACGAGAAGCTCTAAAAGCTTCTGCGTGACGCTGGTGACTTCTTGCTTTAGAAGTTCGTTACACTCTCGCTTAAGCGAGAGGCAACTGGTGGTACGACTGCTTAAGCAGTCGACCAACCTCCCAACCACCCTCGCACGCAAAGGTAAGACGGTCTAACCGCTTCCTCGCTTGTGCATAAGGTGTGTGCTTAGTAGCACAAGGCAACTTCGTAGAAGTGCTCGTCTACAACTTCACTTTATGTCTTTATTCTATGGAAATCGCTATGCCACAGACACTAATACTAGAGTCACAGACAATAATTCTAGCCAGTCATAGCATAAAAACTAATTGTGTAGACGGGCGCTTGGAAAGAAGCTGCCACGTGCCACGATCACACACTTTCGAGCAAGCAATTAGACCGTATTACCTCCGCGTGCGGTGGTGGTGGTGTTAGTCGCCGCTTGAAGCGCAGTACCAACCGTTGCCGGTTGCTTAAAGCGATTCGCACAACGAACTTTTACGAACAAGTGCTATGATGTTACACGAAGAAGCTTGCTCAGCTTTTCGTGTGCAGCGGACGGTAATTAGTCAATTTAATACTGACTTATATTTAATAAAAAAAAATTAATGTAACGGGGTGAGTCCGTTACACGATATTGACACTTACATGGAGTGTCAATATAAATATTATTATAGGGCTCCCTCCGTTATGTAACGGGCTAAGGACCCGTTACCGTCTTACACTAAAAGGGCGTTGAGGAAGCGCTCTTAATTAACTCGTAAATATAACTCTGTTTTATTTTTGTTTTAGTTTTAATTCGCAGTAAGTGCGAATATGTTCCCTAGCTCATGGGAACCACTCAATATGGAAGTCAATTTATTATTGGCTAATTATTGGGTCTGGCACCCCAATAATAAACCAATAATAAAATGACGCGCGATATCCGCTAATTGGATACTGCCCTATGCCTACTTATGTAATTATGTATTAATCCTATAACTACTCATGTAATAGGTTGCTTCATTACAAAACCCCCTCTTTAAGTTGTGCTTACTAGAACGTAAGCACATAACTTGAAAAATGATTCATTTCACCAAAGATTCAGCGACACAACCTCGAACCTGCTCAATGACACGCAACTGAGCAGCATGACCCTGGCCGCGCGCGCAAGGATATATCTGACGACAACAACCACACGATCTGCATGGAGCAGACACCGCGAGTCACGGACGCACACTTGATCCCGTGGACGCTATACAGTTATATCGGCGCCAATCATCCAGAATTGCGAGAAGTCATAACGAAACTCTTCATTCGCTATCATTCCGTTGGTGCAGTGGTTACCTCTGAGTTCTTGATCGTGATGTCACTGGTTCGATCCCCACGTCCGCCATATTCGATTCGCTATGGCAACCCATATAGTTGCAAATGCCATCCAAGTTTTCTCGAGCCTCATAATAGATCTCGGAATCGCTCGGTGACTCGATGTCAAAGTTCTGTTGCTCGCGAGCATCACGGCTCGCGAGATTGGGGATGGAATCGGCAGCATCACTCGCAATAGCCGTCTTCCTACGCGACTCATTATCCTCGACCACGTCTGGTACATCTTGGAACAGCGTACTCGATGGCTCCCATGTATCGTCCTCCGGGGAATATCCCAACCAGCGAACCCTGTAATGTTTCTCGACACGCTTCTTCATGGGCGCCGAGTTATTACTCGGCGCATAGAACTTATGATCCTCGTGATCGACAATTCGGTCGACAATCCAGCGTCGCGAACCCGATGCATCAACTAAAGGAGGAGGAGCATCACGACGGAAGACTTCTGGCGATGGGCGCCGATTCTCGTAATCGGGCGCCTGTGCAGTCGAATGATGAGCTGCGTCTACTTCACGCTGAAGTCGAGGAATCGAAGAATGCCCTACTTGATGCTCGCGAGATGGCTGAGAGAGCTCAAAATCGTGCGGATGCTGCGACTGAGGCTGCTGAGCGGACTCGACGTGAGCAGCTGGTACTGGTTGAAAAAGGTGCAAACGCATAGATGTAGGTATAACTAGCGTGTAAGCTTCACCATGCACTTTAACAACCCTAAATGGGCCAATATATCTTGGCGCTAACTTATTAGCGCCCAAATTCGTCACTGAGGTGTTTGGTAATCCGCTTGTTGATAACAATACTTTGTCACGTTCTTAAAATGTCAACATATTCTTTTGACCTCTTCTGTCTGCATTCTCCTTTTGCTTGTCTACTGCCTCTTGTAATGCATCACGCACAAAACGCGTGATTCCTTGTCGTAATAGTAGAAATTCGGTTACTGCAGCCGAACTTACAGGCGACGTATGTTCTTTTGGAGAAAAATTGGCAACGGAAGACGCGATGGAAAGCATCGCGTCAGGAGTCGATATGCCGTTGGCCACAAAACTACCAGTAGTAGGTGCATCGGCAGCAACCCTATGCGCATCGTAATCACTCATCAATAGTTTCGGCGCAATTCCATCGGCAGATAATCCCCATTAGGCTTTGAGACAGGGTGCCCCGAAGCTGAGAGAGAAAGTAGCGCCGGAAGGCGAAGATGCCTCGCGTTGTTAACGAAAAAGGGCGTCAACCTGTTTGACGCATGGACAGCATTGTTAATTGCAAACTCTGCAAGTGAAAGAAATGAACTCCATGACGCGAACGATGTTGCATAACTGCGCAAGACATCTTCGAGCACTCTGTTCACACGCTCCGTTTGCCCATCCGTCTCTGGATGGGCCGCCGTAGACATAAGCAACCGCGTGCCTAAGAGCGGAAATAATTCGGCTCAGAAAGCCGAAGTGAAACGCGGGTCACGGTCCGATACAATAGATTCTGGCAAGCCGTGATGCCTGAAGATAAGATCAATGAAGATCTTCGCTGTAGTCTCCGCCGTAATGTGGGCGGAGACCGGAGCAAAATGCACCATTTTGCTGAATCGATCCACTAGAACCAATACGCCCGTGCGTTTCTGTTCATCCGGTGGAAGGCCAAAGATAAAATCCATGCTGACCGAGCGCCAGGCTTCCGTAGCAATCGGAAGCGGACGCAATGGGGCTTGTGAAGACGGCGCAGGCTTCACACGCTGACAGATTTCACAGGAGCGCACCCATTTCTGGATGTATTTATACATTCGCGGCCAGAAAAATACGCGAGAAATAGCTGCAAACGTCTTTTCGCGACCCAGGTGTCCGCCAGCTGGGCTGTCGTGAAATTCATAAACCAATCGGGCTCGAAGGTCGTCATCAGCAGAGATGACGACACGCGGGGAATCAAAGACATCCATCGTGTACGTCAGCAACGGACCGTCAAGCGCGTAACGCTTGATGTTGTCGCGTGTTGGTTTCGTCAACTTCGCGAGTAATTTTTCGCTCGGGTCACTGAGATAGTTGATGATTCCTGCATAGAAGGAATCATTCGCGTAGGATTCAGCGATCTGAGTTCGGATCGAAAGCACGGGGGTCGAAATCATCACATTAAGTCCCAAGTCAATACAACACACACATATATCTTCTTTGTCATCAACATACTCCGTTTGATGACCCATATCACGCCGAGGATCGTAATCAGGACGACGAGAAAGCGCGTCAGCGAGAATGTTATTCTTGCCAGGCTTGTAATGCACCACAAAATTATACTCGGCAAAAAATGACAACCACCGTGCCATACGCTAGGACAAGTAAGGACTCTTGACGGCGGTACGCAATGATGCGTGATCTGTGTAGATAGAAAACATCTTTTCGCCGAGAAAATATACTCTAAACTTGATTAGCGCGTAACGCATAGCCAAAAGCTCCTTGTCGGGTACCGGATAATTTTTTTCCGCAGGTTTCATCTGTCATGATTAAAACCCCACGACGCGCTCTTGACTCTCGTCATCAAATTGCATGAGGGCACATCCTATAGCAAAATTGCTCGCGTCACATACGACGTAGAATGGCTTGGAGTCATCAGTCAGCATCAGCACTGGTGCCTCGGACAAGCTCTTCTTCACGGAGTCGAAGGCAGATTGATGTTCTGCCGTCCATAACCATACTGCATCTTTCTTGAGCAAAGTCGATAATGGCTGAATTCGCTCAGCATAGTTCTTTGTATACGTATGCAAGTGATTCGCCAGACCGATCCATTGACGTACTTCAGTTTGGTTCCTGGGCGTTGGCCAAAAACAGATCGATGAGATCTTCTCAGGATCAGCGCGGACACCTTCCTTGCTGACGTAGCAGCCGAGTACTGTAATCTCGGGAGCGCAAAAGACACATTCTTTACAATGGCATACTATTTATTCTCGCGTATTACTTGATACACCTGCTTCAAGTGTTGAAGGTGAACATCCGTAGATCTATGCTTTTGCTCAGCGCGGCTGTGAACAAAAATGTCGTCAAAGTAGCTCGGTGCAAAGTCGCGAAGTGCACGAAATACTTGTGTCACCATCCGATCAAAAGTTGCTAAAGCGTTCTTAAGACCTTGTGGCATGACTAACCACTACCAAAGCATCCCGCTTAGGGTGCCGGTCGCAGTGAACGGAATGTCATTGTCCCTTATGAGGATCAGATAGAAACCTTCTGCGCTGTAGATCTCGCTCCCGGACATGGTATTCAATACCATTTCTTTTCAAGGGATAGACGTTTGAGCCGGGATCGTGTCGTCATTCAGCTTGTTGAAGGCGTGCACAATGCGCCAACCGCCAATGTGTTTCTTCACACAGAAAGTCGGGCTCGAATGTGGCGAGATACTCTCGCGGACATGGCCAGCCTTGTGGCGACCCTCGCAGATTTCATCTATAGCGATGACTTAATCACGTGATAACGGCCACTGCCGCGTCACGCAATATTTCGATCCTGGCACGAGATCTATCTCGTGTCGCACTCCTCGATCCGCCGGAAGCTCAGCAGAAATTGTTTTTGGAATAATACCGGCGTACTCACGGGCGATATCGTAGAAAAGTTGCTCGAAGCACGAAGAGCATCTCAAGACTGTGCCGCGAAGCGTTCTCCGCGCGCTGATTTAGGCTCGGCACTCTTCGAGCGAGCCTCCAGAACTTCTTCACTGGCTGCTTCGGTGGCTGAAACGATGCACACTTGCTCGATGTCGCCGACCTTGAGGTCGTGAAGGAAATCTTTCCATGAAAGGTCTGGCAGAGATATGATATCCTTAGCAGTGCACGGCGGACTCGCTACCTCAATGTAGCGGCCACGATGTGGGTTCCCTCCACATATTCAAGCGCGCATACGGATTCCGTCACTACGGAATTATCTGCATCAGCATGTTGACGTGAATTTCGTCGTCTCGGTGATCGGCGTGCTCCTTTCTTGCGTTTTCTCTTGCTTCTCGAGCCCCTACTCGAGACTGGCACGTCGCTATCACAAGAGGATGATGTACCCCCTTCTAGACGTGGAGCTTTGTCTCCACCACGTCGTTCTCATGTGGATCCATAGTCCGCCCATTCTCGTCAATTAAAGGCGGGAGCTCGTCTTCTACCGCCTCACTTGTTTGCGGGATCCCTGCTCGGCCGCCTCGATATTAATCGGGAGCCTCTGCTCGTCCGATGTACTTGTACGCGAAAGCTCCTGCTCGACCGCCTCGAAATTGATCGGAAGACGCTGCTCGTCCGATGTGATTGTATGCGGGAGCCCTATTCGACCTCCTCGTTGTGAAGCGGGAAACGCTGTTCGACCGCCTCGTTGTGTGGCTCCATCAGTGTAACGGAACATACTGCGCACAGAGGGCCATCGCTCTCTCTGTGTTGCTGCTAGTCGCGGCGAGTTCGTTCATGACCCTGACGTGAGGCCAATCGGATGACGCTACTAATAATTGAGTAAGCACTTCACTGACGTCATAACCGCTTCATCGTTTGACGGACGAGATAGCCAATCTATATTCGGCTGATACCGTGACAGCCACGGTATCCCAAGTATGCAATCAAATGCATAGTTCATCTCGTACACCAAAAATTCGTCGTGGCTCTGGAAACCGTCGAAAGTGTACGGTAAAACCACTGTTTTACGCGGGACACGTTTTGGTTGTCCATCGGCAAGTTTGACAACGATGTCACCAGGACCTTCTCGAACCGTGACAGTCGACGGGAGAAGGGACAAACAGGATGCACGAAAGAAGTTGTGGAAGCGCCAGAATCCAACAATGCTCGAAGTGGTCGCTTCACTCCAGCTACGATGAGACTGATAATAATCAGTCTTGAATCATCGCGCATGGTGGTGGCATTGAAGTGGGTATAAATCACTTTGAGGCTAGGAGCCCGAGCTGCCACCTGAGTACTCGGGGCTCCATTTCTGCCAGTAGGGCGCCCCACGCCTACTGGAACCGCTCGTTTTTTGGCGGGACCACCGACGACACAGCGTCTCCTCGTGAGACAGCTGTGTTCATCGTCACCGGCGCAGGTGCACGACAGACAGCCGCACGATGGTCTGTTTTTTACCACAGCGAAAACACTTCATCATGTTAGGATTGCGAATGTCGCGGCCTAATGATTTGCCGCGACCACAAGAGGACTCAATTGCATCAATATCTATTGGCTCTGGGCCAGACATCCGGGAATGTTGTGACGCTGCGTGCAGGTAAGACGACGCGACAGTGTAATCCTCACGAAGCGCGAGGGCAAATGCCTCTTTGAGGGACTTTGGCTCAGCACGTGTGAGGCAGTAACGCGTCATGCCCTCTTGCATACCAAAAATAAAGACATGGACTTATGAAGCCATGTCAATTGGCCGCGTGGTAATGCACGAAGCAAGATGACGTGTCTTCTGCACATAGTCACGCATCGACAGCTTGCCCTGTCGGAGTGAGAAGAAACCTGCACGCAAGCGAGATTCATCTTAAGGAGGCTCGAAAGCCAGTCGTAAGTCACGCTGTATATCGTCCAGCGTAGGAAACGCCGACTCATCTACGACGAGCTTTCCGAGAGCCCATTCCTTGGCTTTTCCGGCAAAACGAGACAACAGGAAATTGACCTTGGCCGTCGGAGCGTCAATAATCTTGACGCTATTGCAATATCCACCTCGCGAAACCAGCGATTGAGGGGGAGACGATCCGGACCATCACCGGAGTACGTTGACGTCTCCATCTTAATAGCATCATGGTGCGAAGTGCGCGAGGGAGTCAATACTCGCCGATTCGCTTCGGCGAGCTCGCGCACCATAAAGTCTTGGATAACGGCACGTTGATCATCAGGGTCGCTGTGCTCAGCAGCGACGTCACAATAGTTTCACCAGACACCGCCGCGAGGCGATGTAGTGCCTGTGGCGAAGTGAAGGAGTGAATTTCGCCAAGTGTGATCGCATTTTTTCGGTTAAGTCCGAAATGGCCAATATTAATGAGTCGCGATCTCGTGGCCAATATTGATGAGTCGCGATCTCGCAGAAAGGTTTCAAGACGATGTCAAATAGGATGGAAAACAGTGAATGGAGTAGTTTGCACTTCTATGTGGGGTCAAATATGGCCTAGAAACTACGCTATTGCGATCTCCAGTATTTCCGATGGCGATCCGCGTGAACGCGGTCGCTAAGGAGGAAGATGGGTACATCCAAGCATGTGGAGGACGGTCTGGTGTGGATCACGTCGCTATGGAGGACTGGAAAGGTGGATATGACATGTCACATAGATGAACTATCTCACATGACCTGAGAAACGGTGAAGAGGACAAGTCATGATCCGGCGGATCGCGATCCGATGCTAATTATTAGTATCGCGATCCGATATTAATTATTAGTACCGCGATCCGATATTAATTATTTAGTATCGCGATCTGGTATTAATTATTTAGTACCGCGATCTGGTATTAATTATTTAGTACCGCGATCTAGTATTAATTATTTAGTAACGCGATCCGATACTAATTATTTAGTACCGCGATCTGGTACTAAAATGGTATTATATCCGAGCGAGGTAGCGATCCAGATCGCGGCGATATTGGAGTGGACCACATTACAAGATCTGATTTTTCCGAAAGGGCGATACGTGGCAACAGATCCTGAGCTACAGATAGCCAAGATCATAGGTTTTGGTATTTGATTGGTCAACATTAACAGAGTTCAATTTGCTTCTAAGTACACGTGTCGACTTCTCTTCCGGGCTGGATTCTTTGGCCTCCCGACGTCTCAAGGAAGTCTACCTACTACGCAAGTCATATCCCTGGATTGTTTGGCCAGGGATTGCAAGAATTCTCAACAAAACAAATCAAGCTGCGATTGGACGCAGAGGACTAAGAAGTCCAGATACAAGATCGCGAGACGGCTCAAGTGGTCAGAAGGCAAGCGGATCAAGTATCTACATTTTTGGACAAGGCGATCTCAAGGGAGATCAGGGCGACTCAAATAGAGCACCCCAATAACAACTGCGATCTTGTGAGGAATTCCACGCGATCGCCCCCCCCCACCTATCCCTAACACAATCAAGTTCAACATCGACTCAAGTCTACCGAGAAGAGAGCAACCCGCCCTACCGACGGGTACACAAGGTGAGGAAGGCTATACACACGGAATCGGGGTACCCCCTCCGTTAGTCGGTCGTCCGGGCGCCAGTGGAGAGTTGGGATCGCATCAGCAATTTTGCGAATCCCACTCCACCACAATGGTGCGCGTGCCCGGATCTTCTGGTGACTCGGGATTTCACCGTGAGTCCCTGAGAGAAGATGTCAAGATCAAGAATGAACCTGGGATTGAAGCGTCAGCGGCAAAGGGATCACCGCAGACGTGTGAAGAAAAAAGATCCCCGGATCATCAGCGTTTTGGGAGGGGCGCAGATGAAAAGAAAACCAAGGAGGAAGATCGAGAGATTGATCTGGAAGAAAAACCTCTACCCCCTCCCCAGGTCCTTTCGAGGACCCCTGCGGATCGCGTTGCAAAACGCGATCCGCTGGATAAAAATCCTACGGTTAAAACCGAAGGAAATTTATCCAAAACCACTCCGAATTCGAAGAAGAAGAAGAATGCGAAGCCATCTCGAGTGAAGATGAAGGCGCCTGAATCGGATCATGATAATGCCGACATGAAGCTGGTGCATGAGGAAGACAAGGCGAAAGGATGGCAACTGGATCAGCTGGAATGGTGTTTTCATTGGAAGGCTCTTAAAGATCTGTTGTCAAGCGATCCCGTTCTAACGATTTTGAAACCGAAGTTAATTGGATCGCTGCGAGGACCAATTTCACCTCCCATTTTGACACCGAACCAGTTGGAAGTGATCCGTCGGCTTATGGAGTTGCTCCAAAACGCTGGATTCGCCGCTGGAGCTTTTGACGCGCAGGTGCTGCTGGAATGCGATCATGATCGGGTGATCCAAGCAGGGCGATCCCTTTTTTCGAAGCTAGTTCCTCTAACTGGAGAGCGCGATCCAGTGGATCAGAAGATTTAGCCGATTGCAGATATACCAAAAGGATATCATACTGGATCGTTGCAGTATATGTCAGCGGAATCCGAAGGGGAGTCGGACGACTCGATTAATATGCAGCGAATGTCACTTAGACCGGCTGGTGCAGCGCATATTCGCGAGCGACTGGCACCGATTACGGCCAGAGAACAATCGACGACGGTACTCACAGCTGAAGACATGAACGTGAATGGATCAGGTCAATTGCAATCTTATTTTGAAGCTGCCATGAGAAAGTACGAGCAGGATCAAGCTCGCATGATCGCCAGTCGATCCGCGGTCCCCACAAACACCCCAAAAGTTTGCATTTCGGATGTGGACATGGAATCGGCCGGATCGCGTCAATCGAGATCCAATAATTACGATCAAGACGATTTGGGTTGGAGGATCTAAGACGGCCACAAGTCTCAAGTGCAGGCGCTGTACCTAATGGTGGACTTGTCACGCAGCGCATTCGAATGTCTGCGATCGCAGATCTAAAAGATTTACAGGACGGGACAAAGATGAAGATCGAGCGAGAAGTTGGGTCAACAAGGCCAAGTCGGCGTTCTTACGCGACCAAGCCCGGATGATGAAAAATGTCTAGTATTTGGTGATTTACTTACGGGGCCGGCACGAAATTGGTATAGCCAGTTAAGTCGATCCAATCGGAATTCACGGAAGTCGTTGTTGGAAACCTTCATGATCCAGTATTGTGGATATAGTATGTCTGTCGGGAGACAATACTATCATGCGAAGAAGAGATCCGATGAAACGCCATTGGATTATTTGTATCGGCTGAATGTGGCCGCGATCCGAGCGAAAATTCACATAAGGGAGGGATCGCCCTCAATTCGCCGAGAACATGTGACGCATTTCATTGGTACACTTGATGATCGCGATCTGGCTAAGCAGTTGACGTTGCTACGCCTTGGAGACGCCGTCGATATGGAAGAGACTCTGCGAACATATCAACGCATGGAAGGAAGACAGTACTTGAGTTCAAGGGGGTCAAGCAAATTTCGTCAGCGATCTGCGTCGGCTTCCACTCCAGCACCCTCGAAACCAACTCGTGCCGTGAGAGCAATCCGCCTGGAAGGCAGTAGCAGTGAGTCAGACTCGGATATTAGTGGATCAGACGCCGAAACAGATCGACGCAACCTATGTGTGACCACAGTACCAGATCGCGTGAAGAAATATAGTGATCAACGCGCGGGATCAGACCATTTGGATCAAGATCGCGGTCCAGATCGCGTGGTGAATCAGAAGGCTTGTACCCATTGTGGGTCGAAGAAACACGATGATCGTGGATGCTGGAAGAGACTAACGTGTCAGAAGTGTGGTCGTAAGGGACATCCGTCGACAAGTGTTTTTACACCTGTGCTGCCTGCGGAGATATTCATGAGCATGGAAAATGTCTAATGGAAGAATTCTACAACATGATACGCAAGTGGTATGTCCCAACCAAGCATGCTGGAATGCTTCCGCCGAAGGCTGAAAAAATGTTAAACTAGGACGCTCGCCAGGTTGGAATCTGGTACGAGCCGAGCGTTCTAGGCTCTGCATTTATGCATTTGTGGAAAGAAGATCGACAGATCAGGGCTTTAACACTCAGATCGACACGAATAATACATGTGAAGATTCAAAATTTCTGCGTTCAATATCAAGCGTCGTAAGAGTTGATGAATATGCCCGATCGCTTGCGAAAATGAAGCTCGACTTAGCACCAGTTGAATCACGCGGATATTGGAAATATCATACCCCAGGAAAATGGTTCAAGCAAGCCAAGGCAACGGGCAAGATCAACAATGAAAGGCGAATATGTTGTTTGATTCTGGAGCCGAAGTCTCAATCGTCGACACCACCTTTGCTCGTAAGGTAGGATGTGTCATTGACGAGAGTCAGAGGCAAGAATGTGTTGGGATTGGTGAGAACACATACATGACGGACGGTCGTACAAGAATCAAGATCACGCTGAATGGATCGCTAGTCTATTATTTTGATGCTTGGGTAGGAGATCAAGTAGGTCAAGACGCGATCCTAGGAATGGATTTCATGGTCCCAGCTGGAATACGCCTGGATTTAGCAGATGGAACACTTTGTTTGCCTGATGAGGTCAGGATACTTCTGAATGGACGAAGACCCCCTTACCGGGCGACCATACAAGCGATCACAAATCCAGATCAATATGTGGTGATTCCCGTGGGCAAATCGACCGAAGTGAAGATCGGAGTTAGTCCTCCTAAAGCCAAGATCTGGGTGAGGCGCGATCCGAAGTGGGTACCTACAGTAACTACGGGACCAGGTCAGATCAAGTATCTACAGCTGACCAATATCGGCGATCAAGAAGTGACTTTAAGTCATGGATCACCATTAGGTTGGTGGATGGTCGCTGATATGATACCTCGGTCCCCAGGATATGTCTCGGTGGGATCGCGTCGGTATAACGAATGGCAGACATTAGCGTTCGAAGCGACAACGGATCGAGAAGAAGAACTACTGGAGGAATATACCGGACCGCTAGTGGACCATCCTTCGTACACTACGCCGAAGTGGATCTTAACACGCTCAAAAGAAGAAGCAGAAGAAAGGACTACGGAATCGGTGAAACCCACGACACGATCCAATGATGAATGCGATGCGATAAGAGGAATCGGTGGCAACAATGTAGAAGATCGGGTGATCGAAGATGAAAGCGAGCAAGTAGCGCAATCTCCATGGGTAATCAATGCGATCAGAGGGATGTCAAATGTCGATCACGTGAAAGGGCCGTGGGGTGAAGATAATCACACTCACAATAACTATACACCGAAATGTATGGAGCGCGATCCGACAATTAATGACCGCGATCTGGCTGATCTGGATCGCGATGACCCCGATCCGACAATTGAGGACTGCGATCTGGCCAATCCGGTAGTTAATGACCGCGATCTGGCTGATCTAGCAATCAATGACGCGATCTGGCCGATCCGGATCGCGATGACTGCGATCTGGTCGATCTGGATCGCGATCTGCGAGAACAGGAGCAAGCTAGTGATACTACTATCAACGACGAATGTATTCTAGCCGGAGGAAGTGTAAAGATGAAGCCTGAAGACTCGATGTATTGTCACGAGAGTGGTGAATTGTATGCCGAAGATGTGGATCAGCATATGGCTGTCTTGCCTGAGATTGTGTCATCCACCGAAGAAGTTACGATTGATGATATCCAAGTGGGCGATCCGGGAGTTCCTTTAACCAAGGACCAAGAAGGTCTACGGCAATTAATTTGGGCGAACCGACACTTACTCATTGGCAAAGGAAACGCGCTTCCTCCTGCAGCTCGAGGAGCAGTATGTGATATCGATGTTGGTGGAGCACACCCGATCGCACAACGAGTACGACCGGTCGCTCCCAAATTTCGCGAGAAGTTAGCTGACCTAATCAAAGGATTACTATCAGCCAGGATTATCCAGCCGTCGGCATCACCATGGGCTTCGCCGATTGTGGTAATCATAAAAAAGAATGGTGTCGACATCCGGTTATGTATTGACTATCGGCGGGTGAATCAACTCACGAGATTGATGGTGTATCCTATGCCGCTGATTAGCGAGTTGTTGCAAGATATGGATAAAGCTATGTGGTATTGTTCGTTGGATATGGCCAGTGGAATTTGGGTCGTGGAAATGACCGAGCGAGCAAGGATGATTTCTGCTTTTATCACGCCGTCAGGCCTGTTCGAGTATTTACGAATGCCGTTTGGGCTAAAAAACGCTCCGCAGATTTACCAACGTCTAATTGATAATGCACTGTATGGATACCTCAAGATCGGTACGGATCCAAACGCAATTGCCACAGGATCACTCGACTCCGCTGATACGGTAACGGGATCGCCAAAGCTGGTTGATGTATTCACAGAAGGCGAACCGGATACTAGCCAGAAGCCATATGTGCTTGGCCGAAGGTCATATATTGATGACATACTAATTCCAGCAACATCGTGGGCCTCCTTATATGATAAGGTAAAGCGATTGCTAGAAGTATGCAACGAATGGAATTTGTCGATCAGTCTCGCTAAAAGTTTTTGGGGACGACGTAAGGTGGACTACCTGGGTCATCAAGTATCACTTGCAGGAATCGAAGCTAATCCAAAGGATTTGGGATCGCTGGTGAATATTCCGTTCCCAAAAACGTTGCGATCGATGCAATCGTTTCTGGGAAGCTTGAATTACTATAGTCGATTTGTCGAAGAATTTGCGATTTATGCGTCAGTACTATATGAATTACGGGAAGCAGATTTCCACGAAATTCGCTGTTTTGATAAGATGAATGCATTGGATTCAACTGTCGCAACCAGGAATGATTCAGATCAAAAGTTCGATATTGGGGACGATCCAGATCCAGAAGGATGGACTCGATGGGAAAAAGCGATGATCGCATTTACCATGTTGAAAGCCAAGATCGCTAATACCCCGATCCTCAGACACTTCGATCCAGATCGGCCTCCGATAATTGTCGTATATGCGAGTAAATGGGCAGTTTCAGCAGCTTTATTGCAGGAGTATGATGGTATATATTGGCCAGTGACTTTTAAAAGCCGAACGCTGAAGCCTAATGAAATCAATTACGGAATGGTCGAGAAGGAGATACTAGCATTACTTCGATTTTGGATATATGTTATTGCATGCTAGTCTCGCGAGAGATTAAAGTTTTTACGCGGTTCTCGACGATGGCCTGGTTGGTGCAATCCTCCGGTCTCAATGGCAGGCTAGGTAGGTGGGCCGCATTATTATCGACCTGGACTTTGGAGATCAAGAAATGTGAAAAGGGCGAAGATGAAATACTTGGTGCCCTGGCTGCAAGTGTGACTCCCCGTGAAGAAGTCGATGAAGTGTTGATTGCGATCGCTCCCCGGAAACAGCCAAGGCAAACTCTAAGTATGCCACCGCCTACGGTGGAAGAAGATGAAAGTCTCCTGGTCGTCAGTTTCGATGGATCGGCACGAACCAAGCGAAAGGGTGGAGCATACAGTGCGATAATATGGAAACTTCCTGAGTGAACTATCGTGGCTGCTGCATCGGAATATGCAACGGACTTAACAGTGAACGAAGCCGAATATCGGGGTTTACTATTAGGCTTTGATCTGTTGGAGAATCAGACTAGGGGACGCGCTATCATTTGTGGCGACTCAACCTAGTGATTCGACAGATGCGGGGTGAAATCGATTGCAAGGCTCCTGGACTGCAGTTGTTGCGACAGAAAGCAATAGAGAAGCTTCGATCATGGCCGATCCATGAGTTCTTACACATGAAATGCGACTGGAACCAAAGTGCAGATCGACTGGCGAGTACTGCTTTACAGAAGGAACAAGGTGTGGTCATCACTTCGGAAGGAGATCGCCAAGATCTCATTACTCTTAATAGACTGGATGAGTTGTTGAAGTCGAAGCAGACCGAATCGGTGGTTAAAGCGACTGCGATTACCAGAGAAACCCGGAGAAGACGTCAACCACCCGAGATCTTGCAAGAAGAATTTGTGCAGCAAATGCGAAGTGAACGTATACGACAAGCTCAAGATGAGGAATGTTGGATCGCTAACCTAAAGATTTTTCTGATTGGTGATATAACGAATCTCAGTATGGAAGAAGCGAAGTCATGCGCCAAGATTGCAAGCGATTATGAGGTGGATGAAAGCGATATTCTATATTTTTGCCCGGGAGCTGTGAAAATTTCGGACTGATCTCGATGGAATTGCTCGTTTGGTGGTGCCAGAAACTCTTCAGCAAGATTTTCTACATCACTACCATACCAGTTTGGAAGGAGGGCACCAGGGAATCGGTAGGACGTATCAACGGATCCGATCTCGTTTTCATTGGAGAGGCCTGTATCGCAGTGTACAATGATATGTGAGCGAATGCACTGACTGCGAGACTGGAAAAGGACGTCCGGTTATTAATGAAGAGTCTCCGGGAAATTTACAAGCTACTTATCCGTTCCAGATTATTGCCATGGATCATATTCCGTCGCTGCCTAGATCTTTCAAAGGCAACACTGAATTGTTGATCTGGGTCGATCTCTTTTCGGGCTATGTGGTTGCCAAGGCGAGCAAATCTAGAACAGCTCAGACGATCGCCGAAAATTACGAGGAGTGTATCTTTCGACGATTCGGTGCGAGTGAAGCGATACGGCACGATCGAGAGCCCGGGTTTATGTCGGATTTTTTTCGTGCGTTCAATCGACTTATTGGGCAAAGGCAAAGGGCAACGATGGCATATCGCCCTCAAGCGAATGGAACTGCGGAACGTATGGTGCAAACTCTGACTCGTGCATTAAAGATGTATGTCTCTGACGTTAATCAACAAGACTGGGATGAGTATGCCGAACGTCTAACTTTCGCAATCAATACCGCTCAAGATCGGGTGCGCGGCGAAACGCCATTTTTCTTGATTCATGGTTGGGACCCGAGATCTACGTTGGAAGCTACGTTACCGTTAGGAAGTACTAGGCGTCGAGATCGCGATCCACGTAGGTGGCGATATCATATTCAGCGGCATTATTAGCGGGCGAGAGAAGCAGTAAATGAGAGACTCAGGACTGCGATCCAAACACGTGCTGATCGCCACAACGAAGATCTCAAGCCTCACGAAATTGAGTCAGGGGCGCAAGTCTGGTTATATTTGGATCGTGTGAAAGAAGGGTACGCTCGAAAGCTAGCACATATGTGGCATGGACCTTTTCGAGTAAAAGAAATGTGTGGAGATCACGCTGTCCGACTGGAGATTGCTGGTACGCCATATCGATTATTTCCCGTCGTACATATATCCAAGTTGAAGAAAGTGAAGACGTTCCCTGATCGTCCAAAACATTTGCTGACGATCGAAGAAGAATATCGATTCGATTTTGATGAAGCGCTTTTGCCAAAAGACAGTTTTGAAGGTAATCTGGGAGACGATGAATTCCAAGTGGAAAAGATTGTGGATGTACGATCTGATAGAAAGACACGTTTTGGACGAGTACATAGACAGTTTAAAGTCTACTGGAAAGGTCATGCTAACCCATCCTGGGTGGACGAAGCCGACTTAAATTGTGGTGCCCTATTGCGAGATTTTGAACGTGGCAAAAATTAGCCGGAATCGTTTTGAAGTGATGCAATCACATGAAGAGGGATCTGGTGGCTAACGAAGATCGAGTTTTGGGGATGGTATAATATGCAAGAAGGTTGCATAGGATGGTGGAAAGGAAATTTGTGTGTAATGAGTATGGCGATCGAAGGTCTGGAAGACGAGATCGCGGCTAAAGAAGCCCAACAAAAGAAGACAATTTTAACGGAAAGGAGGAACAAAATGGAATTGTATTGAACGATCAAGAAGTGTTATCGGATCCCGACTGCTGTTTGGGAAAGAATTTACTGGATAAACGGGCGAGGGATGAACCGGGGTGATCTGCGATTGAGGACCGATATTGGTTCCGTCAAGGCTCCGCAGAATCCAATAACGACAGTGCAGTAATCAGGTTGGGAATGTTTTTCTGCTTGCAATCCAAACCAGGATACCATGGTCGCACTTCTGCGTACACTGGAAAGTGGAGGAAGTATGGATCGAACAAAATATCCAGATCACAGTGTCCTTCGATCATCCCTTGGAGAATAACGCGAAGAATAGTCTTCCAGCGGGGTCCAGATCTCGACCGACGCTGCTTGCGTTACTGACAAAATT
This sequence comes from Peronospora farinosa, assembly GCA_947646735.1. NCBI lineage: Eukaryota > Oomycota > Peronosporomycetes > Peronosporales > Peronosporaceae > Peronospora > Peronospora farinosa. The sequence goes on from CANTFK010000343.1 coordinate 49,416, forward strand.
GCGCCAGCTCTGGATACTCCTTCCGAAGTTCGCGGGAGATATACAGGAAGTGGGTTGCCTCCCACAAGGCTTGCCTATGGCGATCTTCATATTCCAGGTAAATGTCCGCCAGATCTTTGAACCAACCGGTCAGAGGGAAAGCGATGGGAGCAATCGGCCGACGAGTGACGTTCCACGGTTTCTGATCGTAAAGCGCAGTAACTTGTGCCGGGGTGATCAGTCGGGGAATCCACTCAGAATCAAGAAGAGATTTGGGATTGGCTTCAGGGGTGAAGATATACCCTCTCGGTCGGGACAAGTGTCGATAGAAGAACTCCACTCCCAATTCGGCAACACTGGTCAGACTGACCCGTCGGGCGGACCATGGAGCGACCTGAGTCGACGATCGGGGCTTTCGCTCACGATATCCTGGGATCCACGCATCACGTGATTTTTGGAGATCAGGCATGTCGGCGTATTGAGCGGGAGTGAGCAACTTGTTTATATCTTCACGGATGTCACTGGAAACGCTAATCTTCCCGTCCGAGTCGCTAGAAGGTTCGCCAAAAAGGTCGACCTTAGAAATCTTGGTCGTAAGGCTAGGGGGCGTAGCAGGACTCGAGACTGGGGATTTTTGGAGGGTGGGCTACCATTGTGAATTATGATAGGGGACTGAGACGGTGTTGCCAGAGAGTTTCGTCGTAATGTTGCGACGCCTCGCGGTTGAACGCGATCCGGATAGAGCAGCAAGTGTAGCGTCCTCGGGATCGGAAGACCAGCCGTCATACTCAGAGTCAGGCGAAGGCGAGGGACACGTTTTGCGTTTCTTTTTAGCTTTCGACGAAACATTGGGTCGCGTTGTAATAACGGATCGCACCGACTTGGCAGACCGTTCTGAGGTACCAGATCGCGTTAAATTACCAGATCGCGGCGGAGTACCAGATCGCGTTAAATTACCAGATCGCGGCGGAGTACCAGATCGCGTTAGAGTACCAGATCGCGCTGAAGTATCAGATCGCGCCGGAGTACCAGATCGCGGGGAATTCCAGATCGCGCTGAAGTGCCAGATCGTACCAAAGTATTAGACTGTGCCGAAGTACCGGATTGTGCCGGAATTTCAGATCGCGTCGAAGTCCCAGATCGCGCTGGAATGCCAGATCCCTCCGAGGTCGCAGATTGAGCAGAAGTACCGGAAGCGCTGCGGGGACGTTTACAGGGGACGTCCAGAGTCGGTGAAGATGACGCACGTTTGCGATTGGGTGACGAGGGATTGGAAAGCGCGAGAAGGCTAGTCGGAGAAGGAAGTAAGCCCGTAGCCAATTCTGCCAGATGCGAACGAAGTAAATCTCGATCCTGGATGGCCAGATCGCGCTCTGCCTCTCGATCTGCAACTTCGGTACGAAGTCGATCCAAAGCTGCGTCGCTCCGAATACTCGTACTCAGGAGGCGATCATGATCAAGCTCGAGCGCGCTCAGTGTCTCTTGCAGTTGTTTCGCGGCTCGCTGGGCCTGAGAACGAGCTTTCTTGTACTTGGATGCCTTGCTTTTCATGCGTCGAAAGTCAGCGGCCAAAGCACTGTCTGCTGTATTACGCTGTTGCGAGATGGAGTCCAGTTGCTGTTGGAGGGACGCGATCTGCTGCCGGAATTTTCCTTCCAGAGTTCGCTGAAGATTGGCCGCCTCACGGCGGAATTTATCCTGCAGTCGATGTTTCTCTGCATTGGCTCGAAACAAGGCATTCTTCAAATCGGTGATCTCCTGATACTGATCCGTTAGCTGGTTCAGTTCTTCGTCGAGACCTTCGGCCATGTGGAATGCGGCATCAAGTTGTTGACGCAACTCTTCATCTCGACGCAAGACGAATGTGCACAGTCGAGGCACCAACTCGTGATACGAGTTGAGTTCCGTCTCCAGCTGATTTCCACGAAATTCCTGCTCCTGCAAGGCATTTTCCATGGAGTGATAGCTTTCCACGATGGTATCCTGGGCTTCCAGGCGGTCATACAATGAAGAAACCAACGAGATCGCGTTCCGACGATCTGCAACGGGAGGAAGGATTATCCGGGTAGACGGGAGGAGGATACGCGATCCGGTAGAGGAATCCATCGTTGGATCGCGCGTAACGAGCACACCAGTTTGGGGGTGGCGATCGTTTTCGGGTGTAGATCTGGCCATAAGGGAAGAAGTGACGAGAAGAGTGAAGCGAGACAGTGCACAGTTAGGCCAACACTGTATGTGGGCTATCGGTGCAGGGGACGATTGTGGCGAAGTGAAGGAGTGAATTTCGCCAAGTGTGATCGCATATTTTCGGTTAAGTCCGAAATGGCCAATATTAATGAGTCGCGATCTCGTGGCCAATATTGATGAGTCGCGATCTCGCAGAAAGTTTTCAAGACGATGTCAAATAGGATGGAAAACAGTGAATGGAGTAGTTTGCACTTCTATGTGGGGTCAAATATGGCCTAGAAACTACGCTATTGCGATCTCCAGTATTTCCGATGGCGATCCGCGTGAACGCGGTCGCTAAGGAGGAAGATGGGTACATCCAAGCATGTGGAGGACGGTCTGGTGTGGATCACGTCGCTATGGAGGACTGGAAAGGTGGATATGACATGTCACATAGATGAACTATCTCACATGACCTGAGAAACGGTGAAGAGGACAAGTCATGATCCGGCGGATCGCGATCCGATGCTAATTATTAGTATCGCGATCCGATATTAGTTATTAGTACCGCGATCCGATATTAATTATTTAGTATCGCGATCCGATATTAATTATTAGTACCGCGATCTGGTATTAATTATTTAGTACCGCGATCTAGTATTAATTATTTAGTACCGCGATCCGATACTAATTATTTAGTACCGCGATCTGGTACTAAAATGGTATTATATCCGAGCGAGGTAGCGATCCAGATCGCGGCGATATTGGAGTGGACCACATTACAAGATCTGATTTTTCCGAAAGGGCGATACGTGGCAACAGATCCTGAGCTACAGATAGCCAAGATCATAGGTTTTGGTATTTGATTGGTCAACATTAACAGAGTTCAATTTGCTTCTAAGTACACGTGTCGACTTCTCTTCCGGGCTGGATTCTTTGGCCTCCCGACGTCTCAAGGAAGTCTACCTACTACGCAAGTCATATCCCTGGATTGTTTGGCCAGGGATTGCAAGAATTCTCAACAAAACAAATCAAGCTGCGATTGGACGCAGAGGACTAAGAAGCCCAGATACAAGATCGCAAGACGGCTCAAGTGGTCAGAAGGCAAGCGGATCAAGTATCTACATTTTTGGACAAGGCGATCTCAAGGGAGATCAGGGCGACTCAAATAGAGCACCCCAATAACAACTGCGATCTTGTGAGGAATTCCACGCGATCGCCCCCCCCCCCACCTATCCCTAACACAATCAAGTTCAACATCGACTCAAGTCTACCGAGAAGAGAGCAACCCGCCCTACCGACGGGTACACAAGGTGAGGAAGGCTATACACACGGAATCGGGGTACCCCCTCCGTTAGTCGGTCGTCCGGGCGCCAGTGGAGAGTTGGGATCGCATCAGCAATTTTGCGAATCCCACTCCACCACATGCCTGCCACTCCACCGAGGTGAGATGTATAAAAAACAGAATGCTCCAGCGAGACCGCTGGAGCCACCGAAGACTCGCCCATGTTCATCTCGAATCTGATCATTGGAAGGACTACGAAGTGTTACCAGGTGTAACGGGCTAAGGACCCGTTACCGTCTTACACTAAAAGGGCGTTGAGGAAGCGCTCTTAATTAACTCGTAAATATAACTCTGTTTTATTTTTGTTTTAGTTTTAATTCGCAGTAAGTGCGAATATGTTCCCTAGCTCATGGGAACCACTTAATGTGGAAGTCAATTTATTATTGGCTAATTATTGGGTCTGGCACCCCAATAATAAACCAATAATAAAAATGACGCGCAGTATCAGCTAATCGGATACTGCCCTATGCCTACTTATGTAATTATGTATTAATCCTATAACTACTCATGTAATAGGTTGCCCCATTACACGTTAAGTAATAAATACGGTGGTCGACGATCCCTAACTTAACAGAGAACATAACTTATCAGATTTTGTGTATTGTACATAAGACAATTTGAATAATATAAAGCGGACCTGGGGAACTAGACCATCCCCACTTACCCCTCCAACCAACAAGAATCTAGCCCTATAATTTAAACTGATGACAGAACTTAAGTCCCAGACTCCTTAATAATTTTGACCCGTGCCTAGAGGTGTGAGACATGTCGTCAGCTTGTTTTTTCTATGCTAATAGTAAAGATATATGTTATTTACAGTGTTTAACAGTCTCTTACCTGTTAATGTACCTATACAGTTTAAGATGTCGCAAAGCCGACTTACCAATAAGCAGCGTCTTCAAATTGCAAGTACAAGGATGAGAAGGATTATCTCAGTCGGCACTGGCTAAATGGGTAACAAAGGAGTTCGGCCTAGCCAGAACGCTATCACAGGCACCGATCAGCAAGATAATTTAAAAGCGGGCTAATCTGGAGACGATGGATCCAAGCAGTCTAAACGCGAAGCTCCAGTGACTGGTGCAACATCCTTTATTGAAAGAAGCTTTGGTTCTTTGGATCCTGCAGTGTAAACACGCAAGGTGATTATTACTAAGGAACTCATTTGCGCGAAGGCCTAGCGACTTGCCCAATCGCTTGGAAAACTAAACGACGCCATTACTTACTCGCACGGATGGCTACAAAATATTCTAACAACGTCACAAGCTTCGCGCTATTCACATCCACGGTAATTGCGGCTCGTTGGACTTAGAGGCTCTTAATGAAGCTATGCCTGATCTTAAGAAGGTCATTACCAAGTACGCTCTGTGTGATATTTACAACATGGATGAAACCGGTAGTTTTTCATGTATTATTATTACTTGTAATGGAGTCTATTTTATCAATTTATAATGTTAAGACTGTCTTACAGCATGACACCTGACATGACTATGGCTCAGCAAGAGTTTGAAGAACACAAGAAAACAAAGTAAGTAAATTTTTATATGGCCAACTGTAATTTACTTACACAGTGTATGCTCTGTCATCATCTGCAGACGCGAATCTCTATTGCGCTCACTGCAAATGCAGATGGATCTGACAAGCTGCAGCCTGTCTTTACCGGAAAAGCAAAGAAGCCCCGGTGCTTTAAGAAGAAGTCAGGACAATCACTTGATTTTCTTACCGAAACAACAAAAAGACTTGAATGAAGGGCGTGATCCTTCAGGAATGGCTTGCAAATGTGAACAAAACAATGAAGGTGCGTGGTTAGATAAAATTAATGACTTCTACTCTCTATTGATTCTAATATTATATTCTTGATAGAGCAAAAACTATTAAAATATCCTTTAGCTTGACAACGCCCCGTCGCATATCACGGATGGCCTGGAATTAACAAATGTCAAGATACAGCTGCTACCTCCAAATATGACATCCAAGACCCAGTCGATGGATGCCGACATCATCGCAGCATTTAAGCGGCGGTATCGCCGCTACCATCTGCAAAACGTGATCGACTGTGACGATCATGGGGAGGCCGAAAACATACAAAGTCGACCAAAATACTGCCATGCGCTGGTCGGTGGTTGCCTGTAACGAGATCTCGGCTATTACCATTAACAACTGCTTATATTACACGGGGCTGTTTTTCAGATCTTCCCGTAATTTCAACTGCTGTAGATGTGAGATAAATAGTGATGGCGCGACGGAGGTTGAAAAGACAAAACTTGAGCTGGAGCAGGAGCTGAGAGACCAGCTAGAGCAACTGCGTGCCGGGGTCCCATGACGATTTTGGAGCTTCTCAATCCCATCGATGAGAATGAGACTGCTTAGCCGGAGCCGAACGAGGACGAGATTTTGGAAGAGGTAAAGGAGGCTGAGGAGGAGGGTGCAGACAGTGATGACGTGGCCATTGTCGCAGAAAAATTCACCCGAACCGAAAAGATTAGCTTCCTTCGTGATACGTAGGCCCTTCTAGATGCATCATAAAAGAGTCCTCAAGCCGCTTAGAGTCCTCCGTGACCTTCAACTTGACAATTCGAGACGCAACCACCGCCCAAACTACCCTCGACATGTGACTCAAGTAGGTTTTCTCGTCCAAAATACAAAAATTGCTCATTTTATAACGTTAAATTGCCCTGCCTGATTATAAATTATAACATATAACTTAGCGACTATAGAACGAGCTCGGCGGACACGAAATTTGAACACCTACCGAGGGTCTTAACTTATCGGAGGATAACTTATTGGAAAGAATTCTGTATAACTAACAATATATTGACAATATTATTTATACTTATAATATTGTTTCTAGATCTCCATGAAGTTGGAGATGCCCTATCATTGGTTGATATGGGCCATCAGATCAACCACCGCGCTGATCAATGACCGATGGACGCGCGCAACGAGTGGAGGGCAAGTTGTCACCTTACATAGTTGTACTGTAGTTTAATATAGCTAACATAGGTTATAACAGATTAGTTTTATAATACAGTTAACTATATATAATACAGTTTTCTTTTCCTTCTCAACTAAGCGTTTTTTTAGTTGATTCCCTTCCTCTGCTCACGTGTACGTGAGGTAATTGAGGCACCTGCTTTCACTGTAATCAGTGAAAGTAGTCTATACTGTGATCAGTATAGTCGGAGGGTGCCCCTTTATAATTAAATATAATCTAACTACTGATTGGTTTATTATGCAGAGATCGGATACGCGTCTTTTTTGAAAGCGTATCTCTACGTGCGAGCTTAAAATATAGTGAAGCTCGCTGATGACGTCTGTTTGAAGCGTCACCATGACACCCAGTCCCAACTGGCGTCATTCTCGTTACTGTGAATCCTGCCATTGATATCACACTCGCGAGGGTTGATTACATTGATGTGCTTCACCCGAGTGGGTGGTTTAAGGTACCCCATACCCTTTTGGACCTCCCCATTAAGTGTCACATACTTAACGAACTCGTGTTACCATTAGCCCGTTACACCATCCTCCTCTTTAAGAAAATTTTTAGATTTTGTATTGCATCGAATAAAGAGACAATGCCACCGATGCGTGGTAAGGCTGATGGGTCGCCTCTAAAGGCGCCCATGCAGACCACAACAAAGCGCACGCGCCGGGATAACTCGCAGCCGTTCGTTAGTGTCTCTGTTACAACGCCAGTATCTAATGTCAGCTTGTCAGCAAGAGAACACTTGTCCGTCCAACTATGGTGCGGATAATGACCTGTCTTTAATTGTTGAATACAATAAGAGCACACCATTGCCATCACCCCAAAATGCCGATAAGCACAGTGCTCTGATGGGACATATGTCCCCATCACTAGAGGCACCCAATCTTCAGGAATCTTCCATGCTTCCTGACAGTAAGGGTCATGCCTCGTCGTTTGCACCAATGAGCACAGCGAGCATTTTTTACTGAGCGCGCTGCTTCGAAAGAAAGAGCCGCGACTCAATAGCAGGTCGGCGATTCGAAATTGCTCGCCTCTGTCAACCTTACGTCAAAGGTTTTGGAAATCCGTAATGGAGAGTCAGACTCAGGCAATGGTGAGATAAAAGCTCCTTAGACTTTACAGTCGGCCTCACTAGCACGCTGTTGCGAGGGCGGCCACGTGAGTGGTGGCTTTACAACAATGTCACCGCCATCCTAGTGGTCACACTCTAACGGTAATAGTGTAACGCTCCTAAAGCGTGCCGCTATTCACGCTAATAAATTTTAAGCATCTTTCCATCATGCTAGGTCAAACTTTCCTATTCCCGTCGTCTGCGGTTTAAAGAAACAACCGACGAATATGAAGGATAGCTCCTGCGTCGAGTTAAACCGCATGTAGATGCAGTGAAACAGCGGTCGCATCGGATTAGCTTCGCTATGACCCGTGCGAGAGAAATTTTGGGTGGTAAGTTGACCCCAAATTCGTCTCGCTACGCTACTATTCCATCAGGATCTAGCAGAGCGAGTGAAGCTGGTGCTTCTGCCCGTAAGCAGACACCAACCCAGGCACGTCGACGCGCAGTGCGTCATCCGGTTCTCAATAGTCAAAATGTTTCGATTATTCTTTTTACTGGACAAGGATCTGAAGCTTCTGCTTCACATGGCGGTGGTCAAGCAGCCTACCAACAAGGAAGCGTGTATTTCCACCCGCATCCACCAGCACAGGTGGTGCCCGATAGGAGCGACGATTACGTCCAGCTACTCGCGGCTGCTTATTTGCCGCCGTTCAGACGCATGCACAGAATTCTGCTGTGGACCGACGGGTATTAAATATCGAGCGTCAAGTCTCGCAAGTGAACTCGTAACTTTAAGATGCGAAGACGAGGGCCCTATAATGGTATGACCGCCTGAAGCTTCGCTTGGACATTTTGAAGCGAATGGTGATTAACTACCCGCGTCGAGCGCGGATTCTTCCTCGATTTACGAGTACTCTACTGAGCCCTCGCTCATATACGGGAAGTTGTTCACCATCCTTGTCGCCCCCTCGGCACCGACGTTTGACTCACAGTCGACGTCTCCATCGGTCTCGTTAGACCGATGTGAATATGTGATTTCTTCTGGATCAACAAATCGTTCCAGACGACCCACGTAAAACACGGGGTGCGTCTTCATATACGGTGAAAGAGTGAGCCTATAGTTTAGGTCTCCAACCTCCTCGACAACTGTAAAGGGCCCCATGAATCAAGGCAATAGCTTAGTAGTACCACCAGGTAGTACAGAAATTGCATGTTTAGGTAGGGCAGCAGTACATTATAGCACTTTGTACCCAACACTAAAGTGTTCATTGTTTTTGCGACCATGTTGTGTGCGCTTGCCATCGCGTCAAGGACTTTAAGTGTGATCTTTAAACGATTAAATGATTGGTCTGCTTCTTATAATTCTTGCTGTATCTATGAAAGTAATTATCTATTTCACTAAATTGGCGCAGAACCTTCACGTGTCGTGGGACTGGCCATTCCTTATAGCATTTACCTTTTCCGGGTACCAAGTGCACTCACCATACAGCCTAGTACAGGTATCTCGTGGACCCCTATTATTCACTTTTGCAAGTTAACGTATAATTTTGCGTCACCCAGGGTCTGCAACACAGCGACTAAATGACGCTTGTACGACTCTGTTGCACTCAGACCTTCCTCCGCGCTACTATGCACGATACATCGTCAAAATACTGAGGCGCGTAGGCACGGTGCTGATGCATCACGTGATCCATCACTCAATTAAATGTCGCTGGTGCGTGTTTCACCCTTGTGACATTACAAGCTACTCCCATAGTGTGGTGTAGTGGATTCTCAAACTACGTAGGAGATCTACAAACACACACAGCTCCGGAATTCCGACTTACGGGGGGGGGCACCCCGATACCGTGCCGCGCTAACCTTTGGTCTCACCTTGTGTAAGTGTCGGTTGGGCGGGTTGCTCTCTTCTAGGCGGATTGAGTCGATGTTGAACTTTATTGTGTTAAGAATAGGTTGGGGGCGATCGAGTGGAATTCCTCACACGATCGCGGTAGTTCTTGGGGTGCTCTATTTGAGTCGCCCTGGTATCCCTTTGAGATCGCCTTGTGCAATTGGTCGATTATTGATCCTCTTGCCTTCTGACCACTTGCTCGCGATCTTGTATCTGTACTTTTGCAGTCCTCTGAGTCCAATCGCAGCTTGGGGTGTCTTGAAAGTCCTTGATGTACCTGGACAAACAATCCAGGGCGTACACTTGCGAGCGGGGGGGGGGGGGCGAGGCTCTCGAGACGTCGGGTGGCCAAAGAATCTAACCCGGAGGAGAAACTGACACGTGTTTCTTTTGAGGTAAATTGAACTTTGTTTAATGTTAACCAATTAAATGTCAAAACCTATGATATTGCCTATCTGTAGTCCAGGATCTATTGCCACGTATCACCCTTTCGGGGAATTTAGATCTTGTCATGTGGTCCACTCCAATATCTCCGCGATCTGGATCGCTACCATGATCGGATCTAATACGAGATTAGTATCGGATCGCGGTACTAATAGTTAGTATCGGATCTCGGCCCGCCGGATCATGGCTTGTCACTGTCATCTTCCCAGTTCACCGGTTCATGTGAAATGTTCCATCTATATGATATACCATGTCCACCTCAGTCCAGTTTTCCAGAGTGATGTAGTTTACACCAGGCCGTGTTCCACATACTTAAGCTTACTAATTCTCCATCATAGCGATCGCTCACGCGGATCGCCATTCGAAAAATCGTAGTTGCGTGGTTCTAGGCCGTAGTTGATTCAACAAAGAACTGCAAGAACCATCATTTAATAATGTACATCCCATTTGTAACGTCTCGAGAACTTCTTCTGCTGGATCGCGGTTCATCAATATTGACCATTTCGGACTTAGCAGAAAATGCGCGATCACACTTTGCAAAATTTATTCTTTCGCTTCGCCACAGGTGTGCAAAGGTCCCTCTTAAAGGGCCGACCTCAGAATAGTGGAAAATATGGGTCACGAGAGGTGAAACATGGGTAATTACATGGTAAAAGAAATAGGAAGTCGAAATACTTAAAAATAAGTAAAGTCAGCCGAGAATTGCGGCATGCTTGGTCGGGTTATACCATTGACAAACAAATTGTATAACTCCTCCATCTGGCACTTCTTTAAGTTATTAGTCTCTAAGCAGGAAGGGATCAGGCGGGTGACCTTTCTTTTCACAGCGGTCGCAGGTTAATCGCTTCCAACAGTTCAATTCTACATGTCTTTCGGGCCCAAAATAAGCACATCTCGTATTTAAGACCGCTGACGAAGAACGGAGTCCCTGGTCTACTGCATGTCGATGTTGGTCGACCTTTCTGGCCGGTAGTTTTTTCGAGATCCTCACGCCTTGGGTCTCCCCCAGCTTCCTTCTCTATAAGGCAGACTCGCATTAGGTCCCCTTCGTTCTTCGAAAGTTCTCGGCAGGAAATTTCAGAGATCGAGTCGTCTAGGGACGCCCATACTGCATGTATAGAGCGGCAATTTATATTCTTTGGTCTTTCCGGGGGAGAATGTTGTTTCTGACCAAACTTGTTTGATCCAAACAACATCTTGCCTCGTCGTGATTTCTTCCGTTGACATGATTTCAATACTTCCTACACTTCTTCCACATCCGCCAAACGCAACATAGTCAGCTTTCACACTAACTTCGGGTCGTCTACCGTCAAAATATAGTGGTTGACATGATTCTTTTGAAGCTTTGGAGACCCATCTTTAATTCCCATCTTCGCTCTGAGTTGGATCACATTCAGGCGGTACAGATAATACAGTGGGGTCTCTTCCGACTTTTCTTCGCATGGTAATAATGTCTTGCAAAAGGTACCCCCATACCACATGAGCGTATTATGAATTCTTGTACTAGGTCTTTCTAGCTTCCTAGAGCCGAGCGACCCAATTGATGGTACCAGTTCTGTGATGGTCCAGTCAGCAGTCCTTCATAAGCCAGACACTTTCTTCATATGGCGCTTGGTATCTTATAAACGCCGTCTTGACCGTCGAGACTCAGCTGCGCGCTCGGTATTCATCTTGCTCTCTCCCATAAATTCTTTGAGATCCGAGGTCGCTGAGTGTCGGAGGCGAGGAACCATGTTTGGTTTTTGTCCCAGCACGGCCTTCGCCATCATCAACAGAGGTCTTCTAAAATCCATGTTGTCAGTGTTGTACTCGCAAAATCCGAAATATTCCAATCTAATGTCGGTCATCGTATGAACTCTTGGTATTTGTATGTCTGGGCACTCGTTGTGCTGAGCGTTCGTCACTTGCGCCCTTGGTCTTTATCCTGCCACACTTTCGTGAGGGTGTGCCTGCGGTAATTAACGCTCTTGCAAAAATCTTGCCAGTGCCGCGTAAAAGAGGGTATGTAAAGTACCTACCTGGTTAGTAGACTCTCTCTCCCAGCATATTCGCCACGAGACAGAGCTAAATCTACTTATTGTCCTTGCTGATTTTCCATTGGCTAAAATTGAAAAAGTTTTTTATATCTTGCCACGGGTCACCGTTTCAAGTGCTTGCGGTTCCTCCTCCGCGTTGCACGCTCGGCTTGAAGCAGCTCCGCGTCTGTCGGTCCTAATAGCACTTTTTTTACTGATCCAGTCGACGATGGTGTTTGTGACCACTGCTCCGCTGCTATTTGGTATCTCGGCGGCAGGTTGTGGTGGACTTGCTTTGCCCGTGGGTATCCAATGTCCACATACATATGGGGTGGACTGCGATGTCTTGGAGCGTCATCTGGCTGTCTCTGGACGGTAATTGCATGTGAGTAGGACTAGGTGAGTTCAAATTTACTGGTGTGTTCCATCTCTTGAAAAGAGATAGGAGATATAAACTCAGCTACAACAGGGATGAGAAACACGGCCGATAAGGTCAGTATTGTGTACTTTTTAAAGGCAGTCTTCGAGAAGCCAATGGCCATCGAAGCCGCTGACTACTAAGGGCAAACCACAGACGACGGCTCGGGCACCACTTCTTACGTTAAGCGTGAATCGGATTATGTGTATGGCCAATAAATGCACGATAGACTGAAATTTCAACGAGCGCGTTCCCAGCGAGCGTCTTTAACAATTATGACTCGAAAAATAAATAATTACGCAGAATGTACGCGGTTTTCTTGCAAATCGCGACCAGTATGGATGGTATCATGGCGTAATGCGCCACTAAAAACGCGACTGGATATATGGTATATTGAAAAAATATACGTCGCCAATTAGAAGGAAGTAAAAGACTTAGATCATGAATGGAGAATAATTTGGGGACAATTTACAGATGATCCACCGTCACCTCTTTCTAATTGAGGCCTGGGGACGCGCCAAGCGGGTGGAATCGCTTTTCTTTAACAACGGAGATGGCTTGGTCGGCACAGACATGGCCGGGCCTCCTGACCATTTCTCGGCAAAAATACGTCCATAACAACTTTCTGCTCGTTTACATTAACGCAACTAACGAACGTGCAGAACGGTAAATATTTTTCGAGGGTTTTAAAGGGTTTCAGCAGTCATCCGCCCAAGGTAAGCGGTGGAAAAAGGGACCTAGGGAGTAAGCGATCGTTGGCGGAGAATGATTTAAAAGACCAGCAGCGAAGAGAGCATGAGCCAAGTTATAACAAAAGGGTACCGAAGGATCTCGACCCGGTTCATTTTTGGAAGACCCGGCCTCGTAACGGTAGACTCCGGTACCTCGTTGGTAGACCTGGTTCCCCATCAGTAGATTCCGGTTCCTCAGTGGTATAACCGGTCCCTCTTCGGTAGACCCGGTTCCTCTTCGGTTGATCTAGGTACCTCGAGGTTCAGCCACTCCTGACCATTCAACACAAGGATCAGACCAGTCGACTTGAAGAATCTCTTTTTGATGCAAAGATAGAGTAAAGGAGTTTAAAGGATAAGACTATGTTTAATACTACTCAATTTGCGATCTACGTGGCACGACTTCGTCGTCCTTAAGAAATCTGCTCTAGCTATTCACCTGTTCCGGTGAGGATATATTATCTTCCGTTGAAAACAGTCGTGTAGCTAAGTCCAAGTGCGAATAGAGCTCCAGAATATATTTGGTCTGTGAGCTCGTTTGAGTAGCAACCCCCCAATACCCGTTATCGAAAGCGGTCTCCCTCACCTCACAATACGGGATCTAAGTAAAGGCCAGGTGATTAATATCCCTGAAACAACAAGGAAAAAGCCAGGGATGACAAGCTCCCTGTAAAATTTGGCTCTAAGCCTACTCTCGACAAGGTCGATCGAGTAGCCACCTACCGGCCCACCGAGTGAAGCATATCCACTCGAGGCCCCCCAGGTTCCTCCCTTAAGGTATTCGTCTACAACGTCTTTTTAAGAGTGCAACCCGCCAGCAGACGGGTACAAACGGTGAAAAGAAGGTCCATACGCGGCATCGGGGACCCCCTCCGACAGTCGGCAGTCCGGCAAAGTGAATGATTTGGAGTTTATTCAAAAAATTAAAAAAAATCATTCTCCACAATGGTGTGCGTGCCCGAATCTTCGGAAGACGCGGGAATTCACCGCGAGTACCAAAAAGAGATTTAATGTTTAAGTGAATAATGAGCACATGACCGAAGAGCCACCCGGACCTTGGGAGGGGCCCGGTCAACATTGTCGCGGTTGAGCTTATTGAAGATAAACCTAAATACCCTCCATATGTCCTCGTAGAGGAAACCTTGGGTCATGTTAACTATCATCTACTAGAGAAACCCCAGCCCGACGGCTTAATGCCGAGAGGCTAAGGTCCCCGGAACGCACATTCCAAAACGACAAAGTTACGGATAAAGGCGCCAGGAAACACGAAGTCAATAGGCCCCGCTAAGTCAGGACTGGCATCATGGTCGGATGCCGGCGTCACAAAGGACTATAGCCAACGCAAGCTGGACGCATTCTTAAAAAGCGAACCCGTCGCGGAGACCCTTGAGATCCGGCTGCTTGTACAGATCACTGGACTGCTTTAACCCTACCACTGCTGCAGACGGTAACAGATGCGATCACCGCGCTGGTCACCCTCCTTCGGGAAGCAAACATGATCGCAGGATGATTTGATCCGGTCGACCTGCTTTCCCTAAGGTCTATCAGAATTACAACGACGTTAGAAAAAATACACTTACGTCTATCGACCCTCGTCGGTACATAAGCCTCCGTCACGGTCCGGAAAGTGTCTCAATATTACTATGAGTATCACTCAACGGAGTACGTGCAGGTCCACTCAGTGTCACTGAGCTCTGCTCGACACTATTATTGTTGACATTGGAGTTTATCAACTCAGAGACTCCAATGTCCAGCACACTAATTGGCTCAGTTAATTGTTCGTGCCAAAAGCTCCTTCTGTTGCTTAGTGATGGTGGGTTAATGACTTACCAAAGATTCGCTAGGAACATTGCGCGTGGCGCGTAAGGTTTTTAGATCTCAATCGATCCATGGCTTATGGCGTTCCAGCCAGGCCATACCGAGAATGAGATCATATCTCGAGTCCAAATCTAGGACAAGACAGCGTTCAACGCTATTGAAGTCTAAAGACTTCACACCTAATTTCAACGGAACTTTAGGAACGGTGACACGTACACCTGTCGCGAGACGATCGGTTATACTGTCACCCTCTTGCGCTTCTAGCGCCTCAGCATACAGCTTACTCCCTTCAAGGGAACGACGTCGGAAATAATTACCTGACGCCCCTGAGTCAATTAAAATTGACCATGGTTTCTCAAAACCCTTAACGGTTGCCGACACAACCAACAAGCCTGGCTTGTAATCTTGTTCTATGGGAGCATCCACAGAACCACCTGTGGCTAAGCCCTGTTTACCTTTACCTCCTTAAGATCCAACAGAACTTAGTTTTTTCCCAGTAGGGCGCCCCGCGCCTACTGGGAGTTGACGTTTTCCCCTGTGGTGCTCGCCTTTTGGCTAGGAGCAGGGTTTCGGCTTTGCCGATTTGAACTTTGCTTTCGCAACGGACAGCTAGGGCGGAGATGCCTAGTGCTTCCGCACATATAACATCTACGGATGTTACCTTGCTGCTCAGCAGCTTGAAGCTCAGCTTCTTCAGCATGGCTGAGATCCATGGGTTCGGCCCTGTTAGAGGTATTTAATTGATACCAGGGCAGACCATATCGAGCAGATTTAAAATTAGATTCAGCGTTAAACGCTATTCTCACTGCCTCTTCATAAGTCGAAATCTGGACACGAAAAACTTCTGTTTTGGCGACCCCAGTACGAAGTCCTTCAATGAAAAATGGTTACTCGGACTTCCTCTGCCAGAGGATCCTGCTGTATAGCAGCAATGAAGTTCTCAACGCTTGGACATAGTCCGACAATTATTTCTTACCCTGTCGGATAGCTAAGAAGCGTGAGAGCACACGATAAGCCTGATTATGCGTTGCAAACACAGAAGTTAGTTGCTTTCTAAGCATTTTTCATGTGAGGAATGCGGAATTTACAGAGACCTTACCCGATAGAGCCCACTCTCTAGCTCTTCCACCGAGCTTAGAAATGGCCGAGCCAACTCGTTGCTCATCTGAAACAAGCGTGGCGGCATCATTGCCATTTCAGACTCTCGGACCCAGAGGAGAAGATTTTCTCCCTCCTTCCCCTCGAAGGTCTTTACATTTAAAACAAGTGGGCGAGCCTTTGGCTCTGCATCGGGCACAGGTACCGGAATGTACTGTGTAGGCGCAGCTGACGCTGCCTGGTCATGGACCTGCCCGAGAAGCGTTGCCTCATAACGCATAAAGGCCTCAAGGCGAGCATTAAGTACCTCTGGCCTTTGGGACAAAAGGGCATCGATTTGATCGGGCCCAACGAACGCAGATAATTTATCAAGCGCGAGTCGTTGTACCTCAGAGAGGTGATTTTGATTCTCCATCCTCATAGAGGGTCAGTCTTTAAAGACTCAGGTGTAGGATTGACTACGAGTGCTACCAAGTGTAGAGGAACTGCACAGCTCTTTAGCCAGAGGAAGACTTTTGGCTGGAAGCCTCTTAGTTCTAGAATACTAAATAGAGTTAAGGCTAAAAGCCACTTAGTTCTAAGGAACTAATTAAACGACTAAAAGTAACCCTGTTCTAAGGAACTAGGAGAGACTCTTAGTCAGCAAGCAATAAGCTTAAGGTTCAGAGAACCAACGCACGAAGTGCACAAGAGAACAAGTCAGAACGACTTGCGATCTTAAACTCAAAATGAGAACTGATCTTATTTATGCTTTAAGATTTTATGAATAGTCCTACTCTAAGTACACTACACTAGATTAATTACTATAATAGTAATTATTATATGCAGACTTTGCTATTGGACGACGTATCGTCTAAACATCTGTGTATGATGTACTTAATACAGCGTTATCGATTTATCGAATCCTAATCGATAGGATACGGTAATACCTTTCTGAAGAGAAGTATCAAGAATACATTATATGCAATAAAAAAGAAACTTTAACCGTAAACTTTCGGAATGATGTTACAATCGTCGTGTAACCTTATTACATCGCCAAGATCTTTGTAATTACCTTGTGCTCTATTAGGGGCTGCAAGTACAACTAACTTGAGGCCACATTTTGTTTTAAGACGGCTATCCATCAATTTACGTACCAAGGGATCGTAGTGAATGCTTTGTCACAACTACAAGGTATCTCGGATTCAAGTGAGGTTAAATAAAGTTGCGTTGCGTAATATTAACTGGTCTTTTTCCGTCAAAAATGCACAGCGCCAACTCCTCAATACAACGCGAGTATCAACGATCCTCGATCACCGTGTCCTCATACTCAAAGAGATAGTATTTTCCAGGAGTTTGTTCACAACAGCGGTCTTCGAGCCCCCGGCTGCGCGCTAAAACAACTGGACCATCTCTTCATCAAATTTCTAAAAACCGACCAACAAGATTAAAATCGGGATACACCAAGTCGCTCCAGTCCTACTTTACACTTCCCAAAAGGCAGTTGGTGTTGGAAACTAAAAACGCATGACAAAATGACTTCACTTACGGACGCGTGCCAGACACGTTTCGGCCCGCCGCCGCGGGCCTCCAGTGGCTTACCGATTGCAAAGTGATCCTACTCATTGCAGCGGCCTTTGACGCTGCCATACAATTTTCCTATGCATTGAACATTCTAGGACTACCTCAAAATAGACTATTCTAGAACTACCTAGCAGACTTCACCAGCGTACATCTAGTACCCATCTAGATACGAAGTTCCACTTTCCAACAGTTGGAATTGGTCTATTAAAACGCAGCGGGTGAAACACGCGCTACTGGCACTTACTCGGCCGGAAGATGTGCATCTCACAGCGTGAGTGTCCTAGATTACGCATGGCGCACAAAACACGATCGTTAGCCCGCATCGACCGAGCGTAAAACACATCGTATCGCTGTCTTCTGAGCAAAATTCGGATCTACTTCATTGACTTGGCTGCACATTAGAGACAGAGTTCATGTAAAAGGTAGAAATTGTCGCACGAGTACGGGACCTTGTATTGAAGCTTCGGTCATCATCGATCAGTTGGTGGGAAGAAACGACTGGATACTGCACCACTCCGTGCCCATACCCTGTCGGCCTCAGGGGGTAAAGTTTTGGCCCCACGAGATTAAAGATTTATGGCACACTTTTCAGTGGAGTGAAAAGCTTTGGCTTCTCACACCACAGGCGGAGGAGCTGTCCCGATCCAAGTATGACAGAAGAATTGCCCCCCAAGAATACGTCTTCAGCGTCATTGGCACGGACGTCCACGCCCCCCGCCATTCGCAAGCGAAACTTTTAGAATAGGCGATCATAGCCTTACTTTCGTCGCCGCCACTAGACGTGTGAAAAATGTTAGGGTGCTCAATCCCATTGCGGCTACGGTAACAGTCACCATTCACGCAAGCCATCTCGTGGGTGCTGATCAGGCCAGGCAAGGTTCGAGGCGTTTCACTCTCTGATGAATCTGGTCGCCCTTGGAGTTAGGAGCTCAATCAATGCCACAATGACATAAGTTAAGTTTTCGACGGCGGTCAAGGTGAAATCGCAGGATCTCACCCAACAAGCGGAGAGCAAGTTCAGCCGACATGGGGTCGCTTTTTTTTAGCTCACAGATCCATTACGATCCATGGTACGCACCGCCTAGAGTTCCCAATCATCGACTATTCTCTTTCCTAAACAGCAACTTTTTTAGGCGACAAAGCGCTGTCTCGCAGCACCGTTGAAGCAGATTATCGATCGGCTAGTCACTAAGAGCTAGACTACGCGGTGGAAACACACAGCACAAGATGTCACGCCGTCTCAGATATGGGATTACGGCCACGCGGTAACGGAATATCAGCTATGGACACGATACCACCACGTTATCGGGCAGCTAAACTTTTAGTTTGAGAACCGGCCTCCGGACGGACCTTGCACGTATCTGGAATTTGTGGTCCAGAAAGAGACCCAGGAGTGGGGATGTTTCCGTGCTCAAGCAATCCTGGCCCGGCTCATCAGTCGTTGGGAGAGTACACCTCAACATCCTACCCACTTACATGATTGGCTTATGAACTGCGCAAACTGTGGCGTACCACGCATCTCGTCGCGAGTCACAACAAAGCTATTAGCCCGGTACCTAAAAGACATAAATTAATTCGCCACAGCCTGGAGGACGATATGGGAGGTCGCAATAACCATCATGATCACAATGCTCTGGCAACACCGCGCGGACAGCGAATTTCACAATGCTAATATTCCGATGCAAGCCAGTGAAGCTTTGATTTGAGGAAGGATTCAGCGTCGACAGAGGGCGCTCATCAAACGTCTCTATTGCAGGGCGAACACAGCCGTACGTAGCGTCCAACTATTGCATGTTACGACATATTTATATCAGAACTGAGAGTGCAGACTGGCTTTTATAGACGAGCGGCCAGCCGTAGGCAATGCCTGGACTCTCTAGCGCTGCTAGTGTGGTTAACTACCTATCAGAGATCTTGCAATAACCAGTAATTAGACACACTGTTCTCTCTTGTCAAGCTAACGACCAGATTGATGAGCGTGAACCCCGATTCACGTGCGTCATTGGACTAAAACTTGGTTTGGGATTCGAACGTCTGGTCTTGGCCATCGACGGATCGAGTATCAAGACATCGCAGATCAATAATCTGAAATACTACCCCGTATAGTAGCGTGTTTACCGCATATGCATAAGGTTGTATACGTACCTCCTGCGCATTATCATTATCTCGCATCATTAGCAGCACAGCATAGCAACTTACTAAAGCTTTACCCTTCATGTAATGGGGCACCCTCCGACTATACTGATTAAAGTATAGCCTACTTTCACTGATGACAGTGAAAGCAGGTGCCTCGATTACCTCACGTACACGTGAGCAGAGGAAGGCAATCAATCAAACAAACGCTTAATTGAGAAGGAAAAGAAAACTGTATTATATATAGTTAACTGTCTAATAAAACTAATCTGTTATAACCTATGTTAACTATATTAAACTACAACTATGTAAGTTGACAACTTGCCCTCCACTCATTGCGCGCGTTCATCGGTCATTGGTCAACGCGTTGGTTGATATGATGGCCCCTATCAACCAATAATAGGGCATCTCCAACCTTATGGAGGTCTAGGAACAATATTATAAGTAGAGATAATATTGTCAAAATATTATTAGTTATGATAATATTTTTATTGACACTTCAAATAAGTGTCAATATTATGTAACGGGCTCACCCCGTTACACTTCACGAATACGCTAGAGAGCACGATAAGCAGGAGAAGGTTTGTTACTTGGTAACAATGCCTTCAGTTGTTGCCAGAGTCGAAGTAGGTTCCTTAGTACTACTCATAGCACATTGTTGAGACGTCTTGGTGCTTTGGGCTAATGTCACAAGTCCGTGAGGAGGTAATGTTACCAAAAAGCAAACTAGAAGGTCCGCACGAAAGGTCTAATGGTGGACTTGAGGCATAGCACCTTGGTGTTCTGCCAGTTTTCTTTGGCAGTGAAGCCAAGAAGTTTGCGGCCAGCCGCGTTTCACCACAATCTGCTACTCAAAAGAGCCCATGACCAATGGCCACGTTCCGACACATCACCTTCTTTATCTGGACTTGATGGTAGCGTGCACTTGATCCGCCTTCTCCGTGTGCGAATTGTTCGACATCACGAGTGTCGAAAACTTGCCAGTCTTGTAAAGCCAGGATCTAACAAGGGTGGGATTGGCATGATCAGCGTGCCGGAGGCCAAAAAGAATCCCGTACTTCTTGGATATTTTCTTGATCATCTTTTGTTCTTGTTGATAATATTCAGGTCGTCCACTGTCATGTACAATAAACCCTTCTTTTTTTCAGCCATTTCACAGTAAAAGGGGTTGCCAAGCGCATATCTTCACGTGGGACGATATAACCGTCGGAGGCTTGAACGTGCCGCTGAAACGCTGTCATTTTTGCGGGTCATAGTTCTGGAAAGCGATCTGGTCACGTCAAATCTGTGCTTATTACCTTTTTAGCCCGTTGTCATTGATGACCACAGTCTCACCGGCTGTAAAAGACACAATGTCATCCACTGCTTGTGATAGCACTTTACTGTTTAGTTTGCTCATATTTTCCTTCCTTCTGGTCAAGAGATAACAAATCTTTCGGCTGGCTGGAAGCGAGAGCATCTTAATCGAGATTGACGGTGATGGGACTGACGAAAAGGCTCCAAATCGATTGACAGTCCAGTACATGCTTCGACCAATAATAGTGTTCCATGCATACTTACGAGGTCTGCGTTATCCAAAAACATTATGCCGGGTCCCATTAATGAGATGACTTAGCAGGTTGCAGCTGATCTACAAGCTATTCCCCACATGAGAGCGAATGCCTGTACATGCACTTTTCAGTATGTACGGAAGCACGTCAGTGCATGGTGATCAACGATCCAGTCGGATACAAACGCAACAGTTTTTATGGATGCGAGCCCAAGATGGCGCTATGATACAAGAACAAGACATTCTAGTGCAGCGCATTGAGATGCAGATGAGGGCGATCTTAAGGAGATCCATGGTGGCATCACAATATGTTTAAGTAGCATGGCAGCGCTTCTTATGCTTTAGGGTAAAATCGACAAGGCATCAGCATAGCTTCGAGACCAATTTCTCTGCCTAGTTGTCAATGTTAAGCAAATCACGCACCGAAACGACAAATTTCACCCAAAAAGCAGGACCACTAAGGGCGAACTATCGAGGCATGCCGGCTGCTCAACTCTTACCTAGCATTGTTCTCCGTACTCGTTGGCAATTATGCTGTCTTGGGGTTTATTCCACAGCGAGCGGTTAGAGACAACTCAAATAAGACAAACTTTAAAAGGCATGGCAATGGCAATTTCTTATTAAAATACAATTGCCAAAAAACCAGCACGACTCTCGTCCCCGCAGCTTTCAGCCACAGGAATCTTTCAGGTGCTTAAGGTTATTCAGATCCCGTTGGTCCGTTAGATGGTGAAGGTCGATCAGGTGGCGTATATGGTTTAAACATTCCCCGGATCTCGTCATCCGTAAACTCCATTTTATGAAGTTGTTCAACAAAGATTTCTTTTACTTTTGCCACCGTCGACGGGAGATGGAAATTATCATGCATTTTCACACCCTCAAACATCGTTCCAATCGCTTCATTGGTTTTAAACATTGTCCTTAAAATTTTCATAGTTTGCTCGGGATTTCCATAGTTGACATAGAATGTGTAATCCAGCCAAAACCATACTAGTGGGCTTTTTAAGGGTGCATCTCCTGTTGGGAGACCCAAAAACTTGTGCATCTCTTCCGCAGACCTCTTCCTATCGAACCACCGGAGAAGGTGTTTATAATGCAGTTTCTCTGCAATAGGCTTGATATCCTCTTCGCTCTTCACATCTTAGTCAGACGCTTAAACTCGTCATCCTTGATAGAATCCATGTCGAGAGTCTTAAAGTATTCAACAACTCTTTGTTTCATCTTCCATATATCCACAAGCAATTGTACGGTCTTGCTATTGTCCTTGTTGTACAAAAAGGTATCCTCATTTCCAAGTTTTGCTACCACTTTGGGAAAGGAATCGTGGTTAACCCTCTCTTCGCCGTTGCCTTCATTGGTCGTTGTCAAGGATTCAATTCACCTCAGGGATCGGCTCGGCCACACAGGGGCCGCATTGGTCGTATCAACTGCCAAAATATTGAGCATTACTTCGTCATCCGGCGTTGCACTTGAAGTCGGTACTAGCGTCACAAGAGTGAACACAATGGCTACCTTCACCTTGGAAGCCATACTGTGGTGCTGTCGCACAAATTTCAAAGTGAGGAGAATTAATGACCTGCCAGTCTATGTTGTAGCCTGCCTGTCTCCCCCGTTACCGCTTTCTGTTCCAGAGCAATGCCGTGATATCGACAGCGTGCTTCCCGAGGATATCAGGCAAGATTTGGGTGCCAGACTACGGCGCATTTGTGGACAAGCGCAATGTAGAAGATGACTAGTGTCGAGTGATGCCATCATATACTCGAGCTGCTCTGAGCAATCCGTTCATGTTGACTCGGACATGCCAAGTATTCAAGCTGACGTGAGTCGACTAGATCCACATATTCTGTGTACATAGGTCAGCTGTAGTTCGAGTAGGTTCTCTGATCACATTTTCATCTAGTGACACTTGCCCTCTGACAAAAAAACAGCCATGTAACGAGTTCAATAAGACTATCCACTTTTTTTATCTGTGCTAGCTCGTCTAATCTGCATATGCTCTTGCGAAGACTTGTAGTGATGATGATAAACTGAATGTCAGTCTAAGTGCTTGTGACTATAGATCAGTATGCTTTTGCCAAGACTACATCGTTTCCTTATCACTGGCTCATTCTGCTGGCTCATTCTGCTGGCTCGAGACGTCGGGCTTCACGCGGGACAATCCGCAAAGAGTACGTGTAATCGGTTCACTATCCCAGGATGCATGCATGCATGCAGGGCGGCAAGCGCCGGTTTCTACTTTGAACATCCCCGACTGATCGCCTACGCATCTGAGTGGGCCGATCGCCTCACGTTCTTGGTACATGGCTTATAGTGGAAAGCCTAAACTCTACCGATCAGCATTATAGAATTTTTAGAAGGGACGACAGTGTCCCTTCTCAAAGCGCGCCAGCGAACAGATACGGTTCTTCCCGCTGAGCCAGCGAGCCTGCCTTTTTAGACAGTCTTTCAAGGTAAAGAAATGGCCGCGCGCGCTCCGGGATGCAGCGCAGCGTGCAACTCGGATGGGAGCAGCTTCTAAATATTTTTAAGGGCATTACAGCACTGACAGTTCGCATCATCCTGTACTAAGGTCAGTATACCTTTCACGAGATGTTACGGGCTAAATGCTCATCTGTTACACGCGCCCGTTAAGTATTGCATACTTCATGGGGCTTTCCAGACCCATCAGTCCATGGACATTTCACTAAGCAATTATTTAAAAGCTCATCATGAAACGAAATCTTTTGCCGATCGCCTGCTGCCCATCTCTTTTCATATACCCCCAAAACTCAATATAAATGGATTTAGGGACTCTGCGACATGTTTCCGAAAGTTTTGAACGCTTGGCCATAACCGAAGCTATTGAGCTTCTTTTCGGTAATGAGGCAACGAAAGTTAAGTCTAGGTGGAAAACGTAGATGCAGATGACCTTAATTTGGCGGATCTCCAACAGCCGACTCGGAACCGTTGGACCCAATGGACAGGATTAAATTGTCTACATCAAAGCCAGAGGAAGGTAAAAGCAGTAATCGGACGGAGAAGGATTTACTTTATTGATTCTATGAAAAAGGTTACAAACATCACTTCTCTGCTTAAAAGGTGGAACGTCCACCACTTTCAGAGCCCGACATTACCTCGGATGGGCAGCTATTATCTTGCGATTCCTATTGTTTATTTACTTACAAAGGGTTAACTGTGAACGAGGAAGTCAATGGAAAAGTATATTACTGTAGCTCTTATAAAAACCCTACAAATATTTTAGCCAATCAATTCATGCTTTGACGAAGCAAACTTCTGTAGACTTTTTATTTCTGAGCCTTCAACATCTGCCAGTGGTGTCGTCCACTCTAAACAGTGTTGGTCACATCAGCACGCCGCTTTAAGCATCCGCTTAGTTTCCGTCATCAACACTCCTCCTCGACGAGAAATTTCCAATGTTTGACTTCGCCACGAGAAATTGAAACTTCATCGTCGAAATTGCCTTGGTTAATAAATCAGCGAGCTGTAGCGTAGTATCTATGTATTCCAGCTGAATATCCTTGGCCTTGACTTGATCACGGACAACATGATATCGTATATTGATGTGCTTCGCAAGACTTTGATATCCCTCATTTTTCGCGATAGCAATTGCACTCTGGTTGTCTTCGAGCACAGTAATTGAATCTTCAATCTTGATCTTCATCTCCAACAATAAATTCTTCGTCCATAGTATTTCTTGAGCGCACAATGAAAGTGCCACATATTCAGCTTCTGCAGTGCTTATAGATACACTGTTTTGTAATCTTGACTAAAAAATGACTGGAGAATTGTTGATCATCACCATCACTCCTGATGTAGAACGTCGATTATCCTTGTTAAACTTCCAGTCAGTATCACTAAATGCACTCAGCTTCAGTTCACCTGACCTGCCTTGATAGAATATTCCGTCAGTAGCAGTTGACTTTAGGTAGCGCAGCACGCGAATAGCCGCATTCCAGTGCTTTTCACTTGGTTTCTCCAAATGTCTACTCAATTGACATACTGCAAACGCAATATCCGGTCTTGTTCCAGTTGCCACATATAGAAGTGATCCCACCAGAGATCGATATGGACGATTCTCCATTTTTGGGTCCCTCTCTTCACATTTGACCATGTTTTGGCCTTCCACACTCGGATTGTATACCGGTTTTGAATTGACTTATTTAAATTTCTCAACCATTCTGGCAATACATGCGCTTTGACTTATCTTAAGCTGTTTCGTAGTCATCTAATATTCAACTTCAATGCCGAGAATGAACAGCGCTTTTCCCAAAAATTTTAGTCTAAATTGGCTAGACAATTCATTTGTAACCTTCTTAATGGATTTAACAGAAACACCTCCAATAAGCATTTTATCGACATACAAAGTCACGTAAACCCATGAAAAATTGTCAACCTGACGAACAAAGACGCACGTATCCGAAACACATGCTACAAAACCCATGTTCTTAAAAACACTCGAAATTGTCTTAACCACGTTGCAACAGATTGTTTTCTTCCGTACAGGCTTCGATTTAATTTCAGAACTTGATTTGGTTGCATGTCAACCCCTTGAAGCGTGTAAATATACACATCTTCTTCCAAAACACCATTGATGAAAGCTGTATCAGCATCATATTGTTGTATAGCCATACCATAATGACAACACACTGCCAGAAAAATCCGAATTGAATTCATGTTTGCAACTGGAGAGTACGTATGGTAATAATAAACCCCATAAATTTGTCGATAACCCAATGCAACAAGTCGAGCCTTGAATCGCTCAATTTCACCATCTTTGTAACAGGGTATCTAGTTACACATAAACATTAAGTAATATACTTAATGTTTGGTCTAAAAGTATCCATGATTAATTTTGACCAGTCACTTGGGTGCGATACACAAATGTGATCCACCCTCGTGAATGTGATATCCATTGATGGATTCACATGAGAAGGGATGACGCTAGTTGAAGCTAGGCATCGCGACGTCTCAGAAAGACGTCAGTAGCGATCTTAAATCTAGATTTAAGTTCATGCGACAGGATACGTTTCTAAAGAGTCGCGTATCCGATCTCTATATATATATATATAGCCAATCAGTAGTTAAGTATATATTTAGTTATAATTAATTAAACATAGCTCAGTCTTGAATTTGCTTAAACACCGAAGCACCACGCACGAGAAGCTGAAAAGCTTCTACGTGACGTCGGTGCCTTCTTGTTAAGAAGTTCGTTGCACTCTCGCTTAAGCGAGAGGCAACTGGTGGTACGACTGCTTAAGCAGTCGACCAACCTCCTAACCACCCTCGCACGCGAAGATAAGACGGTCTAACCGCTTTCTCGCTTCCTCGCTTGTGTGCTAGTAGCACGAGGCAACTTCGTAGAAGTGTCCGTCTAGACTTGGTAGCACTCGTAGTCCTTCCCACGACCCGGCTCTCTGAGCGTGCGTGTGGTTGACATGGTCCTTAATATGGACTGGAGTGACTTCCCTCACCTCTCCCAGCATCATAGGGAGTTGGCAGAGCATATGGCGCAGGGACTTGGTGAACAAGCCCTGGTCAATCTCTTGCATTGTCCTCCTGAGCAACATGTTGCTCAGTTGGAGCAATTTGAGGCGTTTGTGCTCGGACAGCGTAGAAACGCGTCCGAGGTAAACAGCCAAGCCACCGCTGAGTCCATCACTAAGACTCAGGATGAGCTTAGGCTTGAGCAGGCACGTAATGAGGCGCTCAACAGGACTGTTGAGACGCTCTCTGCCCGGCCTAATCAACCGAGGCCCATTCGGATGGACCCTCCGAAGTTCGATGGAACTAGCCCTCACACGATTGTTCACTGGCTATTATCAGTGGAGCAATGTGGAGTGGCGCAGCTCATCGAAGACGACACCAGAATGGTGTCGTATGTGTGGTGGAGTGGGTTCTCAAAATTGTATGATGAGACCCCAAACCACTCACTGTGCCGGACTGCCGACTGTCGGAGGGGGTACCCCGATGCCGCGTATGGACCTTCTCTCACCTTGTGTACCCGTCGGCTGGCGGGTTGCACTCTTCGGAGGACTTGGTGACGATGTAGATGTCTGCCTTGAGGGAGGTAGACCTGGGGGGGCCTCGAGTGGATATGCTTCACTCGGTGGGCCGGTAGGTGGCCACTCGATCGACCTTGTCGAGAGTGGACTTAGAGCCAAATTCTTCAGGGGCGCTTGTCGTCCCTGACCTTTTCCTTCTTGTTTCAGGGGTATTAACCATCTGACCTTTACGTTGCTCCCGGACCTTGAGGTGAGGGAGACCGCTTCCGATAGCGGGTCTTGGGGGGGGGGGTGTTGCTACTCGAACGAGCTCACAGGCCAAATATATCCTGGAGCTCTATTCGCCCTTGAACTTCGCTACACAACTGTCTTCGACGGGGGGCCAAAATATATCCCTTCCCGGAACAGTGAGTAACTTAGAACAAGTCCTTCTTGGGTGACGGAGTCGTGCCACGTAGATCGCAAATTGAGTAGTATTTAATATAGTCCTATCCTTTTACCTCCTTTACTCTATCCTTGCCTGAAGCTCTGATTCCTTGCGTCGACTAGTCTGATCCTTGTATTAACTGGTCCGGAGTGGCTGAACCCCGAGGGGCCGAGGTCGACTGATGAGGGACCCAGGTCTACCAATAAGGGACCGGGTCGACCAAAGAGGGGCCGAGGTCGACCGATGAGGGACCGGGTCGACCAACGAGGGACCGGGTCTACCAATGAGGGACCCAGGTCTACCAATGAGGGACCCAGGTCGACCGATGAGGGACCGGGTCGACCATTGAGGGACCCGGGTCTACCAACGAGGGGCCTGGTCGATCAATGAGCGGCCATGATCAACTCCCTTTGGTACCGGTTAACCGGTACCCTGATACTGATTTTTCTTCGGCGGATCCTGCGGATTGTCCTCCACCAACGGTCGCTCCCCTTCGAGGCCCCTGTCTCTCTGGTCCCCTGTCCCTGACCCACGGCCTATACTCTGAATCCAACTGGAGTCCGGGACCTTCATATCACAAAATTAGCACTTCACCACAGCCGCCCCCGGCACTTGCTCAACCGTGCAACGGATTGAGCACGCGCATGTCTTCACTTCCTTCGTCACGTAGGTCCTTCATTGTCCCCTTTGTAGCTCCTCCACCTCTAACTCGTATCTGTCCAGCCATGTCTTCCCCTGGTTCTGATCCACCGTCTGCTGACCCACCGTCCGCTGATCCACCGACTGAAGAGCCGACCTCGGTCGCCCCAGCGCCTTCAATCACCCCTGGTTCTAACCTCTCATCTGCTGACCCACCGTCCGCTGACCCACCATCTGAGGAGCCGACTTCAATCGCCGTCGCGCCTTCGGTTGCCTCTCCATGTAGAGAGGCGTCCTTGGCCGACCCTCCCGGGCCGGTGTGTTCGCCTTTGAGTGCTGCTGAAACTGTTGTCGTTCACAGCTCTCCTGTTTCCACCGCTTTGCCTCCTGTCGAGACAGCCGATGCTCCTGTCACGCCGACCACCATGGTTGACCGTCCGTCTTCCGTACCCGTTAACGTACGGGCAGCTCTGCGGGAATTGCAAGCTCTCGCGGACGCCCATTCCCGCCGCATCGAAGACTGCGAGGGTCGGCTAGGTGTCCTTCCCCCTTCGGCCGCCTTGTTGGCCACTCGTTGTGAGCGGTTGGAGGGGGCACTGCGCGACAAGTCCCGGCTGGTGGCCCAACTTCGCGAAGCTCTCCAGCGCGAGACTGCACTGGTGGACCGTCTGCGATGGAAGGTCGACCACATCCGAAGCCGGTACTCGCTTCTCGCCGCAGAGCTCGACCATGCCGACTTCTCTGACGGGCCACCTCTAGGACCAGCTACTCCTTCGGCAGCTTCGCCCCCGGCCGCATGTTCCCCTTCGCGGCCGGCGAAAGCTCTTGGTAAACGGTCCCGGCGGCCGTCACCCCGGGTAATCGCCAAAACCTCCAGGCTTTCGAAGCCCGACGCCTCTGCGATACCACCGTCTGCGGTCTCTGGTGGCCGTTCCCCTGTCGTGCTTGAGTCTTCGGACGACGACCTCAGCGACGACAGCGAGACCCTTCGGGCGGCTCTGGCCAAGTCTCGTTCTGCTAGTCGGCGCCCTGCCAGCGCGAACCCTGTACGTCTTCCGTCGACGTCCACTCCTCCATTGAGGACCACCTCGGCTACCGGCC
Source organism: Peronospora farinosa (assembly GCA_947646735.1). Classification (NCBI taxonomy): domain Eukaryota; phylum Oomycota; class Peronosporomycetes; order Peronosporales; family Peronosporaceae; genus Peronospora; species Peronospora farinosa. The sequence continues at coordinate 78,772 of CANTFK010000343.1, forward strand.
TCTCGTTGAAACGGGCGATGTTCGGGACATCGGACTCGGAGTCCGAGTCGTCTGCGGAGAAAAACAAGAGTGCGCCTCCTGTCGCGGACAACACTTCGCCCCTTCTGGCCGACTCCAGCCTGCTTCCCAGAGACGCCATGATCCCCGGATACATGCAGGCGAAGACCTTTTCCGCTGCGGAAGTGGCACCTTGGCCGGTCGACCTGGTCAATTCGTGGTGCATTGTTACAATGTCTTCCACAGACTTGGTCGACCAGCTGGATCTACCTTGGGGTTGGTTTGGCCCTCCGGACGGAAACCTCGACCGGCCCCCCAAATGGAAGAGGTCGTTGATGAACCCTCCAATGATCCAGAGATTGCTAGCGGCGGAACCTTGGGTGGAAGCTCGTGTTCCAATGCAGCCCCTGTCCTTCCGACCTGTTGGCTGGTTCGCCCAGTTGGCAGCGGCCTACATCCAGTTTGAAGAGAGCATAGTCAAGCTCTTTGGGAGGCGACCCATTGCTTGTGGATCTACAAGGACCAAGCGCGAGCGAACTCTTTCCTCGCGTCCTACTACAACGCGCGGAAGAAGCGTCGGAGTCGGGCAACTCGAGCTTGGCGGGAGGTGGTCGACCTTATCTTCATTGGGATGAGCAGGGGCCACTGCGATCTCGACATCTTCCTGGATCCCTTCTTCCGTTATCTTCCTCGAACCCGCCGTGTGGTTTATTGGTTCCCTGGTCGTGAAGAGGGGTCGGACCCGGTCGACCTGCTTGAGGCCCTTCGAATGTCGGATTCCGCGTGGCCGTGGCTCACCCAGTATCGTTTGTCTTCTGTGCCCCATCCTGGCTCTCTAGTTCCACGCCTCAAAGGTAAGTTTTTGCCATCCGTTTAGGTCTTCCCTTGAACATGAACCTTCTTCTGTTCTGATTGATCTTGGTAATCGCCCTCCTTTGTTCTCCATTCTCCTATACCCTTAACTCTTGGAAATTCAAGGCCGCCCCGCAGGCGACCCAAGTCTTCCAACGAGGGGCTGGGCCGACCATTGAGGGAATCGGTCCACCCTCCAAGAAACTTGCTACCGCCGGCTAGTTTTCATGGCTTTGCATTACTTCGAAGCGGTTATGGCTTGTGTTCTTGCGCTCGAAGTCCCGGAGTAAGGCTCCGCAATTCAGATCCCCTTCGTCCACCCACGAGGGGTCAGAGTGTCCCTTCCATTGCACGAGGAATTCTCGTTGTTGCCTCCCATACCGAGTCTTCTTGCCTGTACGACTCTCTAAAATTTCTTCGACTTCATACTCGCCCTCTTCCAATTCCCGCACCCAGCTGTCTTCTGGTAGCAGACATTCATCGAAGTCGACTCGATCTGTTCCATCCACTTTCAGCTCGCTGTTCGGTCGATCGGGGAACTCTCTGACGGGCTTGAGCTTGGAGATGTGCACGATTGGGAATAGTCTGTATTCTGTACCTCGTAACTCCAGACGTACCGCATGATCTCCAACTAACTCCTGAACTCGGAACGGTCCGTGCCATAGGTGGGCCAATTTTTTGGCATACCCCTCCTTCACTCGGTCCAAGTATAGCCATACCCGGGTCCCTGGCTGAATTTCGTCCCTTCATTTTGTGCTTGCACCCGAGCCTGACTAGCCGCCCGTAAATTCTCGTTGACTTGGTCTCTTGCTCGCTGATAGTGACTCTGAATCCGATATCTCCATCTCCGAGGTCCTGAGTCTCGACGTCGAGTGTTCACCACTTAAAATAGTCTCAAGAGTGGTCCTAGCATCCCATCCATGTACCAGATAGAACGGTGTTTTCTCACGCACTCTGTCTTGAGCCGTATTTAACGCGAACGTTAATCGTTCCGCGTATTCATCCCAGTCTCGCTGTCCCACGTCGGCTACGTACATCTTGAGCGATCTTGTTAGAGTCTGGACCATTCTCTCCGCAGTGCCGTTCGCTTGAGGTCGGTAGGCCATGGTCGCTCTCTGACGTTGACCTACCATACGACTGAACGCTCGGAAGAAGTCCGACATAAACCCCGGTTCCCGATCGTGACGGATCGTCTCGCTGGCACCAAAACGGCGGAAAACGCATTCCTCATATCCCTCAGCCACTGTCTGGGCTGTCCGTGACGCACTCGCTTTAGCCATCACATAACCTGTGAACAGGTCGATCCAAATCAGTAGTTCCGTGTTTCCTTTATGTGACTTGGGGAGAGATGGTATGTGGTCCATCGCGATAATTTGGAAGGGGTACGTCGCTTCAACATTCCCCGGAGACCTCCCTTGTAAAGTGGGTCTCCCTTTACCAGTCTCACAATCTATGCACTGACCCACATATTTCTGAACACTCCGGAACAGACCCCTCCAATGACAATATCGTCGGATCCGATGATAAGTACGTCCGATCCCCTGATGGCCGCCTTCCAAACTCGTATGATAATGATGGAGGATGTCGGCTTGGAGACTCTCAGGTATTACCAATCTGGCAGTTATGTCTTGGTCGTCTCCCTTGATTCTCTGGCCGGGGCAGTACACCAGCAGTCCCTCTTCACTTATCTCGTAATCCTCCGACATTTTGCTGCAGTTTCTGGCCGCTTCCACCGACAAGTCTTTCCAGTCTCCTTGCAAATATGCCTTCAACTCGCACACCCAGCTCTCCTCTTCTTGCGCATCTCGGATTCTATCCATCCGGAGTTGTTGTACCACATCTTCTTGCATAACCTCTCCCGATATTTTGACGGGGAGCCGTGATCTCGTCACCGCAGATACCTTGACCGACTGACCTCGGTCTCTAGGGACCAGCACCTCTGGCAGCCGATTGATTGTTTCTAGACCTGACCACTCTCCTCTTGGTATCGACTCGACCCCTTGCTGCTGATGTAAAGCTGTACTAGCCAACTGGTCTGCGCTCTGATTCCAGTCTCGTTTCACATGTAGGACTGCCTGGTTGGGCCACGACTGGAGTTTACTAAGCGCCTGGGCCCGCAACGGGGATAAACCTGAAGCTTTGCATTCAATCTCTCCACGCATCTGTCTTATAACCAGATTGGAGTCTCCACAAATAATCAAACGCCGTCGCTCCATTGGCTCCAACAGGTCAAAATCCAGTAACATGCCCTCATATTCAGCTTCATTCACCGTAGACTTGTCGAGATATTTCGATGCAGCTGCAACTATAGTCCATGCAGGGAGTCTCCACACAATAGCGCTGCAAGCACCTCCCCCTTGTTTCACCCGGGCCGACCCATCGAAACTCATCACATACAGCTCTTCATTTAGTTCCACTGTGGGCGTCGGTAGGTCGACCACTTGCCTGGATTGCTTCTTGGGAGCAATTGACGACAGAATTGAGTCCACATTCTCTCGAGGCGTGATGCTGGCAGCTAACGCCCCCAGTACCTGGTCCTCGCCTTTCTTGCATTTCACAATCTCCAAAGTCCACTGTGACAACAGAGCGGCCCAGTTTCCTAAGCGACCTTGCAACCCCGAAGACTTTACTAGCCAGGCTAGTGTAGAATGCCTCGTCAGAACTTTGAGAGGTCGGGTGACCAACATCGTGAAGCAAGTTTCCAATATCCGTAACAACGCCAGCACTTCCTTTTCCACTGTGCTATAGTTCACCTCGTTTGACTTGAGGGTTCGGCTCGTAAACATTACCGGCATATACAGGCCGTCGTAATTTTGCACCAACGACACCGAAATAGCCCAATCACTTGCGTAGACAATGATGACCGCCTCTCTAGCTGGGTCGAAATGTCGTAGGATGGGCGCCATAGCAATCTTTTCTTAAGCATGGCAAACGCTACTTGTACCTTCGACCATTTTTCTTCGTCGTCTTCCTGGGCCGCCACTTCCTCGTTAGCCTTCAATTTGCACCTCCAAGCGTGAAAATCCACCTCTCTCAGTTCGTAAAGGATCGACGCGTATATGGCATAATCTTCGATGTACCTGCTGTAGTAATTTAGGCTTCCTAGAAAGGACTGCATAGCCTTCAGTGTTGTCGGTAGGGGTAGGTCGACCAAAGACTGAAGATCTTTTGGGTGGGCCTCTAGTCCCCCTTTGGAAACTCGATGTCCAAGATACTCGACCTTCCGACATCCCCACGTACTCTTGACGGCACTGACCGACAAATTCCAATAGTCACACACGTCTAGCAGCCGCTCCACTTTCTGGCATAATACGTCCCACGATTCGACCGGCACAAGTATATCGTCAATGTATGATCGTCGACCCAATACAGAGAGAACTGAGTTTGCATCGGGTTCCCCTGTTGCGAACAAATCCTCTGTTTCCTCTGTGGCCGCCCCTGGCGAAATCCGTAAGAATCCATATAACGCATTATCCAACAACCTTTGATATATCTGAGGCGCATTCTTAAGCCCAAAAGGCATCCGAAGCCATTCAAATAATCCCAGTGGAGTAACGAAAGCTGAGATTAATCTCGCCCTTTCAGTCATACTGACGACCCAAAAACCACTCGCCATATCAAGAGAACAGTACCATAAAGCTCCATCCAAGTCTTCCAGTAATTCGTTAATCAACGGCATCGGGTATACCATGAGCTGGGTAAGATCATTCACCAACCGATAGTCGATACACAATCGAATATCGACCCCATTCTTCTTCACGATAATTACAATTGGGCTGGCCCATGGTGAGGTGGAAGGCTGAATGATCTTTGCTGATAACAATCCCTTGATCAGGTCGGCTAGCTTCTCTCTGAATTGAGGGGCCACCTTTCGTACGCGTTGCGCGATCGGTCTTGCGTTCCCTACATCGATATCGCACATCGCTCCTCGGGCGGCCGGGGGTAAGGCGTTACCTTTGCCCATCAGCAGATGCCATTTCTTCCATATTATTTGTCGTAGCCGGTCCACCTCTTCAGGAGTGTTCTCATCTGGATCAGGAATCTGTATATCCTCTAACGCAATGCCTTCGAATGAGACATCCACTTCCGGTACGACCGCCCACCCTGGCCTTATGTCCTCGGCCCAAAGTTCCCCACTCTCGAAAGAACACACCTGGTCATCTGCCTGTAACAAGTCTACCAGTTTGGCTTCCTTCTCATTGGTGGTGGTCACTGCAGATAGGTCTTCCTTAGCTACACTCCGCTTTTGGGCGGTCCCCTCCTGCCAATTCACCCTCTCTTCGCACGGTTGTTCTTCTCTGTCGGGTACCGATTGGTGCGTTATATTCATCATTGGGGTTGGGGACGCTGGTCGCTGTAAGATGTGTGACGAAGTCTTATACTCTGGTTTCTCCACTAGCGGCCCCTCTTCCTCTTCCGTTGGGTCGACCTGATTGTCGACTTGGTCGGTGGTAGATTCGTAAGCCAGATTTAGCCATTCCGAATATCTTCGAGAGCCTACCGAGACAAACCCTGGCGTTCTCGGAACTTGATCCCTAGTCAACCACATACCTACCTTGGTATCTTCTTGCAATGTTAAGGGGAGAGGGCTGACGTTGGTTATCTTTAGAATTTGTCGACGTCCTATCCCTTGTATCATGGTGGTCACCCATCGTTCGCCTCTCGTGACCCACAATTTCCACTCTTCTGAGGTCGACCTTTTGAGAGGCACTTCCGTACACCCTCCAACGGATATCTGTGCATACCGACCCAATTTCACATCCGATACTCGAGTATTATACAGTGTCCTTCGCCCAGTCAATTGTACTTTAACTTCATCGAGGAGGCAGAGAGTTCCGTCGGCCAAGTCTAACCGAATACCGGCTGGGACCATGAAGTCCATCCCCAAAATTGCATCTTGGCCTACCATAGGGCCTAGCCACACCTTAAAGATGTACACCAAGTTCCCATTCAGAGTGACCTTGATGCGAGTGCGTCCCTCCGTGGTGTATACAGCTTCCCCAATACCAATACATTCTTGTCGTTCACTTTCATCAATTTGGCAGCCTACCTTACGAGCAAAGGCGATATCCAGAATGGATATCTCGGCACCAGTATCGAACAACAAATTCGCATGGTCGTTGTTGACCTTTCCAGAGGCTTTCGCTTGCCTGAACCATTTAGTAGGGGCGTGGTATTTCCAGTACCCCCTAGACTCGCCTGGCAATAAGTCCAACTCCATTACTGAACTTTCTCGAGCAAAACTATTAGGTTCATTCAAAGAAGCAACATGGACCACAGGGTAATTTCCAATCTTCGATATATTTCCAATCTTAATTGGATTACCCGTCTCCTCCTTGGGCTGTTTTACCCATATGCAAAGATGCAACAATTAGAACGCTCGGCTCGTACCAGATTCAAACCTGGCGAGCGTCCTAATTTGCCATCTTCTCGAGTTTCTCCGGGAACATCCCTGCGTGCTTGGCTGGGTTGTACCATTGACGGAAAAAATTATAGAACTCCTCCATCTGGCACTTCCCAATCTCGTGAATCTCTCCACAACCCCGGCATACAAACAGGCAGCGGTCAGACGGGTGATCCTTCCTTCCACAGCGGTCGCAGGTCAATCTTTTCCAGCAATTCAAATCTCCATGTTTCTTGGACCCGCAATATGCACATCTCGTGTTAGGGGTCGCTGATGATTGGCCGGGTCGCTGGTCTACTGCCTGGCGATGTTGGTCGGCCTCCCTAGTCGGTAGATTCTTTGAAAACCTCACACTTGGATCCCTCCCCGCTTCTTTCTCCATAAGGTAGACTCGTCTTAGATTTCCCTCATTCTCCGAGGAGTCTGGAATGGAATCTTCAGAGCTCGAGTCTTCCAGGGGAGTCCGTACTGCATGTATGGAGCGGCGATTTAGATCTCTCGGCCTCTCGGGTAGTGCCGGTGCCTTCTGACGAAACTTGTTTGATCCAAACAGCATCTTGCCTCGTCTTGCCTTCGTCCGCTGACATGCTGTCAATACTTCCTCCAATTCTTCCACGTCCGCCAGACGCAGCATAGTCAACTTGTCTGCTAGGTCTGGGTCGTCCACCGTCAAAATGTAGTGATCGACGTGATCCTTCTGAATCTTGGGCGACCCATCCTTAATCTTCATCTTCGCCCTGAGTCCAAGCATATTCAGGCGGTACAGATAACCCAGCGGGGTTTCTTCCGACCTTTTCTTCGCATGGTAGTACTGACGGGCGACAGGTACCCCCGTGCCAAAGAACCGAATTATGAACTCTGCATTAGGTCCTTCCAGTTCCCTCGTACCGAGCGACCCAGTTGATGGTACAATTCTGTGCCGGTCCAGTCAGCAACCCTCCAAAAACGAGACATCGTTCGTCATCTGGTGCTTGGTCTCTTATAAATGCTGTCTTGACCGTTGATACCCAGCTGCGCGCTCTGTCTTCGTCTTGGTCTCTTCCATGAAATTCTTTAAGGTCCGAGGTCGCCGATAGTTTGATGCGAGGGACCATATTTGGCATCTGTCCCAGCGCTGCGTTCGCCATCATCGACTGAGGTCCCCTCAAATCCATGTTGTCAGGGTCGAACTCACAGAAACCGACGGATTCCATATCGACGTCGGTCATCGTGTGGCCTCTTGGCATTTGTATGCCTGGATGCTGGTCGTGGTTAGCGGTCGTCCTTTGCGCCTCTGGTCTTCCTCCTGCTACACTCCCGTTAGGGTGTGCCCGCGGTACTTGACGTTCATTCAAAAATCTTGCCATCGCCGCGTCGAAGAGGGTCTGCAGATCGCCTACCGGGTAGGTAGGTCCTTCCCCCCCAGCATCTTCGTCACGGGGCAGAGCAAATTCCATCTTTTTTTCTTGCTGCTTTCCCATTGGCTGAAAATCGGAATGATTTTCATTCTTGCCACGCGTCGCCGTTTCAAGACCACTTGGTCCCTGCTCCGCGCTGCGCGCTCGGGCCTGGAGCAGCGCCGCTCCAGTAGGGCCTAGGGGCATCCTAGTGACCGACCCAGTTGAGGACGATCCTGGGGACCACGGTGCTGCTTCCCTCTGGCCGCTTGGCATCCGGTGTTGAGATGGGTCTTGATTCGCCCCTGGGTGGTCGGCGGCTCCGTACATGTGGGGACCCACCGTGATGTCCTGAAGCGTCATCTGGCTGTCGTTGGACCGCATGTGTGTAGGTGTCACCAGAGGTGGGTGTTCCGTTGCTGGTGTGGTACCCACCAGGATCGACAGACGCTTGTGCATGTGCTCTAACGTTGTTGTGATTCTGTTGAACCCCAGGGATAGCAGGTCGTCCGGGTCGAACCGACCTGCGACCATGTTCGCTTCACGAAGCATGGTGACCAGCGCTGTGATCGCGTCCGTGACGGAGTGCAGCCGTGGCAGGGTCGACACCGGCCCAGTGAGTTGACCCAGCTGCCGGATATCCAGGATCTTCGCGACGGGGTCGCTCTCCAGGAACGCGTTCAGCTTGCGCTGGTGGTAGGCCCTCGTGACATCGGCGTCTGTCCATGACGCCAGTCCTTCCTTCTCGGGGCCTATCGACTTTGTGTTTCCGGGTGCCTTCATCCGGAACTTCGTCGGCTTGGATTGCGCGATCTTGTTTTGTTGTTTTTTTGGGGACCTTAGCCTCTCGGTTTTCACCGTCGGCTGATGGTCCTCTGGATCATGATAGGCGTCATGACCCAAGGTGTCCTCAACGAGGACATAGGGAGGGTATTTAGGTTTTTCTTCAATGAATTCAACCTCGACCATGTTGACCGGGCCCCTCCCAAGGCCCGGTCGGTCCTTCGATCCTTTGTTTGTTTCTTCTTGAGTCACTGGCGATCGGTCTTCCCGTGACTCTTCGGTCTTGTGCTCCTTCTTGACATGAACATCTTTATCATCTTGGGACTCGCGGTGAAATCCCGCGTCTTCCGAAGATCCGGGCACGCGCACCATTGTGGTGGAGTGGGTTCTCAAAATTGTATGATGAGACCCCAAACCACTCACTGTGCCGGACTGCCGACTGTCGGAGGGGGTACCCCGATGCCGCGTATGGACCTTCTCTCACCTTGTGTACCCGTCGGCTGGCGGGTTGCACTCTTCGGAGGACTTGGTGACGATGTAGATGTCTGCCTTGAGGGAGGTAGACCTGGGGGGGCCTCGAGTGGATATGCTTCACTCGGTGGGCCGGTAGGTGGCCACTCGATCGACCTTGTCGAGAGTGGACTTAGAGCCAAATTTCTTCAGGGGCGCTTGTCGTCCCTGGCCTTTTCCTTCTTGTTTCAGGGGTATTAACCACCTGACCTTTACGTTGCTCCCGGACCTTGAGGTGAGGGAGACCGCTTCCGATAGCGGGTCTTGGGGGGGGGGGGAGTTGCTACTCGAACGAGCTCACAGGCCAAATATATCCTGGAGCTCTATTCGCCCTTGAACTTCGCTACACAACTGTCTTCGACGGGGGGCCAAAATATATCCCTTCCCGGAACAGTGAGTAACTTAGAACAAGTCCTTCTTGGGTGACGGAGTCGTGCCACGTAGATCGCAAATTGAGTAGTATTTAATATAGTCCTATCCTTTTACCTCCTTTACTCTATCCTTGCCTGAAGCTCTGATTCCTTGCGTCGACTAGTCTGATCCTTGTATTAACTGGTCCGGAGTGGCTGAACCCCGAGGGGCCGAGGTCGACTGATGAGGGACCCAGGTCTACCAATAAGGGACCGGGTCGACCAAAGAGGGGCCGAGGTCGACCGATGAGGGACCGGGTCGACCAACGAGGGACCGGGTCTACCAATGAGGGACCCAGGTCTACCAATGAGGGACCCAGGTCGACCGATGAGGGACCGGGTCGACCAATGAGAGACCCGGGTCTACCAACGAGGGGCCAGGTCGATCAATGAGCGGCCATGATCAACTCCCTTTGGTACCGGTTAACCGGTACCCTGATACTGATTTTTCTTCGGCGGATCCTGCGGATTGTCCTCCACCAACGGTCGCTCCCCTTCGAGGCCCCTGTCTCTCTGGTCCCCTGTCCCTGACCCACGGCCTATACTCTGAATCCAACTGGAGTCCGGGACCTTCATATCACAAAATTAGCACTTCACCACATATGCCATGTCCAACTTGCGTGGCAAAGCGTCAGAGTGGGCATACTCTGCGCTGATGGATAATGCTGATGCATTTCCATCATGGGCGATCTTTAAGTCAAAGATTCGCGCCATGTATCAGCCGCCTAACTACGAAGTGTTGCTTATGGCGCGCTTCTTTGGAGCACGACAGGCAAAACGCTCTCTGCAAGAATTTGTGCAGGAGATGCGTTCGCTGTCGGCGTCCATTAATGGGGAACCGATACCAGAGCGTATCAAGGTAGCCACGTTCATGAATGGACTTAGGCATGGCCCATCGCGTCAGGACCTTTTTAGAAAGGTGCCAGCGACGATGGAAGAGGCAATTGACATTGCCTTAGTTGAGGAGCAATCCTACAACAGCGCCTCGGCGACAGCCTATTACAGGCCGTCGTCCGAGAAGTCTGATGCCACTCCTATGGAGTTAGGCAATGCAGATGTGATCTGCTACAAGTACGGCAAGCGAGGCCATATGATGGCTCGCTGCTATGCCAAGGTAGCTGCTGGTGCTAAGGCATCCAGCAAAAGGTCTCCCAACCCGAAGGGAGGTGCGACAAACCAGCGTGCACGACGCACGGGTTCAGCACCTGCCCAAGATGGGTCGGGAAATGCGGGAGCGCAGTAGGGGCGGGATGCCCTACTGTCGCGGACTCTGAAGCTACCCCTAAGTTCAAAGTGATCGAACAAATGGGTAGCATAGTCCCTGAGGTTCCGAAAGGTCGGACCTCAATCCTTTTGGTCTATAGCGCTCGAGTACGAGGCTATGACCAAGTGATGACCCTTCTCGTGGATTCGGGTGCATCACAAAACTTTGTGAAACTCGCGGCTCTGAATAGGAGACCGGCGAGTTATGAGTCGCTTTGCCAGGATGGCAAGCGAGAAGAGGCGATCGTTCGTTTAGCAAACGGCGCGCTCGTCAAATCGGAGGGAGTTCAGGTTGAACTCGCCTTCAGTTTCAGTGACTTCTCTTGTAAAGAGAAGTTCACAGTGCTCGGTATGGAGAGTCCGTATGACCTCATCCTAGGCATGCCTTGGTTGGCTAAACACCAACCATGGATAGACTGGCGTACACGCACAGTAGCTAGCTCTACGCAAGACACCGGAAAGGATGTGCTCTTGCGAGAGGCTTATGTGACTGATGCTGTGTCCAACACAGTCGAGGGTGCGATGACGGTATGTCAATCGTCACCAGGAACTACCCAGCTCGAAAGGAGTGGTGCAGTTAGAAGTGCCCTGACAGAAAGTCAGGTGACACAAATTCCTACTCAGCTCGAGGAGACTGATGTAGTGAATGGGGCGATGACAGGTAGTCATGCGTCCAATGGTCCTGCACAGAGCCGAGAGCCTGTGGCAGTTGATGGTGGGCTGACAGGAAGTCAAGCGCCACAAGAAACGGCACAGAGCCTTGATCCTGGTGTGGTTGGAAGGAGTGCGTTGGCTATAACAGCAACGACGCCTTCTTCCAGGTCAAAGTTCGTGGTGACTCGAAGAACGAGCACCAGACGTATTAAGACGATCAAGGGCACGTCGAAACGAGTGACCCTTGGATCAGTCTCGGTACAAGAGGATGGACCTACGAACAAGTTGTTCGAGGTCGTCGAAGACAAGATGCCGGAGGCATCCTTAGTTGAGGTGCTCCAACTTGTCTTGGCATCTGCCGAGGAGATAGTAAATCTCTCGGAGATGACGTGGGATCTGTTCCTGTCCGAACTAAAGGAAGGAAAGATTCACGAGATAGTCGCACCAGTTCCAGAAGAGAACGTGGTGGACTGTTGCTCGTCGTCCACAATGGATGAGAGCGTCTTGGAGACCGACAAAAAGAAACGGTTCGCTGCTCAAGGCTGGGAAGCCTTGAAGGACAGCCCGTTCTATGATGTTCTGTGGAAACACCGTGATGTGTTTCCAGCAGAAGTGCCAAGCCGCCTACCGATCGATAGGGGCATCAGGCACGAAATTGACCTGGAGCCTGGCACCAAGTATTGTGTGACCAGGCAATGGCCGTTGCCGAAGGAACAAGTCGATTACATCGATGAGCTCTTCGACAAGCGAGCCAAGGTAGGACATGTACGTGAGAGCAAGTCGCCTCACTGCAGCCCAACCTTCTGTGTGCGTAAAGCAACAGGTGGATGGAGCGTGGTTCATGCTAATAATTAGCTGAACACGGCCACTATTCCGGCTCAAACGCCGATCCCGCGGAAAGATGTTTTGTTGAATTCCATGGGAAAGTCAACTATCTTTTCCGCGTTGGATCTGAAGGATGGCTACTATCAGGTTCTGATGAGAGATACCGATGTAGCCAAAACGGCAGTAAGCACCCCAAGCGGTATGCTGTGGGAGTGGCTTGTGATGCCACACTGACTAATGCTCCAGCAACATTCAACAGAGTGGTGGCACACGTGATGCGTCAGCATCGTGCCTACGCGCCCTATTACGTCGACGATGTATTCGTGCATAGTAGGGAGGAGGACGGTATGAGCGCGATAGAGTCGCACAAGCGTCATTTAGACGCTGTGTTGCAGACTCTGGGTGACGCCCAATTATACGTGAACTTGCAAAAGTGCGTAATAGGGGTCCCCGAGATACCGGTACTGGGCTGCATCGTAGGTGCACATGGTGTACGAGCAGACCCAGAAAAGGTAAAGGCTGTAAAGGAATGGCCAGTCCCACGACATGTGAAGGATCTGCGCCAATTCCTTGGGCTCGCTAATTACTTGCATAAGTACAGCAGGAATTATGCGGAGCAGACCAAGCCATTGTCTGACCTTTTGAAAAAGGATACAGAATGGACTTGGTCAAAGGCGCAAGAAGATGCGTTCACATCAGTGAAGCAATATCATGTTGAGGCACCGGTCTTGGCATTGCCAGACGCAAATAAGCCCTTTAGCGTCGTCTGCGATGCAAGCAATTTTGCAGTCGTCAGTGCGCTCATGCAGAAGGATGACAACGGCGTTGACCGTGTTATTTCTTATCAGTCTCGGCTTTTGAAAGCCGTAGAGCTGAATTACCCTGTGCATGACAAGGAGCTACTTTCAATTAAGTATGCCCTTGGGAAGTTTCGGGTGCACCTCTTGGGCACCGAGCCTTTTGTGGTTTATACGGATCACGCATCACTGCGGACCGCTATAAATTCACCACACCTCTCGCCGAGAATGGCGAGATGGCTAACATTCTTCTCCGAATTTAATTTCAAAGTTGAATATAAGCCGGGTAAGTCGAATGTCTTAGCTGACGCGTTATCGCGCAGACCAGACTTCGAGGCAAGACACCAAGATAGTGTGTCACGTGCGAAAGCACAAGTTGAGTCGTCAACATTGGCAGCCATGAAGGCCTACCATGTGACGAGCTCAATGGCCTCCGATATAAAGGAGTGCTACAATCAGGACGAACATTGTCGCCTGCTGTTGGATCATTTTGGTGGACGAAAGGTTACGCTTCCGTCGCACCTCAAAGCGAAGTTATATCGCTTTAGTTACAGTGATGGCCTGTTATGGCATCAACTGTCACTCTGTGATCCCTTGAGAATCTATGTCCCTCATCACACAGATCTCAAGCTGATGATACTTCACGAGTGCCATGATGCGCCATCTAGTGGGCATCTGGGCCGTGAAAAGACATTCTTACGAGTGTCAGAGGAATTTTGGCGGCCCCACCTATATCGGTGGGTGTCCAACTATATTCGCTATTGCGAAGCGTGTCAGCGCATAGAGCCTGCACCTTCAAACAGTGCGCCACTGAAGCCACTGACAATTCCAACGGATAGTTGGAAGTCGGTCAGTTTGGACTTCATGTTTGGCTTACCGCCTGACCATAAAGCAGGGCGGGGCTCGTCGTCTTTGTAGACAGACTGAGCAAGATGGTGCATTTAGCACCATGTAGTACCAAGATCGCAGGAAATAAGGCTTCCCTCTTATTCCTGGAGCATGTGTATCGACTACACGGGATGCCCGAGTCCATATTATCGGACCGGGATCCGCGTATTACGTCGGGTTTTTGGCGACATGTGTTTGAGTTGCTAGGTAGCAAACTCCACATGTCAGCCGCTGATCATCCCCAGACCGATGGCCAAACAGAACGGGCCAATCGAGTCGTGGCAGATGTGTTGCGTACAGTAGAGACTTTCAAAGAATGGAGCAAGCAATTACCATTCGTGGAGCTCGCTATTAATAATAGTGTTCACGCCAGTACGGGTGAAACACCGTTATATATTAACGGACTGCGTCATCCTCGAACGCCAGTCTCGCTTGTACGCAGCCCGAGTCTTAGTGGGGGAGGGCCCCTCACTTCGCTCGGAGCGAATTCCAAAAAGGGCCAAGGTTGCCCTAGTGACACTGCTAATTTAGCAGTGGTCACGTCACCTATAGGTGTCACAGAGGAGGCACGGCAAGAAATGCCAGTGCTCCTTGATGATGACACTATAGTGTTGTCAACAGCGTCGACCCATGAACGACCTCTTGGAGGCGTCATAGGCGAGCTGGATGCTAAAAGCGTGAGCGAAGCTCAGCGCTTTGTGGATGAGCGATTAGCCATCACACGTAAAGTCCGTGACGAGATGGCAAGCGCACAGGACAAGCAAAAAGAATATGCAGACCAGCATGGTCGCAAAAACAATGAACACTTTAGTGTGGGGGACAAAGTGCTATTAAGTACTGCTACCCTACCTAAACATGCAATTTCTGTACTACCTGGTGGTACTACTAAGCTATTGCCCCGGTTCATTGGGCCCTTTGCAGTGGTTGAAGAAGTTGGAGACCTAAATTATAGGCTCACTCTCCCACCGTATATGAAGACGCACCCCGTATTTTACGTGGGTCGTCTGAAACGGTATGTTGATCCAGAAGAGATCACATATCCGCATCGGTCTAACGAGATCGATGGTGACGCCGACTGTGAGTCGAGCGTTGCGACCGATCAGGCGACGAGGAAGCCGAGAGGCTCCCCTTGTATGAACGAGGCGATAGAGGACTCGGTGATCGAGGAGGACTCCGCGCTTGACGCGGGTCTCTCATCACCAGTCGCTCTAAGATGTCCAAACGGGTCTTCAGGCGGTCATACCCCTGACGGTCCCTCGTCCTCACATCGCGCAGATCCGAAGTCAGTCGCGAGACTTGACTCTCGAGATCTGACACCTGTCTCTTCAGCGCAGCAGACTCAGCCTGCGACTGAACAACAGCAGGGTAGGCAGCCGCGATTAGGTGGGCGTAATCGCCACTCCTATCGGGCGCCACCTGTGTTGGTGGACACGGAAGGGAATACGCGTTTCCTTGTTGGAAGGCTGTTGTCCCACCGGTTTGTGAAGCGAAAGCTCCAAATCCTTGTCCAATGGAAGGGTTACCCAACGAGCATTGACTCATGGGAGCCTGTTGACGCTTTGCGCGTCGACGTGCCTGGGCTGGTGGCTGCTCACTAGCAGAATCTCCAGCTACGCTCGCTCTGCTAGGTCCGGATGGACTAGCAGAAGAAGCGTAGCGAGAAATCAATTGGGGGTCGCTTACCGCCCATAATTTCATGCGCACGCTTCATGGCGAAGCTGATTCGCTGCGACCGCTGTTTCGTTGCATCTTCATGCAAGGTAATACGGCGCCGAAGTTCAGCTTCATAGTCGTCGGCTGTTTCGTTAAAAAGCAGCACGACTGGAATTGGGAAAGCACGACCAAGTGCTTTGCCCTGTTTTTTTCACAAAGGAAAGACGCTATAGAATTTATGAGCGTCTATAGTGGCACGCTGCAAAAGCGATGCGCTAGACCCATCTGAGTGCATCCACTCAGATGGAGGTGGCATTGGTGGCAAGCCACCACTCACGTAGCCGCCCTCGCGACGGCGGGCTAGTGAGGCCGAAGGTGTACTTGGTGGAGCTTTAAGCTCACACTCACCTGAGTCTGACTCTCCATTATGGATTGTCAAGACATCAGCTTGAGAAGTTGCATCTGACTGAGTCGCGACTACTCCTTTCGAAGTAGCGTGCTCAGTCTTAGTCGCTGCGCTCGTAGGCGCAGGCGACGAGGTTTTACCTTCGCTTGCAGGAAGCATAGATGCTCTCTTAAGGAAGGGTGCCTCAAATGATGGGGACATATGTCCCATCAATGCACTTTGCTCATCGCCACTTTGGGGTGATGGCAATGGCGTAGTCTCATTGTAATCTACAATGAGAGATGGATCTTCATCCACATTATAGTGAGATGGAAGATCCACCCCAGTGCCTGAATCACTTTGCGACGGCTGCGATAAATCGCGGCGCGTGCGCTTAGTGCTGGACTGCATGGGTGCCTTTGCAGGCGACCCATCAGCCTTACCACGTTTCGGTGGCATGAGAATTGAGTAGACAAAGCGGCGCGTTATATTACGGCTCGCAAGTCACTCTGTCTCCTAGGAGATGTTTTACAAGATGTAAAAATCGTTTTAAAAGGGGGGATGGAGTAACGGGCTCAACGTTACACGTACACGTTAAGTATGCGATACTTAACGGGCAGGTCTCAAAAGGTACGTAAGTACTTAAGACCTGTTGCTTGGGTGAGACACACCATGTGTCAAACCCTTGCGTATGTGATATACACTAGGTGTATTCACATTGATGGGGATGACGCCCAGCTGGGACTAGGCGTCATCAAATGACGTCAGTCAGTTACGTCATTGAGCGAGCTTAAATATATTCAAGCTCGCACGTTGGGATGCGCATCTATAGAGATGGCACCCATCATTACATATTAACCAATCAGTAGTTAGATTTATATTTAGTTAAAATCTATTAAATATAAATCAGTCTTGAATTTCCTTAAACCGAAGCACCACGCACGAGAAGCTGAAAAGCTTCTACGTGACGTCGGTGACTTCTTGTTAAGAAGTTCGTTGCACTCTCGCTTAAGCGAGAGGCAACTGGTGGTACGACTGCTTAAGCAGTCGACCAACCTCCCAACCACCCTCGCACGCGAAGGTAAGACGGTATAACCGCTTCCTCGCTTGTGCATAAGGTTTGTGCTCGTAGTACGAGGTAACTTCTTAGAAGTGCCCGTCTACAACAACCGTCGTGTAACCCCATTACAAGATTAGCAGGGATAATGGCTCGATCGTCACGTCCACGAACGGCAAGTCCAGCACAGGTTACGAAGGGGTCGTGTCGTGATCGTGGTTTAGCTGAATACAGTCCAGAGTGGCATCCCATCGCCACTGATGGAGGAGGCGGCATAGAAGATGGCATGGACTTGTCTAATCGCGGTATGCCTGCACCTTGTCGTGACACTGGAGATCGGTCTAACCGCCGAGGCTCTGTGCCTTCGACTTGCCCACAAGCTCTCAGTGCTGACGATAATTACCTGGACATGAAACATATAAAACGACTCCCACACCTTTTAATGCTGTCACTAACACCTCATTGCCGAATATTTCTCGCTTGGTGGGGGAAGAAGAAAGACCGGTTGCAGTTGTTAGGCCCGTTGAAGAAAAAACTGGAAATAATCCTGAGGCAGCGTATAGGCGATCTACTTGAGTACGACGACCAAATGTACGACTGTCGGATCATGAACTGAATTTTTCTGCAACCCTCGTAATTCAAGCAATGAATAACTGCTTAAGCCAATGTCAGTTACCGAGGCTTTGAGTGACCCGGATGCAAGCAATGGAGAAAAGCTTTTGAGATTGAGTGTAACGGGGTTACACGACGGTTGTAGCGTCTTTCCGGGAGTTTACGGTTAAACTCCCCTTGTATTGCATATAATGCATTATGATACTTCTCTTTAGAGAGGTATTAAGTATAAGCGTTGAGATACGGTATTCGGTAATACCGTATCTTATCGATTAGGATTCGATAATCGATAACGCTGTACTAAGTACATCATACACAGATGTTTAGACGATACGTCGTCCAATAGCAAAGTCTGCATATAATAATTACTATTATAGTAATTAATCTAGTGTAGTGTACTTAGAGTAGGACTATTCATAAAATCTTAAAGCATAAATAAAATCAGTTCTCCTTTTGAGTTTAAGATCACAAGTCGTTCTGACTTGTTCTCTTGTGCACTTCGTGCGTTGGTTCTCTGAACCTCTAAGCTTCTAGCTTGTTCTTGCACCCTGTGCGTTGGTTCTCTGAACCTTAAGCTTATTGCTTGACTGACTAAAGTCTCTCTTTTAGTTTCTTAGAACAGGGTTACTTTCAGTCGTTTACTTAGTTCCTTAGAACTAGGTGGCTTTTAGCCTTAACTCTATTTAGTTCTCTCGAACTAAGAGGCTTCCAGCCGAAAGTCTTCCTCTGGCTAAAGAGCTGTGCAGCTCCGCTACACTTGGTAGCACTTGTAGTCAATCCTACACCTGAGTCTTTAAAGACTGACCCTCTGTGAGAATGGAGAATCAAAATCACCTCTCTGAGGCACAACGACTCGCCTTAGATAAACTATCTGCGTTCGTCGGGCCTGATCAAATCGAGGCCCTTTTGGCCCAAGGCCCCGAGGTTCTAAATGCTCGTCTTGAGGCCTTTATGCGTTATGAGGCAACGCTCCTCGGGCAGGTCCATGACCAGGCAGCGTCAGCCGCGCCTATACAGTACATTCCGGTACCTGTGACCGATGCAGAGCCAAAGGCTCGTCCACTTGTTTTAAGTGTCAAGACCTTCGAGGGGAAGGAGGGAGAGAACCTTCTCCTCTGGATCCGAGAAGTTGAAATGGCAATGGATGCCGCCATGCTTGCATCCGATAAGCAACGAGTTGGCTTGGCCATTTCTAAGCTCGGTGGAAGAGCTAGAGAGTGGGCTCTAACGAGCGGTGTCTCTGTAAATGCTGCATTTCCCACATGGGAGATGCTTAAAAAGCAATTAACTTGTGTGTTTGCACCGCCTAATCAGGCTTATCGTGTGCGCTCACGCTTCCTAGCTACCCGACAGGGTAAGAAAGAATTGTCGGACTATGTCCAAGAGTTGAGAACTCTCATTGCTGCTATGCAGCAGGACCCACTGGCAGAGGAAGTCCGAGTAACCATTTTTATGGAGGGACTTCGCACTGGGGTCGCCAGGACGGAAGTTTATCGTGTCCAGCCTTCGACTTTTGAGGAGGCAGTAAGCGTAGCATTTAACGCTGAATTCAATTTTAAATCTGCTCGATATGGTCTGCCCTGGTATCAATCAAATACCTCTAATAGGGCGGAACCCATGGACCTCAGCCATGCTGAAGAAGCTGAGCTTCAAGCTGCTGAGCAGCAAGGTAGCATCCGTAGATGTTACATGTGCGGAAGCACTAGGCATCTCCGCCCTAGCTGTCCGTTGCGAAAGCAACGTTCAAATCGGCAAAGCCGAAGCCCTGCTCCTAGCCAAAAGGCGAGCACCGCAGGGGAAAATGTCAACTCCCAGTAGGCGCGGGGCGCCCTACTGGGAAAGAACTAAGTTCTGTTGGATCTTAAGGAGGTAAAGGTAAACAGGGCTTAGCCACAGGTGGTTCTGTGGATGCTCCCATAGAACAAGATTACAAGCCAGGCTTGTTGGTTGTGTCGGCAACCGTTAAGGGTTTTGAGAAACCCTGGTCAATTTTAATTGACTCAGGGGCGTCAGGGAACTATGTCCGACGTCGCTCCCTTGAGGGGAGTCAGCTGTATGCTGAGGCGCTGGAAGCGCAAGAGGGTGACAGTATAACCGTACGTCTCGCGACTGGTGTACGTGTCACCGTTCCTAAAGTTCCGTTGAACTTAGGTGTGAAATTTTTAGATTTCAATAGCGTTGAACGCTGTCTTGTCCTAGATTTGGACTCGAGATATGATCTCATTCTCGGTATGGCCTGGCTGGAACGCCATGAGCCGTGGATCGATTGGAGATCCAAAACTTTAGGCTTAACGCGCAATGTTCCTAGCGAAGCTTTGGAGAGTCATGAACCCACCTTCGCTAGAAAACAAAAGTGCTATTGGCGCGAGCCATTAACTGATTCAGTTAATGTGCTGGGCATTGGAGTGTCTGAGTTGATAAACTCCGATGTCAACAATAATAGTGTCGAGCAGAGCTCAATGACACTTAGTGGAACGGCACGTACTCCGTTAAGTGATACTCATAGTAATATTGGCTGTAAATGCGATTTACTGGATGTCGGTAATGACATCGGCTCTCGTATAGAGCGAGTGAAGGTCAATGACCTTGTTAGTGATATTGGCTGTAAATGCGATTCACTGGATGTCGGTAATGACATCGGCTCTCGTATAGAGCAAGTTAAGGTCGATGACCTTGTTAGTGATATTGGCTGTAAATGCGATTCACTGGATGTCGATAATGACATCGGCTCTCGTATAGAGCAAGTTAAGGTCGATGACCTTGTTAGTGATATTGGCTGGAAATGCGATTCACTGGATGTCGGTAATGACATCGGCTCTCGTATAGAGCGAGTGAAGGTCAATGACCTTGTTAGTGAAGTCACTGGTACTAGTGAACCACTGGGTGTCGGTAATGACATCGGCTCTCGTATAGAGCGAGTGAAGGTCAATGACCTTGTTAGTGAAGTCACTAGTACTAGTGACTCACTGGATGTCGGTAATGACATCGGCCCTTACATAGGGCAGGTAAACGACAAGGGGTCTGTTGACCTTGGGGAAGATAACATCCCAAGTACTTTAAAGAGTACGGTCTCGTCAATGAGACGGCAGCGTCGCCAGATGGCGGCTGCGAGGCGCAAAGCGTCTGTTTTATCGCATAGTAATGTCAATGACCAGTTGTACACCCTGGTCAACGGAGTGACAGGTGATGTAGATGGTGAGGTTGACCTTGAGGCCCTCCCATCATTAAATGCTCTTTTAGAGCTAGGCGAAATGTCTGTGGATGAATTTCATCAAGCCTTAGAGGCAGGTGCTCTGTCCGATATGGTGGTCATTCGACCTAACCTCGAGCTGAACTCATCCTCGCTTGTCGATGAGACAGTCCTTGAAGATACCAAAGCGGCACTAAGTGCACGTAGTGGGGCATCTATTCTAAAGGACCCTTCAGATCCCTACTATCCTTTGGTAAAAGAATTCCAGGACGTGGTGTGTCACGATCCACCGTCGGTTCTACCACCTGATAGGGGCGTACGTCATGAAATTGACTTGGTTCCCGGAACCAAATACTGTGTAACACGGCAGTGGCCTTTACCCAAAGAACAGTGTGACGTCATTGACGAGTTCTTTCGTGCAAAGCACGCGGCGGGCATGGTGCGTGAAAGTAAATCTCCGCACTCGACACCCACTTTCTGTGTTAAGAAACCAAATGGTAAATGGCGTATTGTTCATGCTTATAATAAGCTCAATGCGGCCACTATACCTGCACAGACACCGATACCTAGAAAGGATGTTCTTCAAAACAATATGGTCGGTTGTACCATGTACAGTGCGCTCGACTTAGTCGATGGTTATTACCAATTGCTCATGCGAGCTAGTGATATTCCGCTTACTGCTGTTAGTACTCCGAGCGGTATGCTCTGGGAGTGGTTAGTGATGCCCCAAGGGCTATCTAATGCTCCGGCTACGTTTAACCGTTTGGTGACGCAATTGTTTCGACCCCATCGAAGTTATGCACAGACGTATTTTGATGACATTTTTGTCCATAGCCGAGCTGAACATGGTCGGTCAGATATTGAGAACCATATTGTTCATTTACGAGCAGTGCTCGAGTGCATGCGCACTAATAAGTTATATGCTAATGCCTCTAAGTGCATCTTCGGGGCCGAAGAAATTCCCTTTCTAGGGTGCTTCATTGGGAAGCGAGGACTACGAGCGGATCCCGCCAAAGTCAAAGCCATAGTCGATTGGCCTGTTCCACAGTCTCAGAAGGACTTGCGTAAATGGCTTGGCCTTGCCAATTACTTACACAAGTATAGCGAAAATTACGCTTATATGGCTCGGCCGTTATCCAATCTCCTTAAAAAGGATGTGGAATGGTGTTGGCATGCCGAACACGAAAATGCTTTTCAAGCAGTGAAGGCAAGCCTTCTACATGCTCCTATTTTGGCTTTGCCAGACCCTGACCGACCGTTTAGCGTCGTCTGTGACGCATCGGATTTTGCCATTGGCAGTGCTCTGTTACAATCAGATGATGAAGGCCGTGAGCGTGTAATCGCTTTTGAATCCCGCCAGCTGAAAGCTGCAGAAAAGAACTATCCAGTTCACGACAAAGAGCTACTTGCGATGAAGTATGCCCTGGTCAAATTCAGAGTTCATCTGCTGGGCTCAAAGCCTTTTGTGATCTATACCGATCATGCGTCGTTACGCACTGCGACTCAGTCGCCGCATCTCTCGCAGAGAATGGCCAGATGGCTGTCATTCTTTGCCGAATATAACTTCGAGGTGAAATATAAGCCGGGCAAGCAAAATGCTTTGGCTGATGCGTTGTCACGCAGACCTGATTATGAGCTTGCTCATGTGACGATGTTGTCGTCTTCTATCACCGATCTCATTCGTACGGCGTATGCTAAAGATGATCACTGTATAGCGTTGCTACATGCTCTTGGCAGTGAGGAGTTTAAAGACTCGGACATTAAATTGTCGGCACGATTGCGTGCAAGCCTCCATCGATATTCTATCGATGAGGGGCTGTTGTACTATCGTACAGATGTAGCGGATCCTCCGCGTATTGTAGTTCCTCATGACGAGGACCTGAAACATCGTATCCTCTATAAGGTACATGACACCGCCATCGGTGGTCATTTGGGTCGTGAAAAGACCTATGGGGCAGTATGCCAAAGTTATTGGTGGCCCAAATTATACAAATGGGTGAGCACATATGTGCGTACGTGTGAAATGTGTCAGCGGGTGAAACCCTCGCCCCATTCGGCAGCGCCGCTGGCTAGTTTGCCTATTCCCACTGGGTGCTGGGAGTCCATTAGTATGGACTTTGTATTTGGCCTACCGAAAGATTCGCATGGCAATACAGGTATTGTGGTCTAAGTGAGCCATCTTGCTCAAACGGTCTTTGTTGACCGTTTGAGCAAGATGGCTCACTTAGCGGCTGTGCCAGATTCGATCGATGGTGTGGGTACAGCGGAGCTGTTTATCGATCGGGTGTTTTGCCAACATGGCTTGCCAGTGGCAATTGTTTCTGATCGTGATCCTCGTTTTACGAGTAAATTTTGGAAGTCCGTCTTCCAGGTGCTGGGCACCCGTTTGGACATGTCCACGGCGGATCATCCGCAGACCGATGGTCAAACCGAACGCGTAAATCGCGTTGTTGAAGATATCCTACGCAGCGTTTGTGCTGAAACGCCTAAGCGTTGGAGCTCTATGCTCCCTGTAGTTGAGTTTGCACTCAATAATTCCGTGCACGCCTCCACCGGCTACACTCCGTTCTATGTCAATGGTCTCACACACCCACGCGTTCCGTTAACGCTACCACCGAGTGGTTCAGGGCTTGGTGGGGGAGAGGTTGCCGATCGGCTTGCTGATGTCAGCCCTAATACTGTTAAGAAACAGGTAAATGCGTTTCTCGCAACGCGACTGAATGTCTTACGACATGTGCAAGATGCAATGGCTGATAGTCAAGATAAACAAAAGGAATATGCAGATGCGAAAGGCAGAGGTTGTATTAATGATTATGAGGTCGGAGACCAAGTATTATCAAATGCTAAAAATCTACCTACCAATGTAGTATCCGCTGTCTTTAAGACGAAGTTGCGCCCACGATTTATCGGACCCTTTAAGGTCATTGCCAAGAAAGGCACAGCGTATACGCTTAACTTGCCGTGCAAATTGCGTACACATCCTGTGTTCTATGTCGCCATGTTGAAACCTTATCGGGATCCGTCCCAAGTAAACATTAAGGCGCTCGCGCCGAGCCCATTGGCATTGTCGCGGGACGAAGCATCTGCGCCAACATGTCAAGCTGACCCTGCATTCGGGTCCGACTCTCTTCCAGGGACGCAAGCCGGGAGTTCATCGTCTGCCTCTCCTCACGAAGGGACCGTACCTCCTGAACAAGCTCGGCATGAGCTTGTACCGATACACCGGCCTCCTCCTCCTTTGCTCGATGCTCAGGGGAACCTGCAGTTCCATGTGGAGCGTCTACTGCAGAAGCGTCGCCGCCATGGTCAAAACCAGTATCTGGTGAAATGGCGGGGTTATCCCGAATCATGGAATTCATAGGAATTTGAGACTCCCCTTCGGCAGGATTGCCCGTACGCCGTGGACGTTTTTGAGCGTCGTGCGCAGGGTCTGCCTGTTGGCGCTGACGCTTCTCACCAGTAATGGTGAGGGTAGGCGGGTTAGCGGCCTCGGGCTGTCGTGAACTCGCGGCTACAGGGGTAGCCAAAACATTGGGCTGCTGGGCAGCAGGCGCATAATGCGTTCGTTGGTATTTCAATTTTCCCTGGGCCTTCAATTTAGCGTAATCATAACGCATCTTCCGCTCAAGTCGGATATGTGGCAGATATCCATCTGCCACATCGGCGCTTGCCCGTAGGGCCCACATGCTGCTTAAACGTCGCGCATAATGCGCCCAGCGGCTGAAAGCCGTGTCTTCTTCGTCCTCGGTTTCCCCCGCGAACAGAAGGATGGGAACACCCTTCATCGGAGGAACTGGCGCACCGCGCACTTGCCTATTAAGGCGTGCCAAGTACTGGCTTTGAGTAGTGATATGGGGCTCCAGATATCGTTGTCGAAGTGCCGTGCGTGTGGCAACATCCTCAGGCGAAATGGCCTCAGGCCCAATGGTCCAACCAGAAAGGGAATGCCCAGATGCTTCCTTTAGGCGTTCTTCCACCGTAGGTGGCTTGAACCTGTACTGTCGGTGATCCTTCAGCCGCGTCATGTTCTTCGTTCGGCGCTTGGCGCCTTCCTCTTGGTCGATGGACCGCTGTTGCTGCTCGTCGAGTGGATTGGTAACCGTTACCGTTGATGATACCTCAGGCGGGTCACGTAACGCTGTTAGCGCATCTGCTGCACCACGTTCAGGGAACGGATTCGGTGCATGACGAGTGTCATCTTCACCCGTGAGGGTGACCCATCGGGTCCCACAAAGACGGTGTCACTTTCGTAATCAACCGCTTCTTCAAGGTCGTCCCCAATGAGGTCCCTAAGAGTCTGTGACTCACTGCCGGGAGGCGTCATGTTCTGTGCCGTGAACAAACCGTGAGGTTTTAAGCGTTCGCTAAAGCACTACCTCTAAGAGGAAAAATGTCGAGTGACATTCTATGGGAACGTCAGTCTGGTGGGGGAGGGTGTAACGGGGTTACACGACGGTTGTAGCGTCTTTCCGGGAGTTTACGGTTAAACTCCCCTTGTATTGCATATAATGCATTATGATACTTCTCTTTAGAGAGGTATTAAGTATAAGCGTTGAGATACGGTATTCGGTAATACCGTATCTTATCGATTAGGATTCGATAATCGATAACGCTGTACTAAGTACATCATACACAGATGTTTAGACGATACGTCGTCCAATAGCAAAGTCTGCATATAATAATTACTATTATAGTAATTAATCTAGTGTAGTGTACTTAGAGTAGGACTATTCATAAAATCTTAAAGCATAAATAAAATCAGTTCTCCTTTTGAGTTTAAGATCACAAGTCGTTCTGACTTGTTCTCTTGTGCACTTCGTGCGTTGGTTCTCTGAACCTCTAAGCTTCTAGCTTGTTCTTGCACCCTGTGCGTTGGTTCTCTGAACCTTAAGCTTATTGCTTGACTGACTAAAGTCTCTCTTTTAGTTTCTTAGAACAGGGTTACTTTCAGTCGTTTACTTAGTTCCTTAGAACTAGGTGGCTTTTAGCCTTAACTCTATTTAGTTCTCTCGAACTAAGAGGCTTCCAGCCGAAAGTCTTCCTCTGGCTAAAGAGCTGTGCAGCTCCGCTACATTGAGTATCACGAATTGATGCGAAATCTGTATCGTATGGGAGCTAGTGGATCGGCCTTATGGAGTAAAGATTCTAAAGAATAAGTGCATTTTTGTGCGAAAACGAAATGCGCAAGGTGACGTGTGCCGATATCGCACGCGAATCACGATTAAGAAATGTCAGCAAGAGTTTGGTTTTGTCAGCTTTTGGGAGACCTACGCTTCCGTAGCGAAGGCTGAGTCGTTGATATTTGTTTTGCTTGTAGCTCTGTTCTTGGGCCTGCATTGTCGCCATATTGATTTTTTGACAGCATATTGAATGGGCCTCTCGATGATATGGAAGTTTATATGGAACAGTCGATTACTTTGATGATTGTTCTAGTTAAGTTTGTAAGCTGATACAAAGTCAATATGGTTTACGTACGACAAGCATCTCGTAGGTGGTACAAAATGCGGATGTGTATCAGAAAAAGCGCGGTTTTCGGCGTACAAAAGTGGATGCAGGTGTATATGTGCGAACAGTGGGAGGGAACTAATAGTACATTACCGTATATGTGGATAATCTTTTGATCGTTGAAACTGAGTCCGACATTGAGATGGTTTTAGTACAGCTTCAGAGCAAGGTTGAATCTAAGGACTTAAGTCCTGTAAAGCATTTGCTTGGAATGGAGATATCATGCCAGGGTATAGGATGTCGATTACATAACGCGGCTACATTGAGAAAATTTAAAGTGTAAGCCTGTTTTAACTATCCACCCGTCGTGCCCCGTTACAGCTAGCATCATGCTACCTCAAGCCTTCCTCCGGAAGGGATATGTTGGGTTGCGTTACCCCAACCAAACATATCTTACGCCCTCGCGGCAATGTTACACATAAAAACGCGTCTTGACATTCCAGTGTTCGAGTTTATTTGCTGCTTTAATAGTAGAAACATTTGACGATATCTGTTTCGTCAATTACTGCTAAGTAATTCAAAGCTAACGTTTGCCTTCTCCAAATTCTTATAAAGTTCATTTCCGATTGTGAATGTGCTTCTCTTTAGTTGCGAACAATAGCCACGATTGAGAGATATGACGTGCTGACAGAAGCGCAATCACAAGTGATCGTCAACGCATCGCCCTCCTTCACCAGCGCGACGCAGTCGAGTGGTGTAGACACGAAGTATAGTGCCTGGGAATATCCGCAGTAGCTACGTTGAATGCACTCATCATTCTTCAAGATCATGACGGAATGATTGTAATTGCTATGTGAACTGTTGATGACCCCTCTAATGCTGTAAACACCCTGAATTCGTGCCTTAATTACACCATTTTCATTATCCACATCAAATTCAGCACTGTCAACCTTATTCCACCGTAATCGATCGTTTTGATCCATGCAGTCTGCTTCGAGCTTAATAAATGGAACCGCTTTAGCAGCATCTAGCTCACTACGAAGCCGTTGTAGTTCATCATTCTGGTCGCGCATCATCGACTTTACCACATCAATTTGGTCCACCTCCACAGGATCGAGCTCGAAGCTGTATTTTGCCACCCAAGTGGATTGAAGAAATGAGATCGTCAGCGTCAATTCTAACCGTACTTTGTCCCCCATCAATTTGGTTAAAGTTCTTTGTACAGAGCAGGAGTTGTTCAGATTGCAGTCAAGACAGTCGTAAAAGCACTAGAATCACAGTGGATTGTGTCAATTTCAATTGTCATCACTAAGCGCTTGCAAATAAACTTTACCTTGACATAGTCGGCTGGGCTGGCATTTGGAATTGTATTTGCGGACGTCACGTAGTCTTCCTTTAGCATAGCACCCTTACACCTACGAACAAACGCGGACATATTGACATTTGTCTCGGAACTAGTACACACAATCACAATACCATTGCTTCTTAGATGAGCAGTCTTCCATCCAAATTTTCAATTTGTTATCTTTCAGATCGATAACGTAGCGGTAACTCGTAGAAGGAGGCGGAGTGAATACAGTGACACCACTCTTACAAATGTCTTTATTCTCCATACTGCCAAGTAGCCGAGAAATTCTACAATGTGTCACTGAGATGTTTGAAAGACCTCATGTCCGAATCCATCGATAGTAACTGTAATTGCTGAGAAAAGTTCTTGCGCAAATTCCTGTTCGAATGTGCGGGTGGCAACAACTGTTGCAAGTTTTCAAGAAATACGCCCGACAAAACCTACCTCCTTCAAGAGTTGGATCGAAAAGGTCGAAGCACTAATTTCGATACGAACAAGTGTTATTCTCTTGAATCTCAGGAGGACGACAACAATTGAGCATATTGTTGACGCGTAAGTCCCGTGTAGATGGTGCTTAGCTGTCTTGCCTTTATACGGAAAGCCGGCTACAATACAGGAGAACTAAGCGGCTTTAGCATTCGCAATGACTCGATCGGCCACTATCAATTTAAAGTAGTACGTAGTCATCCTCATCATCCGCTCCGGTGTCAGCAGCATTTGTGAACTCGTCCTCGTTCGTATCGTCGCCTGAAAGGCAGTCCGCCATCAGCAAATCCACCCCACTTGCTGCGTAGTCAGGCCGACGTGCGGCAACTGAGAATGGACACATGCCACCATTTGCCTTTACTTCATCGTGCAGAGTACGTACACGCTGCTCAAAGTCTTCATAATCGGCACGATTTTGACACAAAAACCCCAGTGCTAACGATGGATCGATAGTAGTCACACTCATAACCAACGGACGCGACGAGTGGACGGTGCGCAGATGAGTCTGTACATGTCAAATCCACATCAAGAGAATCTCATACATGGTCAGCACGCTATCAGCACAATATACACACTATTCTTGTAGCAAAAACTTACTGCTGTGGGAAACGCAGCGTTTAGTTCCGGCGTCGGATGCACGTCATGAGGGTCCAACAAATGTAGTTGGTCCTGCTGCGTACCGACAAAGTAAACAGAATGTCCCTGTTTACCGCCAATAATGCCCACACTTTGCGGGAACGTAAACGTTTTTTTCAACGCCGGCACGTAACGTTCATTCACATGATCAAGACCAAGTCGAAGCGGAATTAAAATGAGCAACGCCGTGCTCCAATTACAGCTATCTTCCATCGTTGGTGGATGCAATAACGGGTCAAAAAACTCTGGCAGCTTCTTCTCCTCCTCTGTCTTCTTCTTCTCCTCTTTCTTTTCTTTCAAATGGGAGACACAAAGTTTTGTGACATCATCAGTATATACAACTCCTTCTTGAGGCACATACATTGCCATTGGTCCACCAAATTCACATTGATGTAAATTCACTAAATCTCTCAATACTTGAGCAGCTGTTGTTGGTCCGTACCATTCTCCTGGTAACTTATCATACTGCATCCCAAGTTTGACCATCTGGTGGATTGAGTACCGACAGACCAAATTAGGTGAATCACTAAACCATGTCAATAATTGAATATAAAGCTCTGGTAATTTGGCACTAAGTTCCGTTTCAAAAAGAGTAGGCAGATGCCAGTCTCGACCCAATAAAAGACGTTGTAAAGCCTGTCCCAATAACATTTGGGCCGAACGAAGCATACAGCCCCATCCAGCATCACTTGTGTACTCATAAGGTATCATTTGAGGGAAATCCCGACGGTATGTAAACCATAAAATCGATTCAAACGTCCGTTTATAAGCGTCAAAATCTGCAGCTGCCACGTCATTAAATCGACGTCCCAGTAGCCACACGGGTGCACTAAGAGAAGCTGATGGTGTCACGTCTAGTGCGGAAATACCGTGAGTAAATTGAGCCATTTGACCGAGAAATCCACCGCTTAATTCCCACGCAGTTTGACCAAGAACGTCCCAAAAGACACGGGAATTTTGTGACGTCTTCAGGATGAATTACAACGTGAAAATAAGTGCGATCGAAAGAAGAAATACAACACTAGACAATGAGGCTAGTAGAAGTGTCGAAAACAAAGCAAAAGAGACGAGAACGACCGTCAAAGTGACGCAAGAAATAGAATTTAGCTTTAATCTTGGAAAGAATCGCAGAATGAATTGATGCTTGTGATATACGATATCACACCATGTAATCGGAATAGACAGGTATGATGTGGACCCCAATATAATATGTAGCTATACGTAACCTTACGATGTAGCTCTACACGAGCCATTCCTTATAAAGAGAGATCCAAGTCATTTCATGGCCGAGTCTCCACGTAGCATTTTATCGTGGCTACGGCGCTGTCGTCGCGATGAGTTGTCTGTAGACCGTGTATTGGAGTCTATTCACTCCATCTATGGCGTTATTCCTCTTGGTGGATGTATGGATAGCACAGACGGCGTGACTCTGCCTGCGACGTCTAAAAGGTCAGTTCTGACGCTGTTTTCTGCTTCCAAAAACGCTCTTCTTGAGCATAAATCAGGCACAACCAAGGACGAGACGAATGACTGGACATTATTACTAAGAAGCGTCCAATTACCGTCGAAATCGGATCAGCAGGAGCTTCAACAAGCTCTCGAGATGCTTCAAGACGAGGAGAAAAACGAGAAAAAGCCGCTTTCGATTGAAACTTTACGACAAAAATTCTTTACAATGAGACGACTTTATTTTGAAGTTCGTATTGAACTTTTGCGCGTCGCTAGAGACGCTCAACATCCCTCTAATCAAGCAGCTCAAGAGATTGTCCAGGAGCTATTGAAAGAGGGACTACAGGACGTTTTATTGGATGAAATGCATAGTCGACAATTTTATGATTTACCAGTAATAAATGGGGTTGGACGAGCAGAAAACAAAGCTCTGGAAGCTTGGGAATTGCAATTTCTGGAAGAGGAGACACTATTGCGAGAGTTGTTATTGCTGACTCTTGTGGTGACGACAGAGAAAAAGACGACATTATATTGTGCTGTCAAGATTGCCAAGACGGTGCAAAACTGGGAAACTCGGATACGAAATGAAGTTTTTACGGCCAATACACTGGCGATGCCTAAGGCACAACAATTGATAAGAAAATTGACGCAGATTGGAGTGCTAGTGGCACTGAAATTACTTTATAATATTGAAGATACACTGGATTATGAAGATTTACGACAAGTGACAAAGAACTTTTTTTTGACAGAGTCAAGTGGACTTTTAAGTGGTGAATTGGTGACGTCGTCGGTGCCGGGTGTACTGTTGCTGGCTTGGGCTGCAGTGCTGGGTCGACAATACCGTAAAATGACAGAATGTAACCGGAAGAGTGAAGAAATAAGGGAATTGAAGAGTATGTTGGAGACGACATTGGCGGCAGCAGAGCGACTGCATAGCTTTTATTATTTACACTCACTGTTGTGCTCGTTAATATTTTCCATTGATAAAACGGATTCCAGCAAGATGGAACGGAAACCATTTTTGCTGCCAATGAGCGTTCATGCGAAGACGTTGTGGGAATTACCCAATGTTCCTGCCTTTGCGGGCCTATGTGGTGCAAACACGACTTTGTCGCAGCAGCTGATCGGCTCTAACAGTGCATTTGTCTATCAGGACGTGGTAGCAGAGTTTTTGAATGATATGCTGTCGTCACTAGGTTACATGGACAACATTGATGGGGTGCAACAGCTGCACGCGATGGTAAAGTTTGTACTGCCTGCTGTTTCGAACGTTCGTGTAGCCAAACAGATTCTTGGGATTGACATGGAGGAGAGCAACATGGTGGACATCATGAATAGCGGAGAAATAGCTGCGCTTCGCATCCTACTGACGAAAACTCGGGTTTACTTGCCGCACAGTCTGCTGCCTTGCGTTCAAATGTTTACGGCGTTATGCTACAACGATCAAAATTATACGTCACCAAGTGTGATTCGGCAGGTACTCAAGTATTTTAGCTCGCCGCGTGCTGGACTAGAAGGAGAAACGACCACTGGTGTTTTTTGTCGTCCATTGCCACCGACAGAGTATTTTGCTGAGATTCAGGACGAGCCTGATCAATTGCAATGCACGCGTGCTTTCGCTTACGACGATGCAGATGGGCGTTTAGTGGTGCCTGTAGGAACTGTCGGTATGATCGTGGGCTCTAGTGACGTTGTACAGGTGAAGTGGCTACTTTCGGACAGTAATGAAGGGAAGAACGCGTTTTCCTTGTGGGATTTGCTTTTTCTAAACGCGGACAGATTTGTGGCAGGTCTTCAGTCCGGTTCTTTTGCAGATCTGCATCGCACAAACTCAGAAGATATGCATGTTCTCACGTCATTTTTCGAATTTATCGTGCAGCTAGGTCAGGGCCAGGATGGTGAACAGTTTGCGGTGAAGGAGATGACTCGCCGTTGGGGCGAGGCGAGACTGCGTCATTGGTGGGTTGCTCATCAACTTCCTTCACCAGAAGTGTACGTATCTCAGCTCTTGAGGCAAAAAATTGCCCTTCCTACTCTGCTTTTGGCATCAAGGGAAAACTTGGTGTCCTGGAGAATCAGAGATCGTTACATACGGGAACAAATTTTGGTGCAGATTGGAGACACGAAGAGTCTCGGAAGCGGAAACACTAAGATGGCACTTAATTCGACGAGTACAATGACTTCGTATAGTGTGGATGGAGGCATTCATTTGTTGCGTCTATTACTGGGAGTGCTAGACGGATTTTTGCATAAATTTTCAAGGGATACTGACAATGACGCCATGAAAGGTCAAAGCGCTGGTTTTGCGATGCATCTGCATCTTGTTGCGGCTTCTTTCATTGCTCTACGGACGATTTTAGCCACCACAAGTGGGGTGGAGCTGTTGATGAATTCTTCACTTGGTGGTGGGCAAGAAGAGTGCATAAACTTGATTGTTAAAAGCGCTAAGAAATTTTTTGAGGTGCAGGAGCGATTGACAGGAGAGTACCCTGTCGTATTGGCAACGCAAGACATTTTTATGAGCGTGGTACGGTGGTTTTTATCGAAAGAGGTACAATTGCTTGCAAATCTTTCCAAAAGCGAAGATAAGTTATTTTCTCGTGAATTTGTTGCAAGTGAAAGACTTTGGTATGTCAGCGCAGCGGAATTTGCGATTGAAGTATTGTCAACCCACGAAGGTTGGAAATTTGTGACCACTACCGATCGATGTGAGGTCAAGGAACGATGCTTCCGCTTGCTCTACGTGCTGGTGCTTCCTCGCAAATGCACCCAGAAGCGCAATGACATGGTACTAGCATTCAAGTCTGCTTTGCGTGGGACACTCGCCACGGACATGCCGTTGCTTATAAAGCTGTTACGTTCATCATGTGCCGTGCTGTCGCCTATGAAAGGCCACAGGGGTCACTGGAACAGATATTCGTTAGCTGACAACAATGAAGATAGCGAAGTGTCAAGCATTAACGTTGAAAGTCACAAGGAACGCTTTCCATTGAAGTACAAGAGCGAAATTGACAGAGATGGGGATAACATGATGCAGCTTGAATCGCTAGTGACAACGTGTTTGCGATTGGTAGCGTTTCTCATTACGAGCCATAGTAACGTGGTGGATGCACCGGCTGCGCGAAAGATTTTGCTGGCGCCAATTTACGGTGGCGGTTCTAAAGAGCGCAATCTGCTAACAATTGTTACACTTTGCGGGGGATATCTAGAGTATTCATTGGAAAAGGCGCCTGGTATTGTGTACTGGTCCTTGCAGATTTTGCAGCATGCCGCTGTTGCGCTAGACTACCATGAGGAACGAGAGAGTCGCAACCTTTCTTCGATGCACTCCCTGATTGCACTTTTCCATGGATATCAAGACCTTGATGTTGTTCGTGGGAAATTTGCGCATCTACTACAAGTATCATCGACGCACCAGTCGGCATTGCGAAAAGAAGTTATTGAATTCCTGACACTGTGTCTGGAGCACCAGCCAGGCTTTTTGGCGTTGCTACTCTTCGGCGAAGAAAGGGCAGAAGGCTCCAAGTCAGAAGACACCACGAAAGAAAAGGTGGAGGGAGACCCGTTTTCTTTCGTGACATTATTGGAACGCTTTTTCGAGTCTTCTGAAAGGCTCCTAGAGCAAGCCTCGGATCTTCTCTGCGCCTTACTGGCGTTCCTTGTGCAGGTATGGAAAGGTGCGATTCAACACCGTCTTGTCATTCATCTTAAGATTATGACAGCCCTGCGTGCGCGTCCCGCATTCTGGTTAAATGTGACACGTGCCCTGAAGATTCATATGTCATTAAACTCGGTAGAGGAACGTGGGCTTCTGGATATGGAACTTGCTGCTGCCACTGCTGAAGGAGTGGGGAATTTGCAGAGTCCGTCTAACTTGTCGGAAGTGTACATTGGGCGGTCAAGTGCGTACGGATATATGGCTCGTAGTCTAATTCTTCAGTTAGTGTCATACGAGTGGCACGATCAAGTTTCAAAACAAAAAGATCATCCGCTAGTGGATGTGCTGAAATCTTTCGGGAAGGAGGGGCTCTTTTCGCATTGGTCACGCACTTTTACTCACTTGGACTATTCGCCGGCACAGTTAGAGCTGTACGCGTCGTCTATCGATTTGAACATGCTCACAACGAACCTTCTCAGTGATATTTCGGCTCGTGGTATTTCAATGTACATTGAAGGTCTCATATGTAACACTAGCACACTTAAATGGCAACTCAGCGCAGGTGGCGATTTCAGGCTGGAAGCTTCTCCAGCGGATGTCCGCATGTTGAAATTAGGTCAGTGGAGTAATTTGCAGGCCGCCTATCTTCACGCGCAGCTCTTTCTCTTATCCAAGTGGAAGGTATTTATGATGGAGCTGTGTTGCCTGCAAACGAGTGGAGCTGCTCATAGTACACCTGATGTTGACACGTCAAGCGAATTGACGACCTTGCGGCAGTCGAAAAGAAAAGATTCGACGATCTTGTCGCCTCCTCGCAACAGCGGAACGGATAGTACGCCGAGTATGGGTGCTACTTCGAGAGAGCAATTAACTGCATCTGCGTCTTCTACATCTACCTCTGAAAGTACGCCTGCGCTACCATCTTCACTTATTTTTGGTGATCGGACATCATTCGAAATGATCCGAGTCGTTGCGGACGTTATCAAGGCAAGAGTGAATCAGCACGAAAATCAGGACCAAGTTCTTGACTACTTCGTGTTGCTACATCTTCACGATCTAGTGCAGCTTCTGGTTTCAATGTTGCAGCATCAGTTGTGTCTAGTCGTACGCAAGACACGTGACCCCAAGTTATCTCAGACTCGACAACATCTTAATGGGTCTAGCGCGGAGCCCAATTTTGCATGTGATGCCGGTGCAACATTTGAGTTATTAGCTGTCGTTGAGAAGGCAATTAGTGCAGTGCACGATTCAATGGATCAAATTGTGTGCAAGGTGGATCTCGTGGGGCTTGGCGCCAAGAGTCATCTCATGTCTGCTCCTTCAATTAAGCTTACTTTTATGCCATTAATTTCTCACCTGGTGACGGACTACACGCAGAGGGTGGAATCAGTAACCGGTGGATTGCTCACGTCACTTTTCACAGCGGCGTTACTGCTGATGCGTCACTTGAGTAAGATTAACAACCACAAAAATGTCGCGAACAAAAATGTCGAGCTGGAAAGTATTTCGCCACCTAAGTCCCTCTTGCAGATGAAGTTAATTGGACGGTGCATGAACGTCATTGCTTCGTGTGATGATAATCAGCCGCAGTTGATGACGTCTTCTCGAACTCTGTTTCAACTAAGCCGGTGTCTGTTTCAGGAAGTTCTCGACAGCTTTATCAGTGTCGATGCTTCCGTTTCAAGTATTATAAAGCTACGCACATATAACGTACTGCAGCTGAATCCGTTAGTCAAAAAGCTGGAGCATGAAGAGCATGGAATAGGTGCTCTCTTTCACCTGTTGGTGCAACGCTTCCGTCTTTCACAATACGACAAGGAAGTGACCGCGAAACAAGAAGAGGCATGCCAGACTCTCCGAGGTCTAGTTGCGGTTGTATGGAACCCAACGAACTCTGAATTATGTCAGCGTACTATGCTTAAGGGAAAGAGCAGCTCTTATCCAGCATCTCGTCTTCGTTTGATATCGATACTTGCGACACAGTTGTTGCCGCTACTGCAGACTCAGATGGAGCGCGAAGAAGCTATTACAAAATTGCGTGGCTACAAGCTGTCAGTACGTGATAGTAACGAGACGGACCATACTAAAGAAAAGGAAAATTTGGAACGCTCGATTGCGCACCAAATGTGGTGCCTCGTGCTCGACTTTGTGGGCGGCTTGGTGCGTCTACAAGCAAATTTAACAGGTATTGCGTCTGATGACGTGGACGTATGGGGTTTTATGTCGAGTGCTGAACCGCTATTGCTCTCGGCTGTGGAACCTGGCATTTGCCAGCGTCTAACAGCCGCTACTATTGCAGAGCACCAAGCATTGCTGCGGCTGCTGAATGCTTTGAGCGGAACTGCGACACGACGAAAGCGTTGGCGCGAAGCGTTTCCGACAAATTGTGTCGTTCTCATGGAGCATAGTCGTCAGCTGCTTTGGCGTGCATGCGTGCTGCTGGGCAGCTCATCAGTCGAGAATGGTCGATTACGTGCAGAGAGAATGCAGAAGGAAAAGCGCGACAAATCGGTGAGCCAAGCAATTATGGGCTTTGGTGCAAGTCGCACTTCCAAATCACCGCAATCACCTCGATCGCCGTCGGCCTTTACGTATGCGCACCAGACGTTACTTTATGATCACTTGCAGGCCGTGGAAGACGATGAGAAACGGAAGCTTGCAGAATTTCATCGAGAGCTGGAGACTGAGCTAGTGGTCGTTGTGCAATTGGCGAGCTCGCTGCTAATCAAGTGGACCGCTTCATTAGCCGACCGTAACGTTGTCCTAGTTGTTGATGGAGTACGACGTGTGGATGAAGAGCAACTTGTGCCCTTGCTCGCGTTGATTCCACCCAGCGAGGCACGATCCATGAATAGCAGCCCTGGCGTAGGCCATTTGTGTCTTGCTATGGATTTCGTACTCGACCAATTGTTGGCAGAAGAGGACTCGCTACTAAAGCCACACACAACGGGAATGAAAACAGTGTTGGTGAACGCAATCAACGCGTGTGCACTGCTGTTCTTAAAGACGTTTCTATTGTATTTTGAGCAGTACGAGCTAGTCAAGCGTGATTATGATGAGCTCAACAGATTTTTTCGCCAGTTCAATGCCCGATTATCTAAAGATGACACCGGGTCCAGTGTTGGCGTGGACGTGGAGTTGATTCAGCACATTAGCAAGGTATGTTTACGTTGATGAGCCTAGGCAATATGTGAGTCAATAAGCTTTGTTGACATAGTTGCATATCGTTGAGCAGATTTTGCTGGATGAGGCCCGATAAAGCGGAATACATTTACTACCGTAAGTGGTCATTGGAAATGGGTAGTACACTTACTACCTTGATGCTTGAGACCTTTGTGCTGCCGTTTACGTGGCATTTAGCTTGGATAAAATACCTTGCGGACAAATCATGAGGCTCTTATGAATCAAAATGGCTCGTATATTGAGGAAAAACCCACCGCTATCTTTGTGTATAGGCAACTACAGCGAGTATGACGGCATCCTCTCCTTCTGCAATAACGTGAGCGCCTCGCTTACGTCAGGAACCCAAGGACAGTTTAGCATGTCAACAATTGATCGTACAGCGAGCCCAATTCCAAAAGATGGAAATCAAACGTAGCGACTTCAACGATCTTGATCATGGCGTTCGCGTCGTCGATAATCGTAATGAATGTGGTCGATTCGTTGTATTTGCGATCAAAAAAGTTGTCGCCGCCAGGGCAGAGAACCTTACCATTGAAGAAGTAATGGTGCGTCGACAACTTGTCACCCTGAAGGTTGGTTTCAATTACCTCAGCAATGTCAAGCTCACCACAGCCACCCTTGGGGCCCATGCCACGGCAGTTACAACCATACTGACCCGAGTGCATAACTGAAGCGGGGAGCATCCAAAGAGCAGGTCTGTCAACAGTTGGTCCTTTGAACATTATGACTTCCGTCACAAAAACCATTAGACTGCCTTTCCAACCCGCGTGGTCGTTATCACCAAAGTAACCTTCGCAGGTCTCTTTAGTGCACTTCTCTCCAGCCAGGATATTAATCTCCGTAGCCGTTGTGATACTAGGTCCACCACCAACCGTGGACGGGTCCGAAGCATCGTCAAGTATTCCATTAAACACCGTTGCCATAGTGGTAGCCTTCTTGCCATCGGGTGAAACATACGACTGCGGCCCGTATTGGCCCTTGCCACTATAGTCGACGCCCACATTGCTCATAAATACCAAATTGTCGGTCGTTTGTTCGGCACTCGAGTAGGAAGATACTCGTTTTAACGGATCATAGGCACCATTGCTAGTAAACACAGCAATGTTCAGGACAGACATTGGTCCACGTAAAACCAAGGACACACTGCTGCTTCCCAAAGGCCCAACACGCGAATTCACCTCTACTGATTTCTTGGTGCATGTAGGTAGATCAACCACAGCATCGTACGTACCCGGAACGTTTCCGGCACACTCACCAGAGTACGTGTACTTTGCCCTGACATCAATAGGTCCCGCCACAATCGAAACATCATCCTGAACAATTGGACTAACATCCCCATTTGTGCTCTGGAGTGGATTCTTTTTCGAAACGTTATCCACATTGTCCATTGGCAGCGTCGTATCTCCTCCCTCCTGCTGGATTGGATTTTCCACCAACTTACTTGGCTGCTGGTCTGGGTTTGCACCCGACGGTATCGTAGGCAGCTCCTTCTGCTCCTGCTGTTCGTGGTTGCCATGGCCCCCATTGTTGTTGTCGCCATTGACATGGCAAAAGGTCACGTCAAATGAAGTACCACATGGACAACTGTGTGTCTTGGTGTTGTCCATCGGAAACAAGTACGCATCAGCACACAAAGTCTTGTCATCTCCAGCACAAAAGAGTGACGAGCACGTGTCCTTGTTTCCATTACTCGTCGGTACGACTGACATGGGGACGTTAAAACCAGGCTTGGTCCCATTTTTTCCCTTGCATACGTCGTAGTCATCACAATAGCCCGGATTTGTCACAATGATGCTAATGTCGTAGAAAATCGAGTCGGCAATTGA
Organism: Peronospora farinosa; assembly: GCA_947646735.1. Classification (NCBI taxonomy): domain Eukaryota; phylum Oomycota; class Peronosporomycetes; order Peronosporales; family Peronosporaceae; genus Peronospora; species Peronospora farinosa. Next base: position 117,459 of record CANTFK010000343.1, read on the forward strand.
GATTTCAAACAAAGTTGAGGACGGGTTCGACGTATGGCGAAACATGTGCGCGGAACCCGTGACGGTCGAGGAATGTTTGCCGCCAGTAGGAATGTTGGCTTCTAAAGACACGGCCGCGGCCGATTGACTGTGAAACAATTGAATCTCGTAATCGCAGAGGTTGAGAAAGTTGACATTTTCAGCTAAAGCTGTTGCAGCGAAGAAGCACGTGGCCAGAATCATCTTTATAGACATTGTGACCTTGACCATGGGACTCGAGGTGAGAGAGAGACTAAAGGAAGCGCTTTGATACAAGAAACAGTCGAGAAGATCGAGTCTTTGTCAGTGAGCCGATTGTGTAATGATCTCCATTTCCTACCAAGGCAGCGAACGCATAGGATAAGAAAGCTCTCCCCCCCCCCCCCCTCCAAACAAACAAAGAGGCAAACAGGGTATAGGACAGCCTCGTAACGGTCGAAGTGGACTGACGCCTATAGGGTCAGCGTTAAGATTCGAGCAGATGGCGATGAGACAGTTTAGAGAGGCCGGGTCTCCAAGGACTCCTTATATTCTATTACATGAAACAAATCGATTTCATGGTTTTTGGTTTCAGACTTGAAATGCTGGAACTGTAACCTTCTTGTTTAGATACCCTGGTTAAGTCGGTACAACTACGGCTTGCTCTATGAACGACCGCTTGACAACTTTACGATGCAAATTGCCCTCATATCATCAGCTCGTATCGGATGTAATGGCCAGAAAAGCTATAAAATTTCTATAGAGATCTGCTTGAACGAGATGTTGTGGCGTGCGAGTACGTGCGATACCACTGAACGAAGAAGCATTTACAAGACACTTTGTGGCGTGCGATACCAGTCAGTCATTAAAAGCTATAGAGTGGACGGTTTAGATAAATGCCACACGCTCCATAATTTTGTCGTTCTGTCATGGAGCCCCTGGATCTTGTCAGTCTCTACGGCTACACGTTCAAAAGCAGATGTCCACGACTCTGGCAGATTATAGAATAGACCATCTGTGTGCCCCATACCCGAAATACACATGTCCATGTTCGTTTCTTTCACAGCCGGGGTGGTCCTTATATTATCGTCTGAGCAAGACTGTCCTATGGTCGAAGTCAGCATTGCTTCAATGGAGACTCCACTCGGATAAATCGTTTCCTCGTCCAAATAATTCCACTCATTCACGAAACGTTCATATCGCTCGCGTATGAAACCCACATTTCAATTTCTTCAAACCTCGAAAAGTTTCGGCTGTGCTCTCCTTTGATCCCTTTGAGATTCCCTGATCAGGGTCGACTAATGTCTCTAGCAGTAGATGGAAGGCTTAACAGAGACTGATTTGAATCACCTTGGCTTACTTTGAGTAGCCACCGAAAGGATCTCGCCGAAATAATGCAGAACATGAGGGTAATTATAGGATTTGTGCCTCCAAGGGGATGAGCCTAGTGTGAGAAATGCATCACCGTGGCACACTCCACGAATATAGTCGAAGCTGTCGTCACATTGTCTTCGCTCCACGGTTTTTTACGTACATATATGAAAATGCTATCCGTGTCTGCGAGGCGTGCGAAAGCTTAGGCACGTCATAGGAAAGGCAAACACTTACAAAATGATCAGAGGTTTAGGATCGGCTTATCAATGCGCAACTATGACGTAATATTCAAGTGCATGAATAGAATGGCCCTTGTTTCCCATCTGTAACGTGTGTTATCAGACCTTTAGCAGCCGTGACTTCATTCATTGCAAAACCTCAGCTCTCATTGAGTAATGAGCGCTTTTTACTCCTAAAGTCGCATCTTAGAATCGATCTAGCTAGCAGTCGGCCGTATCATTTATACCGATACTGAACTAATGCTAGTACTGATGTTGATGGTCGCTATAAAGATGTGATACGGTTCAGTAGTGATGACTGCTGAAGGCGTTGGCTTGATGCCCACCACTCGTCTGACTCGCGAAGAGATCGCCTTGTAAAATGGCTCGAGCGCACCACGACATTACTACTTTAACCTTTTGTATGAGACGTTGTTACGTCTGTCGGGGGACCTGTTAACTGTTCACGAAACTTTTTCATCTCTACAAAAACAAATTGATTCGGCACGTCGCTGCCAAGTTCAGTCGTCGATTGAGTCGCATATTAACTGTGCTGGCTCGAGTTTTCTCCGACTATACTTTGCCGTTCTGGTCGATGGAAGCGAGATGAACTTTGTCGAGAAATTTCATCGATTTGTGTTCCAGCGAAACGAGACAAGGGCTTCATGTGAATCTCTCACTCACGATTACATCTCTTCATTAGCATAAAAATTATTTAGTAAGAGTATCTTCCTTTCGGCTTTTGAATCAATGAGTTGATGATACAGACTTTTGGAAGAGGTGGCAGATACATGATTTGACTTAATCATTATAATACAAAGAGCCACAATCGCTACTCTTCCAAGAAACTCTTTCATATATTTTAAAAGAAGACTATTACTTTTTATGACCCTCAATGCGATATATTTACATGACGAACTTATGATCTCTTTGATATTGGGGTAATGGACCAAACATAAGCGTAATGAGACTATCAATCAGCTCCATTTATTCCAGATGGAAACTTGTCACTTTTAATCATTGCTTGCTTCAATCGATTCGATTACACACGCGCCTGCATTGTTGCTGTTCGCATAAACAAAGAGATGCAAAGCTACAGCATTGAGGAGTACGCATAATTAACTAAAAGGAGTACAAGCTTGATGCGTCGCTTGACTTCATGGTCGTCAAAAACATTCGCTATAATTAATTGTATGTCAACAGCATCTCTTTCAAATATAATAAATGATCTTTCTACAATAATAATAACATTATCTATATTTAATTTTACTACGTCAGTCTGATAAAATAAGATATAAAAAATTATATTTAGAAATTGGATGTATATTACAAGATGAGAAAATAAAAAATATGAAGGCGTATACTATACGGATCGACATGAGTGGCTTTATGGCTTGGGAATTGATCAATAGTATAATGTCGAACGGTTAGCCAGCACATTAAACGGACATCCCTCCTATTCATGTCGAACAAAAACAATTTCGAATCGTAGCGAGAAAATGAAACACAGCTAGAAAGATTGAGTGTCTTGGTAGGCCAAGTTGCGACTATCAATAGGATATTGTAATGTGAGACGAGACGACAAACTTTACTTCGATCTGGTCAGATAGATCCAAGTATGCAGTGCGTATAATATCATTTGTTCAAATTTGCATAGCCCATTTCAGCACTATTGCGTCACCTCATGCCTTCTATGCTCCTTCCTATTCTACGAAATTTCACATGAGCTCCGACGTGGTTATAGCTTATATTTACGATTAGTTTCTCCACCGTTGTCGTCATTTTTAATCTAGCCGTCACATTAGTAATTGGATGACGTATTCTATCAGTTATTGTTAAATCCAGCCTCTCTTTTCAATTGGTCAATTCACAAAATATCTCACGCGATCATTCGCTAAAACCCATACAAATCATTGCTCACGTACGTCCTGACGTGGTGCGAATGAAATGGCTTTATATTGCACTGTCATGCTTGTCACACGACCAAGCGTATTTATTGGCTGTTTGGCAGATTACACATATCCACACACATTCACTCTGCCGTACATATTCTATCACCGTTTCCTTGTTACTTGTTGTTTCTTGTATTAAAATTAAATTGCAGCACTACAGTTTCTTTTTCAGCCATAATATATTTCTCTCCCATTGTCATGCCATCGGACAGTCGTCTACAATCCTTTAGAGATTATTATTTAGAATAAGTGTTTACGCCCATCTCCATTTAATTTTAGTAGAAGCGACAGAAACGGTCTCTCCTTGTATACAATTACCAAGTTGTTTTTATTTTGGGTTCATTGCACTGATGGCTACATGATGCATATCACCCGCTACCTACACCTCATAATTCCATTAGCTCTTACTTGCACAAGGTCGACGTATTTTCGAGCCAATTATCATTTTATATCGATTCTACTACGTATGGCACCCGGTCCTTTATCTCGTTCGAGTAATCCGTTTGTTCAGCCCGTTCTCGCTGTCGTACATACGTGCGGTATCACGTTTTCACCAGTTAAACGTGGTTCACGTGACATTATCGATACTCTCAAGTATCAATGCGACTGCGCCCCTCGTTCTGTTTCAATGGGCGAATACGTGGCCAGTCCACGCGTTACATCTGGCAAGATACAGACTTTTGCAAAGGAGTCGGACTATCTATTGCCTGAGCCATCCTACGCCATTAATGTGCACAAAACGGAAGCAAAGGAGCAACAACAACAGCAACAACAGCAGCAGCAACGCTCTGCTAGTTCACTCTGGGGGTCCACATTTACATTAACCAATACAATACTAGGCTCCGGGACTCTTGCTGTCCCATTTGCTATTGCATCGAGTGGTTGGCTCTTGGGTAATGTCATTATGCTGATTATTGCAATGATTACACGATATTCGGTACATTTGTTGTTATCCGCAAGTGATTGCGCGGGGAAGAATTGTGCCAAGACGTACGAAAGTCTTGGACACTTTACTATGGGTGCATTTGGTACCAGATTGGCAGAATTTACCTTTATTTTTGGAGGATTCGGGACCCTTGTAAGCTATTTGATCTTTGTCACGGACTTGTGTGCGGCTGTCGTGGCCGTTTCAACACATGACAAGTGGATGATTGCGGTAACTCTGGTTGCTACAGTAATATTTCCACTGTCACTGAGCCGCCGTATTGGCAAATTGTGGCTAGCGTCAATTCTTGCTATTCTTTCGATCGGCTACGTCGTGGCATTTGTTGCTGTTGCATTCCTAGCTGTGTATAATACTGAAGGACCTGTAGATGCTCCAGGGGTGCAAGCAATTCGGCTGGAGCCGGGAAGTGTTTACACGGTGACACTTTTGGTCTCTGCATTTGCATGCCATAACACGGCATTGCCAGTGTATGAAGAGCTCAAGGACCGTACGTTACCAAGAATGAATCGGGCTGTCGGTGGTGCAATTAGTATTGCATTTGTGCTTTACGAAGTCATTTCGCTCTGCGGATATCTGCAATTCGGGTCGGACACAAAGGACAACATTTTACTCAACTTTTCTCCAGAGTACGTGAATCAGCACAAGTCAGTGGCAGTGCCTTTGCTGATTGGACAATTGTGCATGGCACTGGCACTAGTTCTTACCACGCCAATTGCCATGTGGCCCTTCCGTTCATGCGTTTTGAGCGTGTATTTACGTGTGAAGAATGGTGTGCAGACCCCCAGCCACAAAGCGACGTACAAAGAGTACGTGGGGGTCACGGTGGTAAGCCTGGCGCTGATCCTGACTTGCAGCATCTTTGTGCCTTCTGCCAAGATTCCGCTGAGTATCGTGGGCTCCGTATCAGGGTCTCTGTTGATTTTCATCATGCCAGCGTTGTTTTTCTTGTTGCAGTCGAGTGGTCCGATGTTAAGTCGTGAGCATGTGGGCCCACTACTCATGCTCGTCGCAGGGATTGTCGTCGGAATTGTCGGTCTCTCCTTGACACTGTTCAAGTTGTATCGCGAATACTATTAAAATATATATATGAAATGGGTCTCAATCCCATTTCTCTCGTCGTATCTTAGTAATCAAGGACGTCGGTCGAGTCGGTATTCCTTCAGCAAGAAATTTACAGAGACACGACTGTGCCGTCTATGAAGTGTCATTAACGTATTGGGATGATGTAGTTCAATGGGATGCTGTATCATTTCTTTGCTGTGGCCGCTCGGTGATTCCGTGTCCATCGATGTCGGTCATCCTATACAGACCAAGTATGAACAAGCATCCTAGTGACAAACCATTCAGAATTTGGCTCAATTCCACATAAATACTTGCCTATAAAAGGCGTCAAGTCTTTCACTTGTAAATTCATTCCACGATCGTGTCTGCAGTAAATACTATATCCACATTTCTGTAAGGAATATAAGCCTCGGTCACGTGAAGATAACGTCGCACTAGTATTCGGAACATACACGTCGAGTAACAGCAGATGCTGGCACACTAAGACCCACCACTCTCGATATCGTCGTAAAGTCCCCACACAACTTTTTTTGGTGCCCTTTGAAAAAGCTTTCAATTTTAAGGACCCTCATCACTAGTACGAAGAACTGTTTGTTGTTGTCAATATGACTCCTCGACCAGCTGCGATACTATCGTCATTCCAGTGATTGGATGCAGTTGAAGTTCGGTGATTGGATGCAGTTGAAGTTTGGATCAAGTAGAGTGTATCCAGAGGGTAAACATTAGGCTTAGAGTAGCGTAAGCGAACTAAGGACCAAATGAATCACTTTGCGTTTTGCATTAAAACAATCAAGCACTTCCAACCTATCCAAGATCTTTAGGTTATGAGCCCAAGCCCCGCCACCTCAACCTCTGCTGCCGACTACGCGTTCGCTATGGAGCACTCGTCGCTGAATCGCATCAACAAGTTTGATGGAACCAACTTCCACGCCTGGAAGTTCAAGATGCAGATGGTGCTCGAGGAGCGTGACCTGTGGGAGGTCGTCTCTGGGGAAGTGAAGATTGGTGACTTGGCGAACACGATGGACCAAGCGTCGTTCAAGAGGAAGTCTCGCAAGGCCATGGCAGCTATCTGCTTGGCTATGGAAGATTCGCAACTGCCGCTCGTCCGCTCTGCAAGTGATGCGCATAATGCATGGTCAAGACTTGAAGACCACTTCGAGAAGAAGAGCTTGGCGAATAAGCTCTTCCTTCGTCGTCGTCTCTTCACAGTCACGATGGAAGAAGGGGACGATGTGATGGAACACATCAATAAGGTAAAGACTCTGGCAGAGCAGCTCGAAGCAGTCGGCGCTCTGGTCAGTGCTGACGACCTGGTAATCACGCTGCTTGGAAGTCTCAGCGAATCGTACCAGTTCCTCATCACTGCGTTGGAATCGAGAGCTGATACGTTGACGTGGGAGCTAGTGTCGTCTAGGCTTCTTCATGAGGACATGAAACGCAAGGAACAAAGTGGTAGCGTCGACGGAGCTACCCATGGCCAAGCGTTTATGACAAGAGACAACAAGCGCAACAAAGGGCGACCGGTGAAGAAGACTGGGGCGTGCCATAATTGCGGCAAAATGGGTCATTGGATCGCGGAGTGTCCTTCGCGAGGCCAAGACAACACGGAACAATACCGATCGCATCGCGCCAACGTCGCTCAGAACGACAATGACGGCGACTATCTATTTTCGGTTAGCTGGAGTAAAAGCACCGACAACGCGGATGAAGTGTGGCTGGTCGACTCAGGAGCGACGCAGCACATGACGTGCTCCAAGAAGTTCATGACAAACTACAAGCTCTTCTCTCCAATTGACGTACACCTTGCAGACGATGGTGTCGTGCAAGCAATTGGATGTGGTGACATAATGATGTCAATGAAGACCCCGAAGGGTATCAAGAAGGGTGTACTGACGAAGGTGTGGCACATTCCCAAGCTATCCCGCAACCTTTTCTCGGTCGGTCGATTTACTAAGGACGTCGGTCCTGTAACATTCGACACGGATGGCTGTTTTGCCGAAGCGAATAGCATGAAGTGGAAGATCGGAGCTCGTGAGGGTAAAGGTCTCTTCAAGCTTCAAATGACGCCACTTCTGGGAGATGAAGCCAATGCAGTCAAGTCGTCGGGATGTTATGGGGACACCAAGTCGTACCTCTGGCACCTTCGACTTGGTCATTTGGGCCACGATGGACTTGATACCATCGTGAAGAAGAAACTTGGTGTTGGAATCAACATAACGTCTGTCGAAGACTGGGATGTTTGTGATGGGTGTTCGCTTGGTAAGCAAACACGCGTGCGTTTTCAATCGACAGCACCAAAACGCTCAACCAAGATTCTGGATGTCATTCACAGCGACGTCTGTGGACCTATGTCAAGATTAACTTTTAGTGGTAAACGATACTTCGTCACGTTCATTGACGACAAGTCAAGATACTGCGTGGTGTACCTTATGAAGAAGAAGTCCGAAGTGACCACCAAGTTTGCTGAGTTTGTTGCTCTTGCCGAGACTCAAACTGGTAATCGCGTCAAGACGCTAATTTGTGACAACGGCGGCGAGTACACGGCTGGAGACATGGCGAAGTTTTGTACCAAGAACGGTATTGTTCGAAAGTACACGCCACCGTACACACCACAGCTGAATGGGGTCGCGGAGCGAATGAACCGGACGCTCGTGGAATGTGCTCGTTGCATGCTGGAGCACGCTGGATTACCCAAGAAATATTGGGGCGAAGCTGTGACGACGGCAATGTTTCTGCGAAACCGATGCCCAACAAGAGCCATAAGTGAAGAAAAGTCACCTTATGAGGTCTGGACGAAGAAGAAGCCTGTACTGACAAACCTCAAGGTATTTGGATGTCATGCGTACGTCCATATTCCGCACGAGAAACGCTCGAAATTAGATGCCAAGGCTTCACTATGCCGTTTTTTGGGCTACGCGGAGCATCTCAAGTCCTACCGCTTTGAGGACATATCAAGTGGGCGCGTCACCGTAAGTCGTGATGCGCAGTCTATGGAAGACGTCTTCGACGGTGGTAGATCTGTCCAAGAACAAGCGGTCACTGATCTCAACGAGGAAGTGAGTACGGACCATGACGATACGGATGACGCTATGAATGAAGATGAAGACGTTGAGAACGTCCAAACGACAGACTTCGCGCCTGGCGACAAAAGACATCCAAGAACACAATCTCTTGATCAAGCAACGGAAATTCCGAGTTCGAAGCGACAAAACATGTCGGCAATTGCTGAAGGAGATTTTGAGGCGGCATTCGTTGTGGATTCAGTTGGAGAAATGCCGACCACGCACAGGTCGGCGATGGAATCCATCAACTCTGTGAAATGGGAAGAAGCGTGCGACTCCGAAATCAACTCGCTGCTCAAGAACAAGACATGGGATCTTGTTCAGCTTCCCAAAGGTCGCAAAGCAATCGGCTGCAGATGGGTATTTCGTGTCAAAGAAAACAAGGATGGACAAATTGAGCGGTTCAAGGCACGCCTGGTTGCAAAAGGATTCTCGCAAAAGTTCGGTATTGACTATGAAGAAACATTCGCGCCTGTGGCAAAGTTCACGTCAATCCGAATCGTGCTAAGTCTTGCGGCGAAGTATGATCTTACCGTGCACCAGATGGACGTCAAGACTGCTTTTCTCAATGGTGAGCTGGACGAAGACATTTACATGATTCAGCCTGAAGGTTACGTCAAGGACAGCAATACCAACCTCGTGTGCAAGCTCAATCGATCGCTGTACGGACTGAAGCAATCGCCGCGCATGTGGAACAAGACCATTGACGAGTTCATGCTGAAGCTTGATTTGAAGAAATGTGAATCGGACCACTGCATCTACACGAAACGCGACGGTGAAGCCATAATCTTCGTCGCACTCTATGTGGACGACTTGGTACTTGCAAGCAGCAGTGACAAGATGCTCAATACAGTAAAGGACGCCTTGAGTGATCGATTTGAGATGACCAACTTGGGTAAGCTCAACTTCTTTCTTGGCATGGAAATCGATCAAGAACGTGGAAAGGTATCGATGCGTCAGACCAAGTTTGCCAAGGACGTTTTGACTAAGTTTGGCATGGACAACAGCAATCCAGTCAAGACACCACAAGATCCAGGACTCAAATTGGCGAAGTCCATGTGCGAGGATGGGTGCAATCACAGCGACACAATGGCAAATGTGCCCTACCGAAGTGCTGTTGGTTGCCTCATGTACCTTATGGTTGGCACGCGTCCCGACCTTGCCGCTGCAGTGGGAGTCCTCAGCCAATTTGCAGCAGATCCATGTCCTACACATTGGCAAGCGCTAAAGCGGGTATTTCGGTACATTCAAGGCACGAAGACCTACGGCATCGAGTTCACGGCGGATGGCGATGCTCTTACAGGCTATTCGGATGCAGACTGGGCAGGCGACACTGAGTCGCGCCGAAGTACAAGTGGCTACGCGTTCATGATGAACGGCGGGTGTATCAGTTGGAGAAGCAAGAAACAAAAAACGGTGGCGCTGTCTTCAACGGAAGCTGAGTACATGGCACTATCGGAAGCTACCCAAGAGGCAGTTTGGTTGAAGGCCTTCCTATGCGAGCTTGGAGAAATGGCAAAGGACGAAGCGGTCAAGATCTACGAGGACAATCAAGGTTCGATAGCGTTGGCCAAGAATCCCGAGTTTCACAAGCGCACCAAGCACATCGACATACGATACCACTTCGTACGCGAGAAGGTGGAAGATGGCCAAGTTGTGCTACAGTATGTGTCAACACTTGACATGCTGGCCGACCTCATGACGAAGCCAATTCCCGGCCCACAGTTCAGTACGCTCCGAAGCAAACTTGGCATTATGGCATCATCGGCTGTCGAGTCGAGTGGGAGTGTTGTCAATATGACTCCTCGACCAGCTGCGATACTATCGTCATTCCAGTGATTGGATGCAGTTGAAGTTCGGTGATTGGATGCAGTTGAAGTTTGGATCAAGTAGAGTGTATCCAGAGGGTAAACATTAGGCTTAGAGTAGCGTAAGCGAACTAAGGACCAAATGAATCACTTTGCGTTTTGCATTAAAACAATCAAGCACTTCCAACCTATCCAAGATCTTTATTTGTGTCATCGACTGAAAACTTGTTCAGGAAAATCTCGTCAATCGAAACTAATTGCCAGACCCACTTATTTCACAGTACCATCAGTTCTTTCAATCGGCCTTTATTTCTTACTGAGCTGAGAAGCAACGCTTGTGAAGAACAGACCGTCTATTTCAAACATTAAGGATTGGTAAGATGTCTGGAGTGCTTCTACCAGGACTTCGTCATTCTTCGCCTCGCTGGCTCAATCTGCTGGCTCGAGACGTCGGGCGTCACGGGGGACACTCCGAAAATGGCACGTGGAATCGGGTATCCAGCCCGAGGTGTAAACAGTGGCTCAATGATCGCAACAAGCGCCGGGCACCACACCGATCAGTCCCGATCGACCGCTGATGCACCTGGACGGGGCCGATCAATTCACGTTCTTGGCAAGTTCACTTCGTGGGACCGAGATTCGCGCTCGGCGATCGAATCGGCGTCTTGAAGGCTGACGTAGAATAGCAGGAACTATTGGGGAAAGAGGGAATGATAACCGCGGTCGTCGATCCTCTCCCCCCGGGGGTAACAGGGTTGGTGCTCCCCTTACGGTCTCGCAACGCTGCGCTTGCCCCCCATAGCGCACGCAGCAGAGGGAAAACCTCCCCCCTCATATCCTGGGCCTCCCGTTGGAGGGACTTCCCGCCCTGGTCGGAGGGGGCCGGTTGACCGGCTTTTTGAAGGTCTTCGTCTCTTGGCCGTTGTAGCTCGAAGGCGCGAATTGGAAAGTGTGAAGCAACGCTTTATACTTAAAGATATCGAACAATTCACCATTAGGCTCCTCTTCCCTTGTGGTATCAGGTAATAATCCTGTCTCGGTAATCGATGTGATTTGATCCTGAAATATGTGGCAGTCTAGTCCGTTTCCGGAAATCGGAAACGTTTAGTTTAATCCAATCCACCATTCAAGGTCGTCGCTTCGGACACCTTTTACCCAGAAAGTATTTCCCTTTCGATCGCTTTCATTTTCTTCACCAGCATTTCAATGTCCGCAATACACGTTAATGGACGCTCACACTGATAAGTTTTGCTTGTTCTCCTCACGCTACTTCTTATTCACTCCAGCATAATGATACATTTTCAACTGCTGTAGGTGCTACCTTTCTTCAATATCAACAGGTTTGGCAGAACAGAGCTTTTCGACTGGGGTGAAGCTCGTCCGCTTTGCATTACGTCAGATGAGTAGCAGATCAGAAATAACACACTATCCGATGCTAAGTGCATTTTGTTGTGAAACAAGTCGGGTGTCTCCGACAATAACCATCTCCTCCGTTCATATACATGAAACGCCGCCTAATATATGTCTCATAAGATAGGGCCTATGAAATTTGCGTCAAGCATTTTGCTTCTTGGTGTTGCCATCAGACCAGTTTCAACCAGACAAAGACGGCGGCAGCATACGCTTCGATGGTTGTGGTGGATCCTTCATCCGCTCATTTGCGGGTGTAGATGCGATCGCATCATCCACTTTTGCTGGCGATTGTGTTCACATGCACGGTCACTTATTTCTCGTGATCCGCATGACCGTGGTTCAAAAGGGCTTACTTCGAGTTATTCCATTAAGACAGTGACAAATTTACCACCGTCTGAGAAAAAAACATCCTACGTTGTATTGTCGCGGTGACAGATGCGTGGACATTATCGTGCAGATTGATACATCTGCACTTTTTCACCCTGAAAAGCCATTCGGCTTTGCCCATCCAGTCATATTAGATGAGACCCGTGAGACACACAGGTCACACTACCCACCGCTTTTTGACGGGCAGAAAAAGAAAAAGTTCGACTACCCAGAAAAATCTTTAATTTTTTACTACATCTTCATGCCATTGTTTCCAGTACGTAAGTATGTTGGTCCAATCAGTTGCACCTTACAGTCGCTGCAGTTTCACAAAGCGTGTTTGTTTGTGGGACAGTCTGCAGCTAGATGAGAACAACGAATGCACTACTCTTGCAGATCACAACACGGAGTTCGAAGCACATGCGTGATACCACGCTAGTTAAGCTCGTTCTATCGTCATTCAAACTCCTTCGTCTGCTTACAAGTGTGCTAATGCTCGGCATGCGCAGGAATTGACATTCAAATTCACACGCCGCCGACGGAATAAGCGAAGTCATCGGCACGTTCTCATGCGGCTGCTACTCCTTCTTGGAACTTAGATTGACTTACCTTTTTTTAGGCCCAGCCGGTTCAATTAATTTTCTTTTGAGCTGATACTGTCCTCTTAGGCAGGGCATACACAATCCTTACCGGTCATGGCTATCGTGTCACGCGACGGGCGGTACTGACTATATCCTCTGGGTGCCAGCCAGTCCGACTACGGCCGGTACACAGATACGCCCGTATTTTACCTACCATGTAACAGGGCAACTAGTTATACGTAAACATTAAGTAATATACTTAATGTTTGGTCTAAAAGTATCCATGATTACTTTTGACCTGTCACTTGGGTGCGATACACAAATGTGATCCACCCTCGTGAGTTGATATCCATTGATGGATTCACATGAGAAGAGATGACGCTAGTTGAAGCTAGGCATCGCGACGTCTCAGAAAGACGTCAGTAGCGATCTCAAATCTAGATTTAAGTTCATGCGACAGGATACGCTTCTAAAGAGTCGCGTATCCGATCTCTATATATATATAGCCAATCAGTAGTTAAGTATATATTTAGTTATAATTAATTAAATATAGCTCAGTCTTAAATTTGCTTAAACACCGAAGCACCACGCACGAGAAGCTGAAAAGCTTCTACGTGACGTCGGTGCCTTCTTGTTAAGAAGTTCGTTGCACTCTCGCTTAAGCGAGAGGCAACTGGTGGTACGACTGCTTAAGCAGTCGACCAACCTCCTAACCACCCTCGCACGCGAAGGTAAGACGGTCTAACCGCTTTCTCGCTTCCTCGCTTGTGCTGAAGGTGTGTGCTAGTAGCACGAGGCAACTTCGTAGAAGTGCCCATCTACACTTGGTAGCACTCGTAGTCCTTCCCACGACCCGTCTCTCTGAGCGTGCGTGTGGTTAAGATGGTCCTTAACATGGACTGTAGTGACTTCCCTCACCTCTCCCAACGTCATAGGGAGTTGGCAGAGCATATGGCGCAGGGACTTGGTGAGCAAGCCCTGGTCAATCTCTTGCATTGTCCTCCTGAGCAACATGTTGCTGAGCTGGAGCAATTTGAGGCGTTTGTGCTCGGACAGCGTAGAAACGCGTCCGAGGTAAACAGCCAAGCCACCGCCGAGTCCATCACTAAGACTCAGGATGAGCTTAGGCTTGAGCAGTCACGTAATGAGGCACAACAGAACTGTTGAGACGCTCTCTGCCCGGCCTACTCAACCGAGGCCCATTCGGATGGACCCTCCGAAGTTCGATGGAACTAGCCCTCACACGATTGTTCACTGGCTTCTGGCAGTTGAGCAATGCGGAGTGGCGCAGCTCATCGAAGACGACACCAGAATGGTGTCGTATGCCATGTCAAACTTGCGTGGAAAAGCGTCAGATTGGGCATACTCTGCGCTGATGGCAAATGCTGATGCATTTCCATCATGGGCGATCTTTAAGGCAAAGATTCGCACCATGTATCAGCCGCTTAACAACGAAGTGTTGCTTATGGCACGCTTCTATGGAGCACGACAGGCGAAATGCTCTCTGCAAGAATTTGTGCAGGAGATGCGTTCGCTGTCGGCGTCCATCAATGGGGAGCCGATACAAGAACGTATCAAGAAGGCCCCACGTTCATGAATGGACTTAGGCACGGCCCATCGCGTCAGGCCCTTTTCAGAAAGGTGCCAGCGACGATGGAAGAGGCAGTTGACATTGCCTTAGTTGAGGAGCAATCCTACAACAGCGCCTCGATGACATTTTATTACATGCCGTCGACCGAGAAGTCTGATGCCACTCCTATAGAGTTAGGAAATGCAGATGTGATCTGCTACAAGAGCGGCAAGCGAGGCCATATGATGGCTCGCTGCTATGCCAAAGTAGCTGCTGGTGCTAAGGCAGCCAGCAAAAAGTCTCCCAACCCGAAGGGTGGTTTGAAGGACCGTGCACGTCGCACGGGTTTAGATTCGACCTCCGAGAAGTCAGGAAATGCCAAAGTGCAGTTGGGGCGGATGCCTTACTGTCGCAGACTCTGAAGCTACCCCTAAGTTCAGAGTGATCGAACAAATGGGTAGCATAGTCCCTGAGGTTCCGAAAGGTCGGACCTCAACCCTTTTGGTCTATAGCTCTCGAGTACGAGGCTATGACCAAGTGATGACCCTTCTCGTGGATTCGGGTGCATCACAGGATTTTGTGAAACTCGCGTCTCTGAAAAGGAGACCGGCGAGTTATGAGTCGCTTTGCCAGGATGGCAAGCGAAAAGAGGCGATCGTTCGTTTAGCGAACGGCGCGCTCGTAAAATCGGAGGGAGTTCAAGCTGAACTCGCCTCCTCAGTTTCAGTGACTTCTCTTGTAAAGAGAAGTTCACAGTGCTAGGTATGGAGAGTCCGTATGACCTCATCCTAGGCATGCCTTGGTTGGCTAAACACCAACCATGAATAGACTGGCGTACACGCACAGTCGATAGCTCTACGCAAGACACCGGAAAGGATGTGCTCTTGCGAGAGGCTTATGTGACTGATGCTGTGTCCAACACATCTACGCCTACTTTAGTAAATTAAGCTCGCGATGTCGAGGGTGCGATGACGGTATGTCAATCGACACCAGGAACTACCCAGCTCGAAAGGAGTGGTGTAGTTGGAAGTGCACTGGCGGAAAGCCAGGTGATACATATTCCTACCCAGGTCGAAGAGACTGGTGTAGTGAATGGGGCGATGACAGGTAGTCATGCGTCCAATGGTCCTGCACAGAGCCGAGAGCCTGTGGCAGTTGATGGTGGGCTGACAGGAAGTCAAGCCCCGGCACAGAGCCAAGAGACTGGTGCGGTTGGAAGGAGTGCGTTAGCTGAAATAGCAACGACACCTTCTTCCAGGTCAAAGGTCGTGGTGACTCGAAGAACGAGCACCAGACGTATTAAGACGATCAAGGGCACGTCGAAACGAGTGACCCTTGGATCAGTCTCGGTCCAAGAGGACGGACCTACGAAAGAGTTGTTCGAGGCCGTCGAATACAAGATAATGGATGCATCCTCAATTGAGGTATTTCAACTTGTCTTGGCATCTGCCGAGGAGATAGTAAATCTCTCGGAGATGACGTGGGATCTGAACCTGTCCGAACTAAAGGAAGGAAAGATCCGCGAGATAGTCGCACCAGTTCCAGAAAAGAACGTGGTGGACTGTTGCTCTTCATCCAAAATAGACGAGAGCGTCTTGGAAACCGACAAAAAGAAACGGTTCGCTGCTCAAGGCTGGGAAGCCTTGAAGGACAGCCCGTTCTATGATGTTCTGTGGAAACACCGTGATGTGTTTCCAGCAGAAGTGCCAAGCCGCCTACCGGCCGATAGGGGCATCAGGCACGAAATTGACCTGGAGCCTGGCACCAAGTATTGTGTGACCAGGCAATGACCGTTGCCGAAGGAACAAGTCGATTACATCGATGAGTTCTTCGACAAGCGAGCCAAGGCGGGACATGTACGTGAGAGCAAGTCACCTCACTGCAGCCCGACCTTCTGTGTGCGTAAAGCAAAAGGTGGATGGCGCGTGGTTCATGCTTATAATAAGCTGAACACGGCCACCATTTCCAGCTCAAACGCCGATCCCGCGGAAAGATGTTTTGTTGAATTCCATGGGAAAGTCAACTATCTTTTCCGCGTTGGATCTGAAAGATGGCTACTATCAAGTTCTCATGAGAGACACTGATGTAGCCAAAACGGCAGTAAGCACCCCAAGCGGTAGTGGCTTGTGATGCCACAAGGGCTGACAAATGCTCCAGAAACATTCAACCGAGTAGTGGCTTACGTGATGCGTCAGCATCGTGCCTACGCGCCCCATTACTTTGACGATGTATTCGTGCATAGTAGGACGGAGGACGGTCTGAGCGCGATAGAGTCGCACAAGCGTCATTTAGACGCTGTGTTGCAGACTCTGGGTGGCGCCCAATTATACGTTAACTTTAAAAAGTGCGTAGCCATGACCGGTTAAAGGATTTATAAGACCTGCCGAAGAGTACAAGTATCAGGCCGCTAGAGAAATCTAAAAGTGCCGGCTGCCCTATAAAAAAGAGGAAATCATTTCTCTGTTAAATGAAGAGGCGACGTGTTTAAAAAGTAGCTAGAAGTCTTTGATGTCCAAAGTGAGGTCCCTGCACAAGGACGACATGGCACATGTTATTGAATTATTTCGTAGATCACGAACCTAGTTTTTGATCAAGAACTGTGCTGCTAAGTCTATATGTTCGGTAGGATATTGAAGAAGTACAAGGCTTTTCTTGCTGGTGCCTGTCCGCCCGAGCTCATGCGTGTTTCATCCAATTCTTTTGTCGCAAAGCTCTTCGAACCAAAGCCGGGGTAAGACTGCTGCTTCGGTAGCGTTTGGCATCCGACGAAAGCGGGGTGATACTTTGCCTATCACGGTTGGCGATACCCAATTTTAAGAAGACTCTGACAGAGCTGATGGCGCCGAGTCCATTCATCAAGCTAAATCTGATTAAGATCTCGACGATTATAGATGAGTTTACGGTGATAGCTTCATTGCGGTGTGCTGGTGTGACTTTTAAGCCATTCGTATCTTACGTGTTGCATACCATGCAGCACACAGAGTTATAGATCTGGCTGTTTGTGCCGCGCGGTGGTAGCAACTTATGACATTAGTAACTCTAGCGCAGTACCTGATGGGTCAGGCAAACTTTCAATTGGGGCCGTAAGAATATTTTAATGCCAATCCTAATACTTTCTGAATGTCATGGTTGGTTTCACGCAACGTATCAAGTTCTTTCGACAACTGGAAGCTATCATCAAGCTGGAGTCAGTGATCAGGTGTGCAATTGCTGTAAGAAGACACGACACGTTTATGAACGGCCTTGTTTAAGTATAAGGTTCATAGGGAGACACAGGGCCGGATAGTTGTCACTAGCGATGCATTCAGGTTCGAATGATTGGATTGGATGTCAAGAGCAACCACTACGCTGTCCTCATCTGCTACGTGGTATGTAGATGGGCAATTCTACGAAGTTACCTCGTACTACTAGCACACACCTTATGCACAAGCGAGGAAGCGGTTAGACCGTCTTACCTTCGCGTGCGAGGGTGGTTAGGAGGTTGGTCGACTGCTTAAGCAGTCGTACCACCAGTTGCCTCTCGCTTAAGCGAGAGTGCAACGAACTTCTTAACAAGAAGGCACCGACGTCACGTAGAAGCTTTTCAGCTTCTCGTGCGTGGTGCTTCGGTGTTTAAGCAAATTTAAGACTGAGCTATATTTAATTAATTATAACTAAATATATACTTAACTACTGATTGGCTATATATATATAGAGATCGGATACGCGACTCTTTAGAAGCGTATCCTGTCGCATGAACTTAAATCTAGATTTGAGATCGCTACTGACGTCTTTCTGAGACGTCGCGATGCCTAGCTTCAACTAGCGTCATCTCTTCTCATGTGAATCCATCAATGGATATCAACTCACGAGGGTGGATCACATTTGTGTATCGCACCCAAGTGACAGGTCAAAAGTAATCATGGATACTTTTAGACCAAACATTAAGTATATTACTTAATGTTTACGTGTAACTAGATGCCCTGTTACACCATCCCCCGTTTTAGAACGATTTTTACATTTTGTAAAACATCGCCTAGGAGACAGAGAGACTTGCGAGCCGTTATAAACGCGCCGCTTTAGTCTGCTCAGTACTCATGCCACCGAAACGTGGTAAGGCTGATGGGTCGCCTGCAAAGGCACCCATGCAGTCCAGCACTAAGCGCACGCGCCGCGATTTATCGCAGCCGTCGCAAAGTGATTCAGGCACTGGGGTGGATCTTCCATCTCACTATAATGTGGATGAAGATCCATCTCTCATTGTAGACTACAATGAGAGCACGCCATTGCCATCACCCCAAAGCGGAGATGAGCAAAGCGCATTGATGGGACATATGTCCCCATCATTTGAGTCACCCGTCCTTGAGGAAGCATCTATGCTTGCTACAAGCGAAGGTAAAGCCTCGTCGTCTGCGCCTACGAGCGCAGCGACTAAGACTGAGCGCGCTACTTCGAAAGGAGTAGTCGCGACTCAGTCAGATGCAACTTCTCAAGCTGATGTCTTGACAGTCCATAATGGAGAGTCAGACTCAGGTGAGAGTGAGCTTAAAGCTCCACCAAGTACACCTTCGGCCTCACTAGCCCGCCGTCGCGAGGGCGGCTACGTGAGTGGTGGCTTGCCACCAATGCCACCTCCATCTAAGTAAATGCACTCAGATGGGTCTAGCGCATCGCTTTTGCAGCGTGCCACTATAGACGCTCATAAATTCTATAGCGTCTTTCCTTTGTGGAAAAAGCAGGGCAAAGCACTTGGTCGTGCTTTCCCAATTCCAGTCGTGCTGCTTTTTAACGAAACAGCCGACTACTATGAAGCTGAACTTCGGCGCCGTGTTACCTTGCATGAAGATGCAACTAAACAGCGGTCGCAGCGAATCAGATTCGACATGAAGCGTGCGCATGAAATCTTGGGTCCTAACTGATTCTCGCCACGCTTCTTCTGCTAGTCCATCCGGACCTAGCAGAAAGACGACAGCTGGTGCTGCTTCACATAAGCAGCCACCAGTCCAGGCACGCCGACGCGCAAAGCGTCCACAGGCTCCCACGAGTCAAAGCTCGTTGGGTAACCCTTCCACTGGACAAGGATTTGGCTTCACAAACCGGTGGGCCAACAGCCTTCCAACAAGGAAGCGCGTGTTCCCATCCGTGTCCACCAACAGAGGTGGCGCCCTATAGGAGTGTCGAGTACGCCCACCTACTCGCGGCTGCCTACCCTGCTGCTGTTCAGTCGCAGGCTGAGTCCGCTGTGCTGAAAAGGCAGGTGACAGATCTCGAGAGTCAAGTCTCGCGACTGAACTCGGATCTGCGCGATGTGAGGACGAGGGACTGTCAGGGGTATGACCTCCTGAAGACCCGTTTGGACATCTTAGAGCGACTGGTGATGAGAGACCCGCGTCAAGCGCGGAGTCCTCCTCGATCGCCGAGTCCTCTATCGCCTCGTTCGTATACGGGGAGCCTTTCGGCTTCCTCGTCGCCTGATCGGCCGCAACGCTCGACTCACAGTCGACGTCACCATCGGTCTCGTTAGACCGATGTGGATATGTGATCACTTCTGGAACAACATACCGTTTCAGACGACCCACGTAAAATACGGGGTGCGGTGTCATATACGGTGGGAGAGTGAGCCTATAATTTAGGTCTCCAACTTCTTCAGCCGCTGTAAAGGGCACAATGAATCGGTGCAATAGCTTAGAAGTACTACCAGGTAGTACAGAAATTGCATGTTTAGGTAGGGTAGCAGTACTTAATATCACTTTGGTCCCCACACTAAATTGTTCATTGTTTTTTGCGACCATGCCGGACTGCATGTTGTTTTTGCTTGTACTGTGCGCTTGCCATCGCGTCACGGACTTTACGTGTGATGGCTAATTGCTCATCCACAAAGCGTTGAGCGTCGCTCACGCTTTTAGCATCCAGCTCGCCTATGACGCCTCCAAGAGGTCGTTCATGGGTCGACGCTGTTGACAACACTAAAGTGTCATCATCAAGGAGCACTGGCATTTCTTGCCTTGCCTCCTTTGTGACACCTATAGGTGCCGTGACCGCTGCTAAACTAGCAGTGTCACTAGGGCAACCTTGGCCCTCTTTGGCATTCGCACCGAGCGAAGTGAGGGGCCCTCCCCCACTAAGACTCGGGCTGCGTACAAACGAGACTGGCGTTCGAGGATGACGCAGTCCGTTAATGTAAAACGGTGTTTCACCCGTACTGGCGTGAACACTGTTATTAATAGCGAGCTCCACGAATGGCAATTGCTTGCTCCATTCTTTGAAAGTCTCTACTGTACGCAACACATCTGCCACGACTCGATTGGCCCGTTCTGTTTGGCCATCGGTCTGGGGATGATCAGCGGCTGACATGTGGAGCTTTCTTCCCAGCAACTCAAACACATGTCGCCAAAAACCCGACGTAAAACGCGAGTCTTGATCCAATACTATGGACTCGAGCATCCCGTGTAGTCGATACACGTGATCCAGAAACCAGAGGGCAGCCTTTTTTCCTGAGATCTTGGTACTACATGGTGCTAAATGCACCATCTTGCTCAGTCTGTCTACAAAGACGACGAGCCCCGTCCTGCATTTATGGTCAGGCGGTAAGCCAAACATGAAAAACGGACTGACCGACTTCCAACATTCAGTTGGAATTGTCAGTGGCTTCAGTGGCGCACTGTTCGAAGGTGCAGGCTTTATGCGCTGACACTCTTCACAAGAGCGAATATAGTTGGCCACCCACCGATATAGGTGGGGCCGCCAAAATTCCTCTGACACTCGTAAGAATGTCTTTTTGCGGCCCAGATGCCCATTAGATGGCGCATCATGGCACTTGTGAAATATCATCAGCTTGAGATCTGTGTCATGAGGGACATAGATTCTCAAGGGATCACAGGGTGACAGTTGATGCCATGACAGGCCATCACTGTAACTAAAGCGATTTAGCTTCGCTTTGAGGTGCGACGGAAGGGTAACCTTTCGTCCACCAATATGATCCAACAGCAGGAGACAATGTTCGTCCTGACTGTAGCACTCCTTTCTATCCGAGGCCATTGAGCTCGTCACATGGTAGGCCTTCATGGCTGCCAATGTTGACGACTCACCTTGTGCTTTCGCACGAGACACACTTTCCTGGTGTTTTGCCTCAAAGTCTGGTCTGCGCGATAACGCGTCAGCCAAGACATTCGACTTACCCGACTTATACTCAACTTTGAGATTAAATTCAGAGAAGAATCATAGCCATCTCGCCATTCTCGGCGAGAGGTGTGGTGTATTTATAGCGGTCCGCAGTGATGCGTGATCCGTATAAACGACAAAAGGTTCGGTGCCCAAGAGGTGCACCCGAAACTTCACAAGAGCATACTTAATGGAAGTAGCTCCTTGTCGTGCACAGGGTAATTCAGCTCTACGGCTTTCAAAATCCGATACTGATAAGATATGACACGGTAAACACCGTTGTCATCCTTTTGCATGAGCGCGCTGCCGATTGCAAAATTGCTTTCATCGCAGACGACGCTAAAGGGCTTATCCGCGTCTGGCAATGCCAAGCCCGGTGCCTCTACAAGAGATTGCTTCACTGATGTGAACGCATCTTCTTGTTCCTTTGACCAAGTCCATTCTGTATCCTTTTTCAAAAGGTCAGACAATGGCTTAGGCTGCTCCGCATAATTACTGCTGTACTTATACAAGTAATTAGCGAGCTAAATAATTGGCGCAGATCTTTCATATGACGTGGGACTGTCCATTCCTGGATAGCCTTATTTTTTCTGGGTTTGCTCGTACACCGTGTGTACATACGATGCAGCCCAGTATAGGTATCTAGGGGACCCCTATTACGCACTTTTTCAAGTTCACGTATAATTGGTCGTCACCCAGAGTCTGCAACACAGCGTCTAAATGACGCTTGTGCGACTCTATCGCGCTCAGACCGTCCTCCGTCCTACTATGCACGAATACATCGTCAAAGTAATGGGGCGCGTAGGCACGATGCTGACGCATCATGTGAGCCACCACGCTGTTGAATGTTTCTGGAGCATTTGTCAGCCCTTGTGGCATCACAAGCCACCTACCGCTTGAGGTGCTTACTGCCGTTTTGGCTACATCAGTGTCTCTCATGAGAACTTGATAGTAGCCATCTTTCAGATCCAACGCGGAAAAGATAGTTGACTTTCCCATGGAATTCAACAAAACATCTTTCCGCGGGATCGGCGTTTGAGCTGGAAATGGTGGCCGTGTTCAGCTTATTATAAGCATGAACCACGCGCCATCCACCTTTTGCTTTACGCACACAGAAGGTCGGGCTGCAGTGAGGTGACTTGCTCTCACGTACATGTCCCGCCTTGGCTCGCTTGTCGAAGAACTCATCGATGTAATCGACTTGTTCCTTCGGCAACGGTCATTGCCTGGTCACACAATACTTGGTGCCAGGCTCCAGGTCAATTTCGTGCCTGATGCCCCTATCGGCCGGTAGGCGGCTTGGCACTTCTGCTGGAAACACATCACGGTGTTTCCACAGAACATCATAGAACGGGCTGTCCTTCAAGGCTTCCCAGCCTTGAGCAGCGAACCGTTTCTTTTTGTCGGTTTCCAAGACGCTCTCGTCTATTTTGGATGAAGAGCAACAGTCCACCACGTTCTTTTCTGGAACTGGTGCGACTATCTCGCGGATCTTTCCTTCCTTTAGTTCGGACAGGTTCAGATCCCACGTCATCTCCGAGAGATTTACTATCTCCTCGGCAGATGCCAAGACAAGTTGGAGCACCTCAACTGAGGATGCCTCCGTCATTTTTTCTTCGACGGCCTCGAACAACTCGTTCGTAGATCGTCCTCTTGTACCGAGACACGTTACAAGTGTAATGGGCTACATTACACACATAGTTAACACAAATAAACAATTACGTATGTAGACAGGTGCTGGGCCCGAATAGCGGGCACAGCGTGGTAATTTATTATTGGTCTATTATTGGAGGCCTAAAGTCCCCAATATGAACCAATGATAAATCAACCTGAAATTGTGTGGTTCCCGAAAGGCGGGAACACTGTCGTATTTATTACGACTAAAATCTTCGTAATTAGTACAACTTAAAACCAAAATAAAAATTAGAGCTAAACTTAATACCGGTTACTTGGGCTTGAGTGTTCCTCGAGCGCGCGTGTAAGCTAGTGACGGTACGTTCTAGCCCCGTTACACCTGGTAGCACTTTGTAGTCCTTCCTATGCCCGAGTTTAGGATGAGCGAATCGTCGTACTTTGACGCTCCAGATTTATTTCTGGAGCACGCGACCTTCCCCCATCTTACTGGTGTTGAGTGGGATGCCCTTAATCGCCTCGCGGCGATATCGGGAGAGGCATCCGTCGCTTCGCTGATGCGATCAGCGACCCCTGACGCGCAACTTCTCGACATACATGAGTTTATGGCACGCGAGCTCGCCGAATCCAAACGGCGAGGCTTAACTCCCTCGCGTTCTTCACGTAATGAGGCCGTGAAGATGGAAACCTCCTCCTACTCTGGAGAAGGTAAGGACCGGTTATCGCTGAACCGGTGGTTCCGAGAAGTCGACGTCGCCATCGCCTCGAGACTTCTTGAGGCACCCCAGGCGAAGGTCAACCTTCTTCTTTCCCGCCTCACCGGGAAGGCCAAGGAGTGGGCCCTTGGTAAGCTCGTTATGGACGAGCACGTATTCCCCACCTTGTATACCATCCAGGACGATCTTTGTCTTGCTTTCGAGCCACCGCAAGAGGAGAAATTGATGCGATCAAGATTCCTGTCTATGTGACAGGGTAAAATGGCGATGCGCGACTACGTGCAGATGGCTAGACATCTGGCGTCGTGTATCATCACGCACCCCATGGACATGTACACGCAGGTGAGTGCCTTTGTGGATGGTATGCGTGAAGGGCAGACCCGTTTATCGCTGGAGCGCGCCGAGCCTGCCGCATTGGAGGAGGCATTTGCCATCGCACTCCGTGAAGATTTTAGGGTCACAAAGGCATATGCCAAACCCTCGTTCGTTACCGTCCCTCGGCCTTCTGGTCCAGAACCTATGGAGATCGACGTGATTGAGTCGTCGGGTGACCGAAGACGTATAAGGGTGACGCTCGCACCGGGCGTCCAATGGTTTGCTTTCGCTGTCGCAAGCCAGGACATCGCGCGGCTGAGTGCCGTGCGCCAGCGCCGATATCGGTGCAAGTAGTGGATGCCCTGCTGTACCGGCCGCACGTCCAAAAAACGGTCGGGACCAGTAGGTGCAGTGGTTGGAACGGAGGTCCGGGTCCCCCGGTGGCAGCCCAAACTTCCAGTCCTCCTGCGTTACGCGCACGGTTAAATGTCACCGCTACGAGTGGTGATTCACGTCTGATTATTGTCAGTTTACATGTCGCCGGTGTCCGGTGACCTCTGCGAGCACTCCTGGACTCAGGAGCAACAAACAATTTCTTTCGTGAATCTTGTTTATCGATGCTGCCTCCCAGCATTCAGGTCCGTGAGGGAACTGGACAAGTCGTCGTCAAGTTGGCCGACGGGAAACCACACCGCGTATCGCGGCGCGAAGTGTCGCTGCCGTACACGTTTGATATATTTCGCAGCAATGATGGTTTCTTGGTGATCGCAATGAATTATGCATTCGATTGCATACTGGGCATGCCATGGCTGGCACGTTATGAACCCCAGATCGACTGGTTTGCCAGATCAGTGAGACGTCGACGCAAGTTCGATGTCAGTGAAGTGTTTACCCATCTCTTGGTATCTCCAAGTGACTGGCCGAACGTCACAGTCGTGGATCGTGATTCCACGACGTTGGCGGTGCACAGAGCGAGCGATGGCCCTCTCTGCACTGCTTGTGCTGTTCTTCGAGACACAAGTGACAGTGACTCCTCGCTCCAGAGCGAAGAGGGCGACGAGGACGACGCGGTCGAACAGAGGTTTCCGCGGGTCATTAACGCGGTTGAACAGGGTTTCCCGCACGAGAATGCAGTGGTTGAACCGGGGTTTCCATCTGCACCTATTGTGGTCGAGCAGGGGCTCCCACAAGGGCATTGTGACGACGAGCAAGAGCTCGCCAGTGAGTGTGACGTGGACGGACAGGAGTCCCCACGCGAGAGCATGATGGTCGAACCGGGGTTCCCATCATCACCCACTGTGGTCGAACCGAGGTTCCCACATGGGCACATTGTGGTTGAGCAGGGGCTCCCACACGAGTACAACGTGTACGGACAGGAGTCCCCACGCGAGAGAATGATGGTCGAACCAGGATTCCCATCATCACCCACTGTGGTCGAACCGAGGTTCTCACATGGGCATACTGTGGTTGAGCTGGGGCTTCCACACGGGTTTACGGCGGCCGACCAGGAGCTCCCGCATCAAGTGTCGACGGTCGAGTTTGGGGTACTCCCGTCCAGTACTTCCGGCATCTTGGATGAAGACATACAGTGCCTAGAGGAGGGTGATGGTTTATCACCTGACTGCGGTTCAGCAGCTTCAAGTAATGTACTCGAAGCACGATGGGGACAACAGAATCGAGAATTTAGCGTTGGAATGTGTCCACGCTATCGTGTACGTAGAAGGGAGTCCACAAAGGCGCCAATATATCGAAGTCGTCTTCCTCGTGATGCGGCTTCCATTACAAACCTTCCAGGGCTTTCCTATAAGCATTTCCTACGTGACCTTTAGGGAGGCACTGTGGAACAAGTGTGTCTAATCACCAACGAGGTGATTACTGTGGAGAACGAGGAGCATATGGCGCGTCCTCGAAGCGCTGATCCAAATTCAGCGCGTGAAGAAAGATTTGCGTCACAATCATGGGAGGCTCTGCGAGATTCTGGTAACCCTGTCTACGACATTGCTCGTGAGTAAGCGTACGTGTTCCCGGACAAGATCCCGGCTGAACTTCCTGCGGACCGTGGTGTTCGGCACGAGATTGATCCCGCGCCAGGGTCAAAGTATTGTGAAATACGGCAGTGGCCGTTGCCTCGAGATCAAGTCGAAGCTATTGACGCAATCTTCGAAGGCCGCCGCAAGGCGGGTCATTTGCCTGAGAGTATCTCACCAAATTTGAGTCCAACCTTCTTCGTAAAGAAGGCTACGGGAGGCTGACGGATAGTGCATGCGTTTCATAAATTGAATGATGCAACTGTTCTTGCGCAAACGCCTATTCTCATGAAGGACATGGTGCTGAATTCCATGTCAGGAAGTGTCATCTTCAGTGCCATCGACTTGACCGATGGATTTTACCATATTCTGATGCGACCGAGTGATATCCCACTCACCGCGGTGAGCACTCCGAGTGGCATGTTATGGGAGTGGCTGGTTATGCCACAAGGATTGAAGAACGCTCCGGCCACTTTCAATCGCATGGTGTCTCAAGTGTTGAGACCTCTTCGAAACTTTGCCCCAAGTTATTTTGACGATACCTTCGTCCATAGTCGCGCCGAGGGCAACCTCAACGATATCCAAGTTCACCTTCAACACCTAGAGCAAGTGTTTCAAGTTATGCGGGACAACAAGTTGTACGCGAATCTCAAGAAGTGTGTCTTTTGTGCACCGGAGATTCCGGTGTTAGGTTGCTATGTGAGTAAATCAGGAGTTCGAGCTGATCAGAGAAGGTGTCGTCCATCTGTTCTTGGCCCACGCTTAAGAACCCTACGGAGTTGCGCCAGTGGCTCGGCTTGGCTAATTACTTGCATAATTATATAAGTAATTATGCTGGTTCTATACAGCCTTTGTCGTCACTCTTGAAGAAAGACGTCACGTGGTTGTGGCGTCCCGAGCACCAAGCAGCCTTCGAAGCAGTAAAGAAGAGCCTGGCGTCAGCGCCAGTCCTGGTCCTACCAGACGACTCCAAGCCGTTCCACGTGGTTTGCGACGCCAGTGATTTTGCAATCGGTTGTGCCCTCATGCAATTTGATGATGAGGGCCGTGAACGAGTCGTGAGTTACCAGTCGCGACAGATGAAGCCAGCTGAGAAGAACTATCCGGTTCACGACAAGAAGTTGTTAGCGACGCGCTATGCACTCATCAAGTTTCGCGGCATCTCCTTGGTGAAAGTACGTTTGCTTTGTACACCGATCATGCATCGCTGCGCACAGCGATGAAGAGCCCACACCTGTCCCAACGGATGGCACGATGGCCCTTATTCTTCTCTTAGTACAACTTCGTCGTGCATTACAAGCCAGACAAGACCAATATTCTCGCTGACGCCTTGTCATGACGTCCCGACTACGATCCTCGGACTGCTCTGAGTCGTCAGGTTACTGATGACGAGGACGATGATGACCGATGTGCAATGTGTGATTCGCTGAACTTAACTCTGATTACACCCGAGCCGTGTTTATTTGATGAGATCGTCGCAGCGTACAAGGGCGATTCAGATTATGCAGACGTTATCGAGTATCTGCGTGCTCCCAGCGATGCTGCACTGGGAGCATTATCCTGAACCAAGCGCGAACATATTCATCGATACCGTTTGGACGGCGATTTGCTTTGTACAGTAACAAATTGCCGTCTAAACTGTATCGACATATTCGATGCTCCTCGCAAGGTGATTGCCAACGACATGGATTTGTGTGCAAGAATCATTCACGAGTATCACAATGCATCTGCTGGCGGCCATTTAGGCCGCGAAAAGACTTTCGCGACTGTGTCTCGAGACTTCTTCTGGCCCCACATGTATAAGTGGGTACGCAACTGGATCCGAACGTGCGAAATATGCCAGCGTGTGAAGCCATCTCCATCGTCACAGGCGCCCTTGCGATCGTTGCCAATTGCAGCAGAGGCCTGGAGATCAGTTTCGATGGACTTTATCTTTGGGCTTGCGCCCGATAGCCAAGCTCGAACGGGCATCTTGGTCTTTGTTGACAGATTCAGCAAGATGACACATCTCGTGCCTGTTCACGCTAAGGTCACCGCGGTAGAGACCGCGGCGCACTTCATCGACGCGGTGTTCCGTCATCATGGCCTTCCAGAAAACATTGTTTCGGACCGTGATCCGCGATTTACATCCGCATTTTGGACGTCACTTTTCGAGCTCCTCGGGACAAAACTGCTGATGTCGACTGCGGCCCTATGGAAACGGATGGGCAAACCGGGCGCGTGAACCGGGTCCTCGAAGACGTTCTTCGAAGTTACGCTACGTCATTCACTAGTTGGAGTGCATTTTTACCACTCGCTGAGCTCGTACTCAACAATGCCGTACACGCGTCAACAGGGTTGACGCCATTTTTTATGAATTCGGCTCGTCACCCTCGTGTTCCTACTCTCCTGGCCGTGGGTCGACCCACAATACCTAGTGGCTCCACTCTAGGGGGGGGATAAAGGTGATAAACAAGGATCAAGTGCAGTTCACGGTATTTTGAGTGCGAATGTAGTAACCCGATCCAAGGCAAAGACGGCTACTTTGACGCCACCAGACTTGGCGTCCCCATTAGCTCGATGGACTGCGCAGACATTGATTGACCCGTCTTCGGGTAAGCGTTCACCTACTGCCAACTACGCGCCCATTAAGTCGGCGCGACCAATTGATGACATGGCTGTGTCGGAATTTATACTCCAACGTCAAGCCATCACCCGGTTTGTAAGCGACGCACTACAATCTGCGGTAGATCGACAGAAAGAGAACACTGAAAAACATGGCAGAAAGAACACGAGCAAGTTTGAGAAAGGTGATCGTGTATTATTATCTACGGAAGGTTTAAGGGATTCAGCGGTCACTAACCTGGGCGCGAGTAAACCTGCGCCACGCTTCATCTGTCCATTCAAGGTTCTGAAGGCAATCGGCGACGCTTATAAACTCGACGTCCCCTCTTCACTGCGACTCCACCCGACATTCTAGTCGGGCGGCTGAAGGACATTCGTCCGGCTACGCTTCACGGTTTGGCTCCGATGCCGTCTTCAGGGGTTCGTAGTCGAACGGCCTTCCGTCGTGCTCGACGCGCCGATAACATGGGCGCGGCCTCGATCCCGTATGAACATGACCAAGCACTTGGCGTTTCAGAACCCTTATCCGTTCGAGCAGCTCATGGTTCGACTGCCGGATCTCACTCACAGTCTTCTTTGCCTGGGCAGCACGTTCACTGGCAGCCTCAACCTTCAATTGAGCATCGGCCGCTCTGTTCACGACCTGATCAACATCGTCCTGGGCAACCAGGACGCCAGCATTACCATCGCGAGGGCTCTCCACCACTTGTTGATGCGGAGGGACAGGTGCGCTGGATTGTAGAGGTCACGAGGACTCTCCGCAACAAGCACTGCAGTCGGCTCACGAGAAGCGCGCGGTTCCATCCGTGCGCAGGTATCGAGTACGTTGGCTTGAATTCCCTCCTGAGAAGGATACATGGGAACCACGTTCCTCACTCCTTCGTGACGTTCCAGATGTGGTTCTGTCGTATGAAGCCACGAAGTCGGGCTATTCCAATGCCGGCGAGCACTCGAACGCTTTCGTGACAAACGAGAGCGGTAAGGAAATCTACGTCGTCGAGAACGAGAGCGATGACGCAACGGAACGATGCCGTGAACGAGAACGTCGTGGTGAATACATATTATCATGATTAAGAGGCGAGAATCGCGCAGCAGGACGAGCAGACGAACGTGTCGCTGCCCTGCGCTGATTATTCCGCGGAGATTGACTCCGCTGTTGCGAGTGGTGCTGCCAGCGAGGCGCACCACGGGTAACTGCGCTTCTCCGTTCGCTCAGACTTCGCTCATACTTTGCAATTCAACTCCGTTCGCGATCACTGAGTGGACACTCAGCGATGTGTCGTCGCCATTCGTCATGAGTTGGGCGTGGATTCGAGTCACAAGTCTGTCATCCTTCATCGACATGAACGAAGCAGTGGCAGTCCTTATTCCAATCATCCCACACACTCTTTCGCGTAGCGCGCCGATGGAGTGATCGGCGCGAAGCTCCTCTCTATTGGCGAGCCATAGTTGGAAGCTGCTACCATCCTCGAGCATCCGATTCCAACGTCGGATGAAGGCACACCAAGAACGTTGTAGAGCTTCATGCTCGATTTTATCAAGACCTTTCCCGCGCAGTTTTCGAAATCGGCGGAAGTAGTCCCGCATCGTGTCCAGTGAGTCCGGAGCGTGAGCTCCGGACAAGTCGTACAGTGACCAAGGTATGAGTTGCCGCGCCATGATGCTGGTTGTTGCATTCCGGCTGATGTATCTTAGGAGTGCTGCTGGATTGGGTGTTGGGTCTCCGGACATTGCTTGTTCATTTGTGAGCGATGGGTTTTCGACAGTTGAGCACGTTTTTTCACGGTTGGTAAGTGCTTTCATGAGAATGGGGTGATGTAATGGGCTACATTACACACATAGTATTAACATGAATAAACATTTACATATGTAGACAGGTGCTGGGCCCGAATAGCGGGCACAGCGTGGTAATTTATTATTGGTCTATTATTGGAGGCCTAAAGTCCCCAATATGGACCAATGATAAATCAACCTGAAATTGTGTGGTTCCCGAAAGGCGGGAACACTGTCGTATTTATTACGACTAAAATCTTCGTAATTAGTACAACTTAAAACCAAAATAAAAGTCAGAGTTAAATTTACTTAATACCTAATACTTGGGCTTGCATCTTCCTCAAGTGCGCGTGTAAGCTAGTGACGGTACGTTCTAGCCTCGTTTCAACAAGGGTCACACGTTTTGACGTGCCCTTGATCGTTTTAATACGTCTGGTGATCGTTCTTCGAGTCACCACGACCTTTGACTTGGAAGAAGGCGTCGTTGCTGTTATAGCCAACGCACTCCTTCCAACCGCACCAGGATCAAGGCTCTGTGCCGGTTCTTGTGGCGCTTGACTTCCTGTCAGCCCACCATCAACTGCCACAGGCTCTCGGCTCTGTGCAGGACCATTGGACGCATGACTACCTGTCATCGCTCCATTCACTACACCAGTCTCTTCGACCTGGGTAGGAATATGTATCACCTGGCTTTCCGCCAGTGCACTTCCAACTACACCACTCCTTTCGAGCTGGGTAGTTCCTGGTGTCGATTGACATACCGTCATCGCACCCTCGACATCGCGAGCTTAATTTACTAAAGTAGGCGTAGATGTGTTGGACACAGCATCAGTCACATAAGCCTCTCGCAAGAGCACATCCTTTCCGGTGTCTTGCGTAGAGCTAGCGACTGTGCGTGTACGCCAGTCTATTCATGGTTGGTGTTTAGCCAACCAAGGCATGCCTAGGATGAGGTCATACGGACTCTCCATACCTAGCACTGTGAACTTCTCTTTACAAGAGAAGTCACTGAAACTGAAGGCGAGTTCAGCTTGAACTCCCTCCGATTTTACGAGCGCGCCGTTCGCTAAACGAACGATCGCCTCTTTTCGCTTGCCATCCTGGCAAAGCGACTCATAACTCGCCGGTCTCCTTTTCAGAGACGCGAGTTTCACAAAATCCTGTGATGCACCCGAATCCACGAGAAGGGTCATCACTTGGTCATAGCCTCGTACTCGAGAGCTATAGACCAAAAGGGTTGAGGTCCGACCTTTCGGAACCTCAGGGACTATGCTACCCATTTGTTCGATCACTCTGAACTTAGGGGTAGCTTCAGAGTCTGCGACAGTAAGGCATCCCGCCCCAACTGCACGTTGGCATTTCCTGACTTCTCGGAGGTCGAATCTAAACCCGTGCGACGTGCACGGTCCTTCAAACAACCGTTCGGGTTGGGAGACTTTTTGCTGGCTGCCTAAGCACCAGCAGCTACTTTGGCATAGCAGCGAGCCATCATATGGCCTCGCTTGCCGCACTTGTAGCAGATCACATCTGCATTTCCTAACTCTATAGGAGTGGCATCAGACTTCTCGGTCGACGGCATGTAATAAAATGTCATCGAGGCGCTGTTGTAGGATTGCTCCTCAACTAAGGCAATGTCAACTGCCTCTTCCATCGTCGCTGGCACCTTTCTGAAAAGGGCCTGACGCGATGGGCCGTGCCTAAGTCCATTCATGAACGTGGGGCCTTCTTGATACGTTCTTGTATCGGCTCCCCATTGATGGACGCCGACAGCGAACGCATCTCCTGCACAAATTCTTGCAGAGAGCATTTCGCCTGTCGTGCTCCATAGAAGCGTGCCATAAGCAACACTTCGTTGTTAAGCGGCTGATACATGGTGCGAATCTTTGCCTTAAAGATCGCCCATGATGGAAATGCATCAGCATTTGCCATCAGCGCAGAGTATGCCCAATCTGACGCTTTTCCACGCAAGTTTGACATGGCATACGACACCATTCTGGTGTCGTCTTCGATGAGCTGCGCCACTCCGCATTTCTCAACTTCCAGAAGCCAGTTAACAATCGTGTGAGGGCTAGTTCCATCGAACTTCGGAGGGTCCATCCGAATGGGCCTCGGTTGAGTAGGCCGGGCAGAGAGCGTCTCAACAGTTCTGTTGTGCCTCATTACGTGACTGCTCAAGCCTAAGCTCATCCTGAGTCTTAGTGATGGAATCGGCGGTGGCTTGGCTGTTTACCTCGGACGCGTTTCTACGCTGTCCGAGCACAAACGCCTCAAATTGCTCCAGCTCAGCAACATGTTGCTCAGGAGGACAATGCAAGAGATTGACCAGGGCTTGTTCGCCAAGTCCCTGCGCCATATGCTCTGCCATTTCCCTATGATATTGGGAGAGGTGAGGGAAGTCACTACAGTCCATGTTAAGGACCATCTTAACCACACGCACGCTCAGAGAGACGGGTCGTGGAAAGGACTACGAGTGCTACCAAGTGTAGACGGACACTTCTACGAAGTTTCCTCGTGCTACTAGCACACACCTTCAACACAAGCGAGGAAGCGGTAAGACCGTCTTACCTTCGCGTGCGAGGGTGGTTATGCGGTTGGTCGACTGCTTAAGCAGTCGTACCACCAGTTGCCTCTCGCTTAAGCGAAACTGTCATCAGTGAAATAGACTATAGATAGACTATACTGTTATCAGTAAAGTCTATATGGCACCCTCCGACTATATTGTTATCAGTATAGTAGACTATACTGATAACAATATAGTCGGAGGGTGCCCCGTCACACAAGTGGCAGGTCTAATGTACTGAAGTACCTTCTTAGACCTCCAGTGATGATGGTCTTTACCCTGTTACAGGCCACACTTGCCGTCTAGAAATAATTGGATCGTATATGGTGAAGCAGCTTCACCTCACGTAGACCACCTGGCAGCTTTAACATGACCGTCCGTCTCGAAAACACGGAGAAGTCATCGCCGTTGGGTATTTGTCTCTTGATGCCATTAAAAAACTCAATTTCAGTTGTTCCGTCGAGAAAACTCGTCTCGATCTGCTGATTCAGAAAATCGAACACCTTTTACTTGTTATGTGGTGCCATCTACATACATCTTTTTTTACAAGTGAGCATCCTAATGGACCCGTTCGAAGAAGTAGCCCGTTCAACCACATTTTTAGAGTCATCAGCTTCTCCAGAAATGTAGCACTAAAAATTTGCCGAGGGACGTTTATGGCATTTGCACGTGTAAATCCTTCAACTAGGCCGTTCAAAAAATAGTTTCTCGCTCCAAACAAATAAGCCTGGCTTATTCTTACATCCTTGAAAGCTTTGTTCTACCTCGTCAGGTCGCTTTACATGCATGAAGCGTTGTGATCGCGGCCGTAAATGGAAGAAAAGCACATGATTTCTTGAAATTGTCCACATCATCGAGCCCCTTTTGAAAGTACATTGTGCATTCTAATTGTCTTCGACGCTGTTAATTCTTACTACACTTTATCAGTGGAATCTTCATCGTCAACTCAACTCTCGGAATACTCAGCTAAATGGATGATGGAGACAAAGCTGCAGTACAACAATGCAAATGAAACATTTTTACTTACAGTACGCATTGAAAGTTTCGGCAAAATTCGCACAGTACACAAAGCTACACCAGTGTATTGGCCCAAATGAGAATCTGCCATTCGCTCGCTATCAATACGTATTTAACCGTGCAATGAAAAATAACTAAAACAAATGTTCGTGCATTGATCGCTCGCAAATATTAATTATTACATTCTGGCAAGTGCACCGCTTTGCTAGCTGGCGACTGGCCTTATTTCCCATCAGTTTCGTAAGCATCTCGTGCGTGTTGCTGTTACGTCTCGCCTGAACAGTCACAATACTTTTTGACCAGTTTGGGAGATGTTTTTTAAGTTACTTACTTATGCCTAGAACATTGAAAGATTTTTTGTTGTGTGCTGACCTATACAGAAGAACCTGTCTATACTGGTACCCTTAAAGCGTATGTAACATGACACGTAATTAGGTAAGGCAGTACCACTTCTAGTTTTCAGACTAGAACGGTCTACTAGTTTTACTAGAAAGGTCGTTCCTACGTAGTTAGCCAATAAGAAAAGAACGATGACCTTTCATCTTGGCCCCAGTATAGTCGCATATAAGATCGAGCATATTCATTTGCGAGCAGAAAATTCTCATCTCTTCATTCGAGAATCTGCTGACTAAAAATGATGGTAAAGCTGTTGTGCGCGATTGTTGGTCCGCAGGGAAGTACTTTCGCTATCGACATTGACACGAACAAAGTGGTGTACGAGTTGAAGAAGGCTGTAAAGGCGAAGAATCCGAACGGCTTAAAAAACGTTGATGTGAACAAGCTTCGTCTCTACTTGGCGAAGATGATAAACGGCGCGTGGCTGAAGTACAACGATCCTGCTGCGCAAGAGCTATCTGAAGGGAGGACGCATCCACATATTCAGCAGGTGATTGATGGAGAGCAAGCGATTGCAACGAGGACCTTGAAGCGTTGGCTGTTTGACGATAACAAGATGTTGCAGCCATCGACAGAACAAATCCACGTGCTGGTGGTGGTGTCAGAGGATTATGTCTACTTACGCGTCAAAGAAATTGAGCACGATGCCGATTACACGGACGAGCTAACGCATTACCAGCAACGTGGAGAGCTGATCCAGCGCAACTGTGAGGACTACTGCCAGCAGATTTTGAGCAAAATCGACGCACTGTATGCCCTCTCAGACGATTTTGCGCTGCCGTTTATTTGCGTAGAAGGATCATCTGGCATGGGGAAGTCGCAGCTGGCGTTTGCTTTGGGAGGAAGCCGCCCGTGGTTTTACTGGCCTAGTACTCCCATTGGACCCGACTCTCAGCGCTTGTATAGAAATTTCTCGTCAATTTCAGAAGCGTTTCTTGAAGTGACAAACAAGGATGACCCAACAATGAAGTTTGAAAATGATATTTTGAACTCCAGGTCAACATTTTACAAGACTGAAAGTTTGTGGACCTTTGGTTTCATTCATGCATTGCTGAAGTATTGCAGTGAAGGACAAAATCATCAAGGACAAATGATTTGCTTTCAAGAAAAAACGTTGTTGTACGTGGAAAAGTGCAATCGCGAGAAAGTCGTCGCTTTTCGCAAAAAGATGAAGGCTGAGGGAAAGGTCTTGCCTTTCTTTGTGTTGGACGAAATGATGCCTAACATAAGGATGAATGGCGGTGGGATGAACCTGGCTGCATTCCAACGCAATGTTTTTCGTGTGTGCGGTCTGGTCGTTATTGTGATGGGGACCGACGCTAAGATCACCGATCTGGTTGTTCAGTCATTAGGAAGTCATACTGAAAGACATGCATGGATGACGGTGATTTCTCGTTTCCCTCCTTATCAACCGATTCCGTTTGCAACTACTCTACCTAAAACTTCAGGACCTACAGGTACACTAACGATTGACAAAGAGACTGCTTGGAACCACTTCAAGGCTAAGTATCCCGTTCTGAAAAGCATTGTGGTAAATTCTCGCGGGCGTTTTGCCGGGTATTTTGCCGACAGCGCGGCACAATACGCGATGGAAAATTTTGCAAATGATATCAAACTTTGTGATTTGCTGGATGTATCCTTTTATCATGTAAGCTCGAAGACACAGAGCCGCAAAAGATTTATGCAGGAGCAGGAAGGACAGGATGCGCAGCTGATGGCTATATCGTATACTAATGTTGACAGTGATGGTACGTCCCCACCTCCATGTAAGAAAAGGAAGGTTGCTCGTAGTGTTGGGACCTACTGTATGCATCTACACTTTGCTAACCTAATGGATGATCAGGTGACTGAAGTGGATATAGTGGATCGCCAACTTAAGGCTAATGGCGGGCCGTGGAAACCGTATTGTTGTTTCCCGGATATTAAAGAGGACATGCTGCTTTATCTTGCGATATTGGGTGGAAAGACTTACTCAGGTTACTATGATCATCGGATGGGTGTGAATCACTCAACACGTAGTATCTTCTTTTGGTACTGGAGAGGACGGGGATTCGGATCCGCTAATGATTATGAAGCGTACGAGAACATGGTCGCTCATATGTTTTTCAGTGCATCGCGGCGAAATGGAGTGCAAGGCATTCCTTTTGATGACTTCTTTGCTGGATTGCTCAGTGAATGTCAAGACGAAATACGGCCAGTGATGATGACTGATGGTAATACGGGGAAAACGATTGTTGCTAGCGATATATTGGACAAGTACGCTGATTTGGAGGCTTTGTCTCGCTCGAAGATTCCCTTCTTGGCTCCACCAAATGCTGAGTGGCCGCAATGTATTCTAGATACTCGCGCTGAAGGCTGTAACTTTGGACATCTCGTTCGTGCTCGGGACGACCAAAAGTGTGACATATTCGTATGCAATACGGAGGACCTGACTGAACCGCCACTTTTTCTGTGTGAGTGCAAGTATTGCGACGAAAGCGTGGACTTTGGTGCGGTGAATAGGATCATTGGTGGGCTAGAGACCGTGTGGAAGGAGAAGTGGGTAGTCGCATTGGTTTTCTGCGTGGAATTAGCAACCTTTGAAAACGAGTGGATCCGTGAAAAAGTCGGTTGCGTCAAGGTTGATTGTCGAAGTGGCCGTGTCGATTGGGTTTTCCAGCCGGCCGAAGAAAATCGAAAGAAGCTGGTCATCGTTATGGAAACGGGTGACGTCACAGAACGTCCGTAGCAAAGCTTGATTGTACCCAAATTTTTGCATTGCGTCGCAAGCAATAACCTTGCATGTCAACTTTTATCACGTCATTTGTTTGTCGATTGGTACTCATAGATTGTGTGCGCAACATGAGCAGCTTTTCGAAGTTCATGAGCATCCGAAACAAGAACATAGCGGCTTTTTAATTATCTACTAAACTCTTTTTGGATTTGTTGTGTGTATCTCACTCTTACTGCCTTACTACATGTGGATATGTTATAAATCGTATTGTCCAGACGCTTATTTGGAGCAAAAACCCGCTTTTTGTTACGGTCTATGTGGAATGGTTACATTTGCAATAGTTGGGAGTCTAGCACAAGAATGTTTGACAAGTTTGTGGTGCTACGTTTCTGGAGAAGCTGCTGTCATATCCTGATAAGGCTCTATCAATGTGGTTGAACGAGCTACTTATGTGGTTGAACGAGCTATTTATGTGGTTGAACGAGCTACTTCTGCGAACAGGTTCACTAAAATGCTCACTTGTGAAAACAGTTGGTGTAGATGGCACCAAAGGAATGTAACGTGTTGAACGTTAATAAGAAACGATGCCAACATGTATTTCGGGCTACTTGTTATAAGTACACGTACATCGAAGTACAAGTTACGCATTGTTGCTTTAGACTGTGAGCATCTCCATGCTCCCGAGTATATCACAAAGCACAAAGTTCAGGATCAGGACTTGTTCTTTGCTACAAATGGTCATGGCAAGGTCATGAAAGGATTCTTATCACTGGTGCGGGCCTTCATTATCGATATGGACATCACATCCGAAAGGTACCGCATCTTCGGCGACATGCGCTTTGTCATCTCATCCGCACTACAGATATTCGGTTTTGGCCATATGATTATTCTCGTTGGCTACATTTCCTTGTTCCGAAGGACCATAAGCCACTTCCGGAAAGGTATCATGATCTTTCAGCCATACGGAGATGACTGCTACGCTTACTGTGCGCTTGTCTGGGTGAGAAACACGGCGGATAGGGAGCCGAGAAGCGGCAGAAGATGGAAAATCCGTTCTACATTTTTTGGACCATGAACGTGTCCCATGTCGCCGCAAACGCTCACATCGCGCCACCTGCCAATATATATGATGGTTACATACACTTACTGCTCAATTCTGGAGATACGCTATTCGCGCTTGGGGCTTGCTGAATTGACATTGAGAATCAATGATGGCTCTCACCGGGATATAGATCGAGTACAACTCATCCAAACACGTGCAGATAATGCGGAGGATCACATGTGAGTAGATGGTGAGCTTTCGGAGGTGAGATTGAGGTGCACCGCGCATTAGGTCGTGTACTCTGCTTGCCAGGTAAGCACAAGTAAAAGTACATGCTTCGAAATGCTCACCATTATAAAGGGCCAAAAAATCAATGTGATTACATGCACGCGACAACAGCGATGCAGATGATGTTACCTGATCCGCCAGGAATGATGTACAAAGCAAGAATGGAAAAACATGCAAAGCGTCATAAAAAATAGTGTGTCCTACTCATAACCAGCAAACGCCAGCAATCACTCGATGAGGTTGCAAGATTGCTTGCTTTCATGCATTAAACCTTGCAGCACCGCAATGAAGCTTCATAGTGTTGTCCATGCAGCCATAAGCTAATCCTTCTCAGTATCTACTCCACGCATTTTTCGACACAATCTGTCATCCTCGAAAATTACAATACAGGTCATATTTCTTCAATCGGATCTTTTTCATTATCCAGGTTGCATGTTTTATAAATGTTAAATGATGATCGTCTCCACCTTCACATGGGCCTCCGGTCCTACATGCTGCTCGTACGTCTGCCGTATGTTGCCTGTGCTTATTGCAAGAACGATCACCGCCATAAACTTCACATATACATCTCTCTCTCTCTCTCTCTCTCTCTCTCTCTCTCTCTCTCTCTCTCTCTCTCTCTCTCTCTCTCTCTCTCTCTCTCTCTTCTCTCTCTCTCTCTCTTTCGACGTCCGCCCCTTCTCACCGGCATTTTCTTCACCTTGGATCTGCCATGACTTATAATAACTTTTACCGGCCATAAATCTCCATCATCATCACACATGCACTAGTTCTTGGCTTATCTACTAATTGTGAAAAAAGTTGGCAATTCAGCAGTGGCCATGTGTAGCGGGCTAAAAGTTACACGGTTCGTTAAGTTTCCGATACTTAACTGGCAGGTTACGAGGTACCTTAAGCCGGTGTGACACATCAAGTGACCCCCCCAATGTGATATCCATGAATGGATTCACATTCAACGAAGATAACGCCTACTTGGGACTAGGCGTCATGGTCACGGTACAGACGGACGTCAGCGAGCTTAAATATATTTTGAGCTCGCACGTAAGGATACGCTTCTAAATAGACGCGTATCCAATCTTTGAATAATTAACCAATCAGTAGTTAGATTTTAATTTACTAAATTTAAGTTATCCTTAAAAATATACTATATCACACTCACTGCGCGCAGGAAGGCTGGAAATAGCTTCCGCGACGCAGTAAGGTGTTTAAATAATACTCGTTGCGCGATTCGCTTAAGGCGACCGACAACGGTTGGTACAGTGCTTGAGCGGCCGACCAACACCACCACCAAGGCACGCGAAGGTAAGTCTGTCTACCCGCTTCCTCGCACTGCCAGAAGGTGTGTGCCCGCGTAGTACGTGGCAGCTTCAACGAAGCGCCCGTCTACACTTGGTAACTAGTAGTCCTTTCCACGGCCCTTCTCTCTGAGCGTGCAAGTGGATACGGATGTCCCTTAACGTAGATTGGGGTGGGTTCCCTCACCTCTCCTAACATCAGAGGGAGGTGGCAGAGCACTTGGTGCAGGGACTTGGTGAACAAGCCCTGGTCAATCTCTTGCATTGTCCTCCTGAGCAACTTGTTGCTCAGCTGGAGCAATTTGAGGCGTTTGTGCTCGGACAGCGTAGAAACGCGTCCGAGACAAACATCCAAGATACGGCTAAGCCCATCAGTAAGACTCATAATGAGATTGTGGTGGAGTGGGTTCTCAAAATTGTATGATGAGACCCCAAACCACTCACTGTGCCGGACTGCCGACTGTCGGAGGGGGTACTCCGATGCCGCGTATGGACCTTCTTCTCACCTTGTGTACCTGTCGGCTGGGGGGCTGCACTCTTCGGAGGACTTGGTGAGGATGTAGACGTCTGCCTTGAGGGAGGTAGAGCTGGGGGGCCTCGAGTGGATATGCTTCACTCGGTGGGCCGGTAGGTGGCCACTCGATCGACCTTGTCGAGAGTGGACTTAGAGCCAAATTCTTCAGGGCGCTTGCCGTCCCTGGCCTTTTCCTTCTTGTTTCAGGGGTATTTATCAAGCACCTGACCTTTACGTTGCTCCCGGACCTTGAGGTGAGAGAGACCGCTTCCGATAGCGGGTCTTGGGGGGTTTTGCTACTCGAACGAGCTCACAGGCCAAATATATCCTGGAGCTCTATTCGCGCTTGAACTTCGCTACACAACTGTCTTCGACGGGGAGCCAAAATATATCCCTTCCCGGAACAGTGAGTAGCTTAGAGAAAGTTCTTCTTGGGTGACGGAGTCGTGGCACGTGGGGTTCAGCTCGCACTTTTGTCTGACCACACGCTTGTCTTCAACGGGGGGGGGAAGGCAAATATATCCCTTCCCCGGAACAGGCGTGTGGCCAGACTAGAGTTCTTTTACAGCGTGACGAAGACTTGCCAAGTAGATCGCAAATTGAGTAGTATTTAATATAGTCCTATCCTTTTTACTCCTTTACTCTATCCTTGCCTGAAGCTCTTATTCCTTGCGTCGACTGGTCTGATCCTTGTATTAACTGGTCAGGAGTGGCTGAACCCCGAGGGGCCAAGGTCGACCAATGAGGGACCCAGATCTACCAGCGAGGGACCGGGTCGACCAATGAGGGACCCAGGTCGACCAATGAGGGACCCAGGTCGACCAATGTGGGACCCAGGTCTACCAGCGAGGGACCGGGTCGACCAATGAGGGACCCAGGTCTACCAACGAGGGAACGGGTCGACCAACGAGGGACCAGGTCGACCTATGAGGTACCAGGTCGACCTATGAGGTACCAGGTCGACCGACGAGGGACCCAGGTCTACCGATGAGGGACCGGGTCGACCGATGAGGGACCAAGGTCGACCGATGAGGGACCCAGGTCTACCGATGAGGGACCGGGTCGACCAATGAGGGACCGCGTCGACCAATGAGGGACCGGGTCTACCGACGAGGAGCCGAGGTCTACCGATGAGGGACCCAGGTCTACCGATGAGCGACCTGTTTGACCAATAATGGAACGGGTCGACCAATGAGGGCCATGGTCGACTTCCTTCGGTACCAGTGAAACAGTACCCTGGTAATGACCCTCATTTTGTTTGTCTTTCACATTATCAGCCAACGGTCGCTTCACTCCGAGGTTCCTTTATCTCCGGTCCCTTCTCTCTGGTGTGTGGTCCCTTCTCCCTAGTCCACGGCCCCTTGTCCCTTCAATCCAACAGGCCCCTGGGTTCTTCACAATTTAGGAAAGCACTTCACCACAAGATTTTGCAAGAGAAAGCTCAGAACGAGGCACTCAACAGACCTGTTGAGACGCTCTCTGCCCGGTCTAATCAGCCAAGGCCCATTCGATTGGACCCTTCGCATATTTAATGTGGCTGCACCACTTACGATTGTCCACTGGCTTAGCCGTGGAGCAATGCAGAATGACGCATCTCATCGAAGATGAAACCAGAATGGTGTCGTATGCCATGTCAAATTTGATGTGACAAAGCGTCAGAGTGGGCTTACTTTGCGTTTATGGCAAGCGCCAATGCGTTTATGGCAAATGCTGATGCATTTCCATCATGGGCGATCTTTAAGGCAAAGATTCGCACCATGTATCAGCCGCTTAACAACGAAGTGTTGCTTATGGCACGCTTCTATGGAGCACGACAGGCGAAATGCTCTCTGCAAGAATTTGTGCAGGAGATGCGTTCGCTGTCGGCGTCCATCAATGGGGAGCCGATACAAGAACGTATCAAGAAGGCCCCACGTTCATGAATGGACTTAGGCACGGCCCATCGCGTCAGGCCCTTTTCAGAAAGGTGCCAGCGACGATGGAAGAGGCAGTTGACATTGCCTTAGTTGAGGAGCAATCCTACAACAGCGCCTCGATGACATTATATTACATGCCGTCGACCGAGAAGTCTGATGCCACTCCTATAGAGTTAGGCAATGCAGATGTGATCTGCTACAAGAGCGGCAAGCGAGGCCATATGATGGCTCGCTGCTATGCCAAAGTAGCTGCTGGTGCTAAGGCAGCCAGCAAAAAGTCTCCCAACCCAAAGGGTGGTTTGAAGGACCGTGTGTAATGGGCTACATTACATAGTATTAATATGAATAAACAATTACATATGTAGGCAGGTGCTGGGCCCGAATAGCGGGCACAGCGTGGTAATATATCATTGGTTTATTATTGGGCCTAAAGTCCCCAATATGGACCAATGATAAATCAACCTGAAATTGTGTGGTTCCCGAAAGGCGGGAACACTGTCGTATTTATTACGACTAAAATCTTCGTAATTAGTACGAACTTAAAACCAAAATAAAAATCAGAGTTAAATTTACTTAATACCTAATACTTGGGCTTGAGTCTTCCTCGAGCGCGCGTGTAAGCTAGTGACGGTACGTTCTAGCCCCGTTACACCTGGTAGCACTTTGTAGTCCTTCCTATGCCCGAGTTTGGGATGAGCGAATCGTCGTACTTTGACGCTCCAGATTTATTTCTGGAGCACGCGACCTTCCCCCATCTTACTGGTGTTGAGTGGGATGCTCTTAATCGCCTCGCGGCGATATCGGGAGAGGCATTCGTCGCGTCGCTGATGAGATCAGCGACCCCTGACGCGCAACGTCTCGCCATACATGAGTTTATGGCACGCGAGCTCGCCGAATCCAACCGGCGAGGCTTAACTCCCTCGCGCCCTTCACGTAATGAGGCCGTGAAGATGGAAACCTCCTCCTACTCTGGAGAAGGTAAGGACCGGTTATCGCTGAACCGGTGGTTCCGAGAAGTTGATATCGCCATCGCCTCGAGACTTCTTGAGGCTCCACAGGCGAAAGTCAACTTTCTTCTTTCCCGCCTCACCGGGAAGGCAAAGGAGTGGGCCCTTGGTAAACTCGTTGTGGACGAGCACGCATTTCCCACCTTGGATACCATCCAGGACGATCTCCGTCTTGCGTTCGAGCCACCACAAGAGGAGAAACTGGTGAGATCAAGATTCCTGTCGATGCGACAGGGTAAAATGGCGATGCGCGACTACGTACAGATGGCTAGGCATCTGGCGTCGTGTATTATCACGCACCCCATGGACATGTACACACAGGTGAATGTCTTTGTGGATGGTATGCGTGAGGGGCAGACCCGCTTATCGTTGGAGCGCGCCGAGCCTGCCACATTGGAGGAGGCATTCGCCATCGCACTCCGTGAAGACTTTAGGGTCACAAAGGCCTATGCCAAACCCTCGGTCGTCAGCGTTCCCCGGCCTTCTGGCCCAGAACCTATGGAGATCGACGTTATTGAGTCGTCGGGTGACCGGCGACGTGTCTTTCATCATAAAGGTGACGCTCGCACCGGGCGTCCAATGGTTTGCTTTCGT
This sequence comes from Peronospora farinosa, assembly GCA_947646735.1. Lineage (NCBI taxonomy): Eukaryota > Oomycota > Peronosporomycetes > Peronosporales > Peronosporaceae > Peronospora > Peronospora farinosa. The sequence goes on from CANTFK010000343.1 coordinate 161,360, forward strand.
TGTCGCAAGCCAGGACATCGCGCGGCAGAGTGCCGTGCGCCAGCCCCATTATCGGTGCAAGTAGTGGACGCCCATCATGAGGGTGCTGTACCGGCCGCACGTCCAAAAAACGGTCGGGACCAGTAGGTGCAGGGCGCCCTACTGGTTGGAACGGAGGTCCGGGTCCCCCGGTGGCAGCCCAACCTTCCAGTCCTCCTGTGCTACGCGCACGGTTAAATGCCACCACTACGAGTGGTGATTCACGTCTGATTATTGTCAGTTTACATGTCGCCGGCGTCCGGCGACCTCTGCGAGCACTCCTGGACTCAGGAGCAACAAACAATTTCTTTCGTGAATCTTGTTTATCGATGCTGCCTCCCAGCATTCAGGTCCGTGAGGGACCTGGCCAAGTCGTCGTCAAGTTGGCTGACGGGAAACCACACCGCGTATCGCGGCGCGAAGTGTCGTTGCCGTATACGTTTGATGGCTTTCGCAGTAATGATGATTTCTTGGTGATCGCGATGAATTATGCATTCGATTGCATACTGGGCATGCCATGGCTGGCACGTTATGAACCCCAGATCGACTGGTTTGCCAGATCAGTGAGACGTCGACGCAAGTTCGATGTCAGTGAAGTGTTTACCCATCTCTTGGTATCTCCAAGTGACTGGCCAAACGTCACAGTCGTGGATCGCGATTCCACGACGTTGGCGGTGCACAGAGCGAGCGATGGCCCTCTCTGCACTGCTTGTGCTGTTCTTCGGGACACAAGTGACAGTGACTCCTCGCTACAGAGCGAAGAGGACAACGAGGACGACGCGGTCGAGCAGGGGTTCCCGCGCGTCATTAATGCGGTTGAACAGGGGTTCCCGCACGTGAATGCAGTGGTTGAACCGGGGTTCCCATCTGCACCTATTGTGGTCGAGCAGGGGCTCCCACAAGGGCATTGTGGCGACGAGCAAGAGCTCGCCAGCGAGTGTGACGTGGACGGACAGGAGTCCTCACGCGAGAGCATGATGGTCGAACCGGGGTTCCCATCATCACCCACTGTGGTCGAACCGAGGTTCCCACATGGGCACATTGTGGTCGAGCAGGGGCTCCCACACGAGTACAACGTGGACGGACAGGAGTCCCCACGCGAGAGCATGATGGTCGAACCGGGGTTCCCATCATCACCCACTGTGGTCGAACCGAGGTTCCCACATGGGCATACTGTGGTTGAGCAGGGGCTTCCACACGGGTTTACGGCGGCCGAGCAGGAGCTCCCGCATCAAGTGTCGACGGTCGAGTTTGGGGTACTCCCGTCCAGTGTTTCCGGCATCTTGGATGACGACATACAGTGCCTAGAGGGGGGTGATGGTTTATCACCTGACTGCGGTTCGCCAGCTTCGAGTAGTGACTCGAAGCACGATGGGGACAACAGCACCGAGAATTTAGCGTTGGAATGTGTCCACGCTATCGTGTACGTGGAAGGGAGTCCACAAAGGCGCCAATATATCGAGGTCGAGAGTCCTCCTCGTAATGCGTCTTCCATTACAAGTCTTCCAGGGCTTTCCTGGAAGCATTTCCTACGTGACCTTAAGGGAGGCACTGTGGAACAAGTGTGTCTAATCACCAACGAGGTGGTTACCGTGGCAAACGAGGAGCATATGGCGCGTCCTCAAAGCGCTGAGCCGAAGTCTGCGCGTGAAGAAAGGTTTGCATCACAGTCATGGGAGGCCCTGCGAGAGTCTGGTAACCCCGTCTACGACATTGCTCGTGAGTATGCAGACGTGTTCTCGGACAAGATCCCGGCTGAACTTCCTGCGGACCGCGGTGTTCGGCACGAGATTGATCTCGTGCCAGGGTCGAAGTATTGTGTGACACGGCAGTGGCCGTTGCCTCGAGATCAAGTCGAAGCTATTGACGCATTCTTTGAAGGCCGCCGCAAAGCGGGTCATGTGCGGGAGAGTATCTCACCACATTCGAGTCCAACCTTCTGCGTGAAGAAGGCTACGGGAGGCTGGCGGATAGTGCATGCGTTCAATAAGTTGAATGATGCCACTATTCCTGCGCAAACGCCAATTCCCAGGAAGGACATGGTGCTGAATTCCATGTCAGGTAGTGTCATCTTCAGTGCCATCGACTTGACCGATGGCTTTTACCAGATTTTAATGCGCCCGAGCGATATCCCACTTACCGCGGTGAGCACCCCGAGTGGCATGTTATGGGAGTGGCTGGTAATGCCACAAGGGTTGAAGAACGCTCCGGCCACTTTCAATCGCATGGTGTCTCAAGTGTTGAGACCTCTTCGGAACTTTGCCCCAAGTTATTTTGACGATACCTTCGTCCATAGTCGCGCCGAGGGCAACCTCAACGATGTCCAAGTTCACCTTCAACACCTGAAGCAAGTGTTTCAAGTTATGCGGGACAACAAGTTGTACGCGAATCTCAAGAAGTGTGTCTTTTGTGCACCGGAGATTCCGGTGTTAGGTTGCTATGTGAGTAAATCGGGAGTTCGAGCTGATCCAGAGAAGGTGTCGTCCATCTGTTCTTGGCCCACGCCCAAGAACCCTACGGAGTTGCGCCAGTGGCTCGGCTTGGCTAATTATTTGCACAAGTATACCAAGGATTATGCTGGTTCTATCCAGCCTTTGTCGTCACTCTTGAAGAAAGACGCCACGTGGTTGTGGCGTCCCGAGCACCAAGCAGCCTTCGAAGCAGTAAAGAAGAGCCTAGCGTCAGCGCCAGTCCTGGTCCTACCAGACGATTCCAAGCCGTTCCACGTGGTTTGCGACGCCAGTGATTTTGCAATCGGCTGTGCCCTCATGCAATTTGATGATGAGGGCCGTGAACGAGTCGTGAGTTATCAGTCGCGACAGATGAAGCCAGCTGAGAAGAACTATCCGGTTCACGACAAGGAGTTATTAGCGATGCGCTATGCACTCATCAAGTTTCGCGTGCATCTCCTTGGTGAAAGTACGTTTGCTTTGTACACCGATCATGCATCGCTGCGCACAGCGATGAAGAGCCCACACCTGTCCCAACGGATGGCACGATGGCTCTCATTCTTCTCTGAGTACAACTTCGTCGTGCATTACAAGCCAGGCAAGACCAATATTCTCGCTGAAGCCTTGTCACGACGTCCTGACTACGATCCTCGGACTGCTCTGAGTCGCCAGGCTACTGATGACGAGGACGATGATGACCGATGTGCAATGTGTGTATCGCTGAACTTAACTCGGGTTACACCCGAGCCGTGTTTATTTGATGAGATCGTCGCAGCGTACAAGGTTGACTCAGATTATGCAGACATTATCGAGTATCTGCGTGCTCCCAGCGATGCTGCCCTGGGAGCATTATCCCGTACCAAGCGCGACCATATTCATCGATACAGTTTAGATGGCGATTTGCTTCTGTATAGCATCGACCAATTCGATGCTCCTCGCACGGTGATTGCCAATGACATGGATTTGCGTGCAAGAATCATTCACGAGTATCACGATGCTCCTGCTGGCGGCCATTTAGGCCGCGAAAAGACTTTCGCGGCTGTGTCTCGAGACTTCTTCTGGCCCCACATGTATAAGTGGGTACGCAACTGGATCCGAACGTGCGAAATATGCCAGCGTGTGAAGCCATCTCCATCGTCACAGGCTCCCTTGCGATCGTTGCCAATTGCAGCAGAGGCCTGGAGATCAGTTTCGATGGACTTTATCTTCGGGCTTGCGCCCGATAGCCAAGCTCGAACGGGCATCTTGGTCTTTGTTGACAGATTCAGCAAGATGACACATCTCGTGCCTGTTCACGCTAAGGTCACCGCGGCAGAGACCGCGGCGCACTTCATCGACGCGGTGTTCCGTCATCATGGCCTTCCAGAAAACATTGTTTCGGACCGTGATCCGCGATTTACATCCGCATTTTGGACGTCACTTTTCGAGCTCCTCGGGACAAAACTGCTGATGTCGACTGCGGCCCTATGGAAACGGATGGGCAGACCGAGCGCGTGAACCGGGTCCTCGAAGACGTTCTTCGGAGTTATGCTACGTCATTTACAAGTTGGAGTGCATTTTTACCACTCGCTGAGTTCGCACTCAACAACGCCGTACACGCGTCAACAGGGTTGACGCCATTTTTTGTGAATTCGGCTCGTCACCCTCGTGTTCCTACTCTCCTGGCCGTGGGTCGACCCACAAACCTAGTGGCTCCACTCTAGGGGGGGATAAAGGTGATAAACAAGGATCAAGTGCAGTTCACGGTATTTTGAGCGCGAATGCAGTAACACGATCCAAGGCAAAGACGGCCATTTTGACGCCATCAGACGTGGCGACTCCATTAGCTCGATGGACTGCGCAGACATTGATTGACCCGTCTTCGGGTAAGCGTTCCCCTACCGCCAACTACGCGCCGATTGAGTCGGCGCGACCAATTGATGACATGGCCGTGTCGGAATTTATACTCCAACGTCAAGCCATCACCAGGTTTGTACGCGACGCACTACAAACTGCTGTAGACCTACAGAAGGAGAATGCTGACAAACATGGACGAAAGAACATGAGCAAGTTTGAGAAAGGTGACCGTGTATTATTATCGACGGAAGGTTTAAGGGATTCTGCGGTCACTAATCTGGGCGCGAGCAAACTCGCGCCACGCTTCATCGGTCCATTCAAGGTTCTGAAGGCAATTGGCGACGCTTATACACTCGACGTCCCCTCTTCACTGCGACTCCACCCGACATTCTATGTCGGGCGGCTGAAGGAATATCGTCCGGCTACGCTTCACGGTTTGGCTCCGACGCCGGCTTCAGGGGTTCGTAAGTCGAACGGCCTTCCCGTCACGCTCGACGCGCCGATGACATGGGGCGGGGTCTCGATCCCGTCTGAACCTGACCAAGCATCTGGCGCTCCAGAATCCTTATCCGCTCGAGCAGTTCACGGTTCGACTTTCGGGTCTCACTCGAAGTCTTCTCCGCCTGGGCAGCACGTTCACTGGCAGCCTCAGCCTCCAGCCGAGCATCGGCAGCTATATTCACGGCCTGATCAACATCGTCCTGAGCAACCAGGACGCCAGCTCTACCACCGCGAGGGCCCTCCTCCGCTTGTTGATGCGGAGGGACAGGTGCGCTGGATTGTAGACCGCATTGTGGGTCACGAGGACCCTCCACAACCATTACTGCAGTCGGCTCATGAGAAGCGTGCGGTTCCATCCGTGCGTAGGTACCGAGTACGTTGGCTTGGATTCCCTCCCGAGCAGGATACATGGGAACCACGTTCCTCGCTCCTTCGTGACGTTCCAGATGTGGTTCTGTCGTATGAAGCCACGAAGTCGGACTATTCCAAGGCGGGCGAGCACGCGAACGCTCTCGTGACAAACGAGAGCGGTAAGGAGATTCACGTTGTCGGGAACGGGAACGATGACCAGAACGAGAACGATGTCGCGAACGAGAACGACGCCGTGAACGAGAACGTCGCGGTGAATACACATCACGATTGCGAGGCGAGAATCGCGAAGCAGGACGGACAAGCGAACGTGTCGCTGCCCTGCGCTGATGATCCCGCGGAGATTGACTCCGCTGTCGCGAGTGGTGCTGCCAGCGAGGCGCACCACGAATAACTGCGCTTCTCCGTTCGCCCAGACTTCGCTCATACTTTGCAATCCAACTTCGTTCGCGATCGCTGAGTGGACACTCAGCGATGTGTCGTCGCCATTCGTCATGAGTTGGGCGTGGAGTCGAGTCACAAGATCGGCATCCTTCATTGACATGGACGAAGCAGAGACGGTCCTCATTCCAAGCTTCCTCACACACTCTTTCGCGTAGCGCGCCGATGGAGTGATCGGCGCGAAGTTCCTCTCGATTGGTGAGCCATAACTGGAAGTTGCTACCATCCTCGAGCATCCGATTCCAACGTTGGATGAAGGCGCACCAAGAACGTTGTAGAGCTTCATGCTCGATTCCATCAAGACCTTTCCCGCGCAGTTTTCGAAATCGGCGGAAGTATTCCCGCATCATGTCCAGTGAGTCCGGAGCGTGAGCTCCGGACAAGTCGTACAGCGACCAAGGTATGAGCTGCCGCGCCATGATGCTGGTTGATGCATTCCCGCTGATGTATCTTGGGCGTCCTGCTGGATTGGGTGTTGGGTCTCCAGACATTGCTTGTTCGTTTGTGAGCAAAGGGTTTTCGACAGTTGAGCACTCACGGTTGGTGAGTGCTGTCATGAGAAGGGGGTGATGTAATGGGCTACATTACATAGTATTAATATGAATAAACAATTACATATGTAGGCAGGTGCTGGGCCCGAATAGCGGGCACAGCGTGGTAATTTATCATTGGTTTATTATTGGGCCTAAAGTCCCCAATATGGACCAATGATAAATCAACCTGAAATTGTGTGGTTCCCGAAAGGCGGGAACACTGTCGTATTTATTACGACTAAAATCTTCGTAATTAGTACGAATTAAAACCAAAATAAAAATCAGAGTTAAATTTACTTGATACCTAATACTTGGGCTTGAGTCTTCCTCAAGTGCGCGTGTAAGCTAGTGACGGTACGTTCTAGCCTCGTTAAACCCGAAAACACCGTGCACGTCGCACGGGTTTAGATTCGACCTCCCGAGAAGTCAGGAAATGCCAAAGTGCAGTTGGGGCGGGATGCCTTATTGTCGCGGAACCTAATGCTACCCCTATGTTTAGAGTGATCGAACAAATGGGTAGCATAGTCCCTGAGGTTCCGAAAGGTCGGACCTCAACCCTTTTGGTCTATATCGCTCGAGTACGAGGCTATGACCAAGTGATGACCCTTTTCGTGGATTCGGGTGCATCACAAAACTTTGTGAAACTCGCGGCTCTGAAAAGGAGACCGGCGAGTTATGAGTCGCTTTGCCAGGATGGCAAGCGAAAAGAGGCGATCGTTCGTTTAGCGAACGGCGCGCTCGTAAAATCGGAGGGAGTTCAAGCTGAACTCGCCTTCAGTTTCAGTGACTTCTCTTGTAAAGAGAAGTTCACAGTGCTAGGTATGGAGAGTCCGTATGACCTCATCCTAGGCATGCCTTGGTTGGCTAAACACCAACCATGAATAGACTGGCGTACACGCACAGTCGATAGCTCTACGCAAGACACCGGAAAGGATGTGCTCTTGCGAGAGGCTTATGTGACTGATGCTGTGTCCAACACATCTAGGCCTACTTTAGTAAATTAAGCTCGCTATGTCGAGGGTGCGATGACGGTATGTCAATCGACACCAGGAACTACCCAGCTCGAAAGGAGTGGTGTAGTTGGAAGTGCACTGGCGGAAAGACAGGTGACACATATTCCTACCCAGGTCGAAGAGACTGGTGTAGTGAATGGGGCGATGACAGGTAGTCATGCGTCCAATGGTCCTGCACAGAGCCGAGAGCCTGTGGCAGTTGATGGTGGGCTGACAGGAAGTCAAGCGCCACAAGAAACGGCACAGAGCCATGGGCCTGGTGTGGTTGGAAGGAGTGCGTTGGCTGAAATAGCAACGACACCTTCTTTCAGGTCAAAGGTCGTGGTGACTCGAAGAACGAGCACCAGACGTATTAAGACGATCAAGGGCACGTCGAAACGAGTGACCCTTGGATCAGTCTCGGTCCAAGAGGACGGACCTACGAAAGAGTTGTTCGAGGCCGTCGAATACAAGATAATGGATGCATCCTCAATTGAGGTATTTCAACTTGTCTTGGCATCTGCCGAGGAGATAGTAAATCTCTCGGAGATGACGTGGGATCTGAACCTGTCCGAACTAAAGGAAGGAAAGATCCGCGAGATAGTCGCACCAGTTCGAGAAGAGAACGTGGTGGACTGTTGCTCTTCATCCACAATAGACGAGAGCGTCTTGGAAACCGACAAAAAGAAACGGTTCGCTGCTCAAGGCTGGGAAGCCTTGAAGGACAGCCCGTTCTATGATGTTCTGTGGAAACACCGTGATGTGTTTCCAGCAGAAGTGCCAAGCCGCCTACCGGCCGATAGGGGCATCAGGCACGAAATTGACCTGGAGCCTGGCACCAAGTATTGTGTGACCAGGCAATGACCGTTGCCGAAGGAACAAGTCGATTACATCGATGAGTTCTTCGACAAGCGAGCCAAGGCGGGACATGTACGTGAGAGCAAGTCACCTCACTGCAGCCCGACCTTCTGTGTGCGTAAAGCAAAAGGTGGATGGCGCGTGGTTCATGCTTATAATAAGCTGAACACGGCCACCATTCCAGCTCAAACGCCGATCCCGCGGAAAGATGTCTTGTTGAATTCCATGGGAAAGTCAACTATCTTTTCCGCGTTGGATCTGAAGGATAGGTTCTGATGAGAGATACCGATGTAGCCAAAACGGCAGTAAGCACCCCAAGCGGTATGCTGTGGGAGTGGCTTGTGATGCCACAAGGGTTGAGAAATGCTCCAGAAACATTCAACAGCGTGGTGGCTCACATGATGCGTCAGCATCGTACCTACGCGCCCCATTACTTTGACGATGTATTCGTGCATAGTAGGACGGAGGACGGTCTGAGCGCGATAGAGTCGCACAAGCGTCATTTAGACGCTGTGTTGCAGACTCTGGGTGACGACCAATTATACGTGAACTTGAAAAAGTGCGTAATAGGGGTCCCCTAGATACCTATACTGGGCTGCATCGTATGTACACACGGTGTACGAGCAAACCCAGAAAAAATAAGGCTATCCAGGAATGGACAGTCCCACGTCATATGAAAGATCTGCGCCAATTATTTAGCTCGCTAATTACTTGTATAAGTACAGCAGTAATTATGCGGAGCAGCCTAAGCCATTGTCTGACCTTTTGAAAAAGGATACAGAATGGACTTGGTCAAAGGAACAAGAAGATGCGTTCACATCAGTGAAGCAATCTCTTGTAGAGGCACCGGGCTTGGCATTGCCAGACGCGGATAAGCCCTTTAGCGTCGTCTGCGATGAAAGCAATTTTGCAATCGGCAGCGCGCTCATGCAAAAGGATGACAACGGTGTTTACCGTGTCATATCTTATCAGTATCGGCTTTTGAAAGCCGTAGAGCTGAATTACCCTGTGCACGACAAGGAGCTACTTCCATTAAGTATGCTCTTGTGAAGTTTCGGGTGCACCTCTTGGGCACCGAACCTTTTGTCGTTTATACGGATCACGCATCACTGCGGACCGCTATAAATACACCACACCTCTCGCCGAGAATGGCGAGATGGCTATGATTCTTCTCTGAATTTAATCTCAAAGTTGAGTATAAGTCGGGTAAGTCGAATGTCTTGGCTGACGCGTTATCGCGCAGACCAGACTTTGAGGCAAAACACCAGGAAAGTGTGTCTCGTGCGAAAGCACAAGGTGAGTCGTCAACATTGGCAGCCATGAAGGCCTACCATGTGACGAGCTCAATGGCCTCCGAGTTAAAGGAGTGTTACAGTCAGGACGAACATTGTCTCCTGCTGTTGGATCATATTGGTGGACGAAAGGTTACCCTTCCGTCGCACCTGAAAGCGAAACTAAATTGCTTTAGTTACAATGATGGCCTATTATGGCATCAACTGTCACCTTGTGATCCCTTGAGAATCTGTGTCCTTCATGACACAGATCTCAAGCTGATGATACTTCACGAGTGCCATGATGCGCCATCTAGTGGGCATCTGGGCCGTGAAAAGACATTCTTACGAGTATCAGAGGAATTTTGGTGGCCCCACCTATACCAGTGGGTGGCCAACTATATATGCTTATGCGAAGAGTGTCTGCGCATAAAGCCTGCACCTTCGAACAGTGCGCCACTGAAGCCACTGCCGATTCCAACTGAATGTTGGAAGTCGGTCAGTTTAGACTTCATGTTTGGCTTACCGCCTGACCATAAAGGCAGGACGGGGCTCGTCGTCTTTGTAGACAGACTGAGCAAGATGGTGCATTTGGCACCATGTAGCACCAAGATCTCAGGAAAAGAGGCTGCCCTCTTATTCCTGGAGCATGTGTATCGACTACACGGGATGCCCGAGTCCATAGTATCGGACCGGGATCCGCGTTTTACGTCAGGTTTTTGGCGTCATGTATTTGAGCTGATAGGTAAAAAAACTCCACATGTCAACAGCCGATCATCATTAAACTGATGGCCAAACAGAACGTGTTTAATCGAGTCGTGGTGGATATATTGAGCATGTGGTGAAGTGCCAGGGGAAGTCAGAGTTTAAAGGGAATGGGAACAGAGAGCAAGAGAATTTCTGGTAACCCCCCCGAGGGAGTGACCACGACCCGGCCTCGCGGATCTACAACCTCACACCAGGCCCCAGCCTTATTAAGAATATAAGGACCCAGACGTTCGGAGCCAGCACAGGCCCCAGGCCCAGGAAACAGGTTCCACGGCCCAGGGTACCAGGGCCCAATGTCCGAGGGCGCAGAATCGGTACACTGAATATCGAAGATTACAGAAAGTACAGGTACCAAGGAGCCAATTCTTCCTCCAAGAGGCGACACGTGGCACTATCCAGATCAAAGGGTTAGGGTTAGACAAGAATAGCATACAAAGTATAAGGTAAATAAACACACTCGAATTTGCTTTACACGTGGCAGCTCCGAACGCCTCCTCTTAGCTTCTACGTCGCTGCACCTCTTCCGGGCGGGATATCTTTTGCCCCCCCCCCCCGACGTCAGCAGGTGTTAGACGGCTTAAGATACGCAAGTTGAACCTCAGGATAGTTGGCCTGAGGTGTCAAGTATAAGTGTCAAAACACCCAACACCCACTACAGGAAGCGGTTTCCCTACGGAGAACAAGAGAAAGGGGTCCAAGGACCAAGAAAGAGTTAGACACCGAAAGGGGTACGTAGTACCAGGTGCATTGCTCTCGACACAGTCGATTGAGCCCAAGAAGCCCTGGGCCCGAGTGAAGTATATCCACTCGTGGGCCCCCAAGTCCCTCCATACAAGGACCAAGTCTATAAGTCTTTTTCGTCTAACGAGGAGCAAGACCAGCCAAGCCGACGGGTACACAAGGTGAGAACCAAGGTTAACGCGACACGGTATCGGGGTACCCCCTCCGTAAGTCGGTAGTCCGGCGCTGTGTGTGTTTGTGGATCTCCTACGTCGTTTGAAAATCCACTCCACCACAATGGTGCGCGTGCCCGGATCTTCGGGAGACGCGGGATTTCATTGTGAGTCCCACGATGAAGGAAAGACAACGTTCAAGATGGAACAAGGGACGACCAAGACACTGGAAACCGGATCGCCAGTGATCAAGAAGGATGAAGGATCGGAGGACCTGCAGAGACCGATGAGGAGCTCTGCTATTGAGGTCAAGGTGGAATATGAAGAAAAACCACAAAATCCTCACCCTTACGTCTTCGTTGAAGAAGACAACATGGGCCATAATAAATATTATGGTCCAGGGGTCCCAAGTTTGACAGCGAATGCCAAAAAACAAGGGACCTCGAAACACGTCTCCCAAGCCACTACTCAAGAAAAATCGGTGCCTAAGAACAAGAAAAAGAAGATTGCCAAGTTGAAGGCACCGAGAGGCGGAGACACGACAGACGAGTCGGGAGAGAGCCAAGGTGTGGCTAGCACAGATTGGACGGAAGAGGACCTGGAAGAAGCATATCACCAGAGCAAGTTGAAGACGTTTTGCGAAAGGATTCGGTGATGAAGACGCTCAAGGTCAAGCTGCTAGACCAGTATCATGGTCCGATAACGGCCCTGCCTATCGCAACAACAGACCTGGAGGTCCTCAAGGCCCTGATGAACCTGCTTCACGAAGCCGGGATGGCCGCTGGAAATTTTACGGCTGAGACCCTCTTTGATTTTGGTTTTGAGACCCTGAAGAATACCCTTGTAGCCTTGCATAGTCATAACAAGGCGTTAGTGGGTGAGATTCCCCCAAGGAGGTACCCCGTCATGTGGGAACAGCAGCTGTTCCTGGTCTAGGCTCTTCAGCAGGTTCCCACGATGAATCATCATCGAGGTACCAGTACGAGTCGGCCACTTCGTCTATGGTCTCGGCCCTAATGGATACCGTGGATCGGATGCAGCTGGGACTAACCGGTGCAGCGTTGCTCGAAGCACGCGGAATTCGCGAAACAGGAAAGATGGATGCAGCGAACCCGAAGCCCAGCCACAAGTACGTGAAGATGTGACAGGAGCCCGGTGCAAATTCGAGCCAGGGTCGTTGTACACAGCAATTGATCAGAATGTAAAGCCTGAGGCAGGGTCCCCTGGTGGTCTCCAGTCATTTTTCGAAAAGTCGATGGCCAAGTTCCTGGAAGAGAAGGGACCCACCCGAACGCATCGGACAGGGGACGGATCCTGAGGGGCCGAGGCCCACTTTACCCTGGGCCCTCCCAGAGAGCCGATCACCTGGGGTCACCACGTGAATTCCAGGATGTGGACATGGAATCAGCAGAGTCTACTAATGGAGAGTACGATCCGGATGATTTGACGTTTCCGTTTGCCTCGGCGACGAGCGACTGTGGCCACGGCTACAGCAGGGGGCCCCTACGGTTATTCCCCATATACGGGTGTCAGCCTCATCGGACTTAAAGGAATTTAACGGGAGGGACCATGATGAGGACCGTGCCCGAAGATGGAGCTCCAAAGTGAAGATTTCATTTATCCGAGACCAGGCCCCAGACAGTGATAAATGTGGGTCCTTCTCACGGGTCCGGCTCAGAACTGGTACCGACAACTGGGTCGGACGGTACGTGGCGACTGGAAGCTACTTTTGCAAGAATTTCAAGCCCACTTCTGCGGCCTAGGTGTGTCTGTGGCCCGGCACTATATTCATGCAAGGGAGAATCCGACGAGTCACCACTGGAATACTTGTACTTTTTGAATGTGGCGGGGCTCAGAGCCAAGTTAAAGATTAAGATGGGCCCCCCTCAGGTGAAACGTGAACATGTAGAACATTACGTGGAGACTTTGGACGATCGCGAACTGGCGGACCAGCTCACCATGCTCAGAATTTCGGATCCAGATGACCTGGAAGAGGTTCTGCTAGCGCGCCAACGAGCGAAGGCGCGTCACGGAAAGGTCCTGTTTGGCTCCAGCAAGTTTCGCCAAAATACCCCGACCCCCCTGACCGAGACTATAACAAAAATAAACCAAGACGTCCTGTCTAAGCCATCTGAGCTAAATCAGGAAGTGAAAGTGAGCAAGAGTCCAGCTCCAGTGGATCTGAGGGGGAGGGAGACCTGAGACGAATTTATGCGGAAGCGACCAAAGCCCACACTGGTAGGTCTCGGGACGTGGATGGACCTCGAGACCATCAGGGCCCGAATCAGGATAAGGGCCGGTGTGCGCCGGAGGGCCCCGGAAAAAGACCGGGCCTAGAGGCCCCGCTAACGAAGTGTACCCAATGTGGATCCAGGAAGCATGGGGACCTGGACTGTTGGAAGCGACTAGTATGCGAAAGAAGTGGAAAGAAGGGGCACCCGGCCGACCGCTGTTTTTTTGTGTGTCGCGGTTGTAACGAGATCCACGACGCGGGGAAGTGCCAGATGGAGGCGTTCTACAACTTGAATAGCCAATGGTACAACCCGACCAAGCATGCGGGGCAGCTGATGGAGACTGCCGAGAAGATGTTAAATTAGGACGCTCGCCAGGTTTGAATCTGGTACGAGCCGAGCGTTCTGATTGCTACATTTATGCATTTGTGGAGAAGCATCCGGTGGAGAAGGTCAATAAGATAGATTAATCGATTGGAAATACATCGGACTTATGTATTAATTCTTTAGCTGTTGTGGCCAATGCACGTATATCCAATGAATATACACGGGAGGAGCCGGTGATGATGCTGGAATTATTGCCGGAAGAATCGAGAGGATACTGGATACATCATGCTCCAAAAAAATGGTTCAAGCAGGCTAAGGCCTCTGGTAAGGTAAAAAATGCTCGCGCGAATCTACTCTTCGATTCCGGTGCCGAGATATCTATTCTGGATACCGCCTTTGCTCGTAAGGTAGGCTGCCAAACTGATACGAGCGAGAGACAAGAGTGTGTGGGTATTGGAGAAGTGGTATACACCACGGAGACGAGCAAAAGTGAAGATTACGCTTAATGGAGTGTTGGTATATTTTTTCGACGTATGGGTTGGTTCCCTGGTTGGTCAGGATGCACTCTGGAAATGGATTTTATGGTGCTAGCCGTAATACGATTGGACATGGCAGATGGAACTATTTGCTTACCAGATGATGTGCGAATCCAGCTGGAAGGTCGCAAGACCTTGTATAGCGGACATATTTTGGAAGTGAAATTGGGCCAATATGTGAATACGTCAGTGACTAAGTACGTGGAAGTTCCATTGAGAGGTTTGTATCAGACCAGTGAAAATTATGGATTACCCGTGGAGAACGATGGGTGACTACAATGGTACAGGGGTATGGACGACGCCAGTGTGTAAGGGTCACCAATGTTAGTGACAAGAATTTAATTCTGCACGAAGACACCAAACTGGGCATTTGGCTAACCAAGGACCGGGTCCCTCGATCTCAAGGATTTGTGTCAGTAGGTTCTAGGAGGTATGCTGAATGGCAGAACCTAGCCTACCAAGCTACCACTGACGAAGAAGATTCCGAACCCTTTCAAGAAGAAGAATACCAAGGTCTCATGGTCGAGAAACCCCAGTATAAACCACAGAAAGAATATTGTCACGAACAGGAGCCTAAGCCTCAGTGGTTACTACAGTGCTGGGTGTTCATCCGAGGAGCCCCGAGTCAGCACTGCCGGACTTAGAGGTAGGAGAAGATACTTTTGACGGGAACCAATCAGCAGAAGTCAGCCTAAGCAAAGAAGCCCCAAGAATTGACGAGTTCGGGATGGAGAAGGTCCAATCACGGAGGGGTCAACAAGATAATGGAGCCGAGGCAAATATAGCCGATGACCAGGTCTGGGTCCACGAGGTTGGAGAGCTATGCGCGGAAAGATATTGACAAAAACTGGTAAACTGGTCGATTATCCCTGAGGTCGCCCCTTCTACAAACGAAGTCAAGATGGAAGATATCCAAATTCCAGACCCTGGTGTAACTCCAAAGATCAAGTGGACCGTCTCCGCCAGATCATTTGGCAGAAACGTCATCTGTTGATGGGAAAAGGCAACGCGTTACCACCAGCAGCCCGAGGAGCGGTGTGCGACATCGATGTGGGAAATGCACGGCCTATCGCCCAACGTGTACGGAAAGTGGCCCCTCAGTTTAGGGAGAAGCTGTCGGACCTAAATAAGGGCCTGCTATCGTCTAAAATCATCCAGCCTTCTACCTCACCATGTGCCAGCCCAATTGTGATCATCGTCAAGAAGAATGAACTGGATATAAGGTTGTGTATGATTACCGGATGGTGAACGAGCTGACACGCCTCATGGTGTACCCTATGCCTCTCGTAAACGAATTTTTGGAAGATTTGGACGAAGCCCTACGGTATTGCTCGCTGGACATGGCCAGTGGTTTTTGGGTATTCGGTATGACTGAGAGGGCTCGTTTGATTTCGGCATTTGTGACTCCGTTTGGGTTGTTCGAGTGGAGAAGAATGCCGTTTGGACTAAAGAATGCGCCGCAGATCTATCAGAGATTTTTGGATAATGCTTTATATGGATTTTTTACGATTTCCTCAGAGCCGGGCTTTGACAAACAAGAGGACCTGTTCGAGGTGGGCCATCCAGAGGGAGACCTCAAGAAGTCTATATTAGGACGTTGGTCCTATATCGACGACATTTTGGTGACCTCGGAGTCATGGGATGACTTATGCGTGAAAGTGGAACGACTTTTGGAGGTGTGTGACAAGTGGAACTTATCGATCAGCGCAGTTAAGAGCTCACGGGGCTGTCAAAAGGTAAATTACCTTGGCTACCAAGTGTCAGCTGAAGGGCTGGAGGCCCACCCTAAAGACCTTCAGTCCTTGGAGGACTTACCGTTGCCCACTACCCTGAAAGCTATGCAGTCGTTTCTCGGGAGTCTCAACTATTACAGTCGGTTCCTGGAGGAATATGCCATTTATGCGTCCATCCTGTACGAACTGAGGGAAGTAGATTATCACGTATTACGAATCCGGATAAGCAGGACTGGGGACATACGGGGAGATGACCAGGAGGAGGACCGACGGGCCCGTGTGCAGGTGGCATTTACGTGTGGAAAGATTGAGATGAACTACGCTTTGGATGATGAAGATCTTCTTCTGTACTGCCCTAACCATGGAACAGCAGATGAGGACCGTGATGGGTTGATTCGGCTAGTTATACCGGAAAGTCTACAACAAGACTTTCTACACCACTACCATACGAGTCTAGAAGGGGGACACCAGGGAATTGGCCGTACATACCAACGGATCCGGAAAAATTTCTATTGGAAAGGCTTAATCCGGAGTGTTCAGAGCTATGTTGCCACTTGCGTAGACTGCGAGACTGGCAAAGGTGGCCCCACCTTACGAGGGAGAACTCCAGGAAACATTCAAGCTACCTACTCGTTCCAAGTTATCGCGATGGACCATATCCCATCGTTTCCCAAGTCGTTCAAGGGTAATAAAGAGCTGTTAATTTGGGCGGACCTGTTTACAAGATATGTGATTGCCAAGTCTAGCTCGTCGAGGTCGGCCCAAACCGTGGCAGAAGGTTACGAAGAGTGCGTATTCCGTCGGTTTGGGGCCAGGGAGGCGATCCATCACGACAGAAAACCCAGTTTCATGTCAGATTTCTTTCGTGCTTTCAACCGCATAATTGGGCAGAAACAGCGGTCGACTATGACGTATCGACCACAGGCCAATGGCACAGCAGAGAGAATGGTACAGACCTCATTACACGGTCCATCAAAATGTATTTGTCAGAGGTAGATCAGAAGGACTGGGATGCCTATGCAGAAAGGACCACTTTCGCGTTGAATACGGCCCAGGACCGGATCCGAAAGGAGACGCCATTTTTCTTGGTACATGGCTGGGACGCCCGAAGTACTCTAGAAGCCACCATACCGTTAGGCAGCACGAAGCGGCGTGAATGTGAGCCCCGTTAATGGCGATATAGCGTACAACGTCAGGATCGCAGAGCGAGAGAACAGGCCAACGAATTTTTACGATCTGCGATGGAAAGTCGGGCCCAGGCCCACAATGAGGAGGTGGTTGATGGTCATATTGAGGTAGAGTCCCAAGTCTCATTATATTTGGACCGGGTCAAGGAGGGTTATGCTCGAAAACTGGCACATCTATGGCATGGGCCGTTCCGAGTGAAAGAACTGGTGGGTGACTATGCCGTTCGGTTAGACATCAGTGGAACAGACTACCGTATATACCCGTTGGTACACGTTTCAGAATTGATGCTGGTACGGCAATACCCGGATAGACCAGATACAGTGTTGGTGGTAGACGAAGCGAACCGGGTGGATTTTGATGAAGCTCTATTGCCAGAAGACAGTTGGGTCGCGGAACTTGAAGATGACGAATACGAAACGGAAAAAATTCTAGACAGACGTATGGGAAGGAAACTCGGTACGGACGGATCCGGTGTGAATACCTGGTACAATGGAAAGGATATCCTGACCCGTCATGGGTGGATGAGGTGGACCTCAACTGCGGTGGATTGCTTAGGGACTATGAGCGCAGGCAGGTTACTCGGAACCGATTCGAGGCAATGCAGAGTCATGACGAGTAGTGGGGAGAGTTCATCTTGGGAAGGCCAAGGTGATGCAAGGAGGAGGCGGTATTTGTTATACATTTATAAAGGGGTCAAGTTATAATATTCGAGAGTGCGGCAGCACAACAGAGATTGCGAAGTATTGTGAAAGTCCCAGAGTACCAGGGTACCGTGGCCCAGGGTACCGGGGTACCGGGGTATAGGCCCAAAGAAAAGGAACGTGAAGTTATGGGGAAAAGCATTAGAGCAGAAAAACTATTGCGGATACGTGGGAAGCTATCTGGAAAAGCATTTTGTGTATCGTTGGTCGCGCGAAATTTGCCAGAGAGACAAGGGACCTGGAAGGCGGGGTGTTCCTGAATGTTCTTGCGATAGAAGACGCGCCAGGGGACAGTGTCGTCTTAGGTCTGCAAATCCCCTAACAAACTCAACTGAGAATCCTCCAAGGTGACAATCGGGTACCAAACGGTCAGCTGACGGGTCGGAATCATAGGCTGGAAGTAAGGGTCAAGAAGAATGTCCAGGTCACAGTGACCGGCCTTCATCCCTAAGACCTTCTTAAGTACTTCCATCCAAGCCCTCACAGCCTTGGCCCGCCGTTTCTTCCTCGCATCGAACAGCCGAGAGGCGTATTGGCTCTTCGTACGAGGTTCGGAAAAAAGAGGAAGTCAGTCAGTATTTCCATAGACTCTGGCGTGACGCGTCGACGTAAGTATCATGGAACTTCACGAGGTCACTGAACCAGCCGGACACTGGAAAATAAATAGGGGTTACGGCCACGCCCCACTGGGCCCAGGGACGTGAATTCATCAAAAGTTGAAGTTGAGAGTCCTTCATGAGGCCTTCGCTCCAGACTGGGAGGCTTCGGGACTTCTGGTCATCAGAAGCACCCATCCAAGACAGTGGAAGCGATACCGTGGACCAAAGATCCTCTGGCGTCAGCTGAGTGATAACGAGGGCCCCTACCGGGCAATCTGACCAGGGGGCAACGATTTCCGCGGCGAACGTGCTGGGTTTCGCATAATCAGGAAGGTAAGAGCCTTGGATGTTACGGTCGGGGGGATCATCACGGGCGGGACCCTGGCTGGCAGGACCCTCGGATGTTGGTGCAGGACACTCGCTGCTGGAACCCTTGCTATCGGGACCCTTAGATGTGGGTGCAGGATCCTTGCTGCTGGAACTCTTGGATGGTGGTGCTGGACCCTTGCCGGCGGGACCCTTGCTGGCGGGACCTTTGGCCGGTGGCTTCCTCTTAGCGTGGCTAGACTTGTCACTCTCAGTCTCAGAGTCTGGACCAAACATTTCCAAGAACTCGTCTGAGTACGCCGTTCGAGCCTTCTTTTTCCTTGACGCCCAAGAAGCTGCGTGGGAGGTACGAGGTGATGGGGACTTCGAGGATTGAACGGGAGTCTTGGACTTGGCCTTATTTGACAGGTCTATGACCTTTGGACCGAACTCTGCAGTAGAGTGTACGGGGCCGAAGCGAAGACTGGAAGCCCGCGACCTGGCCATGGCGGCGAACATCGAGTCGTCACTACTGCTATCCTCGGCCTCAGATGACCCCGGGGCACGATTGGTTTTTCGCTTCTTCGGCTTAAGGGGCGACCAAGCCTTGGATGAAGGCGAACGTGACCTTTTCGACGTTCTGGAACTTCGGGCTTTGGTCGTGGCTGGGGTTGATTTTGCCGCCATGCCTCGAGCAACCGTTAGCTGCTTCTGCAGCTGGTCACGTTCCCGGAGGAGGTCTTCACGCGGCTCTTGTAGTAGGCAACCTCCTTCTGGAGTACCAACACTTATTTGGACAGTTCTTGAGGACTGCGAAGTGCGTCCAACTTGGACTCCAGCGACCGAATTTCAGCCGAAGAATTTGCGACAGCCTCGTTGTACTGGTCCTTCCAGTACTTGATCTGGGATCGGGATTCTTCCACTTTCCGAGGATTGTCCACCCGTTGGGCGAGTGCATCCCGGTACTCGGCGATGGCCAGCTGGTCCACTTCATGCTCGTGGACCAGATTCCGGACCCAAGACTGTATCCGGGGCGCATGGGTCACCTCGAATTCCGTGAGGTCGTCTACGCGACGCTGTAATTCCGCCCTCCGGCGATGTTCCATCTGGTAGGCCCTTTGGAGGGCCCTGTGTTCCTCAGCGAGGGTCTCCATGGACTGGGCCCGTTTCACCGTGACACGTAAAACTTCCCAAGCTTGAGAGACCTCCATATAATTGGGGGGCTCCCCGATAAGGTCTACGGTCGGGGAGACCTCGTCAGGGTCAGGTCCAGGAAGCGCGGGAAGAGGCCAACGGTCAGGTGATTGGAACCCGGTGGAAAGATTACGAGCAGTCACTAAAGGATACAAGACTTGTAAGTTAGTAAACCCAACCACCCAAGCGACGTAGGGTCACTTACTGCTAATTCACAGAGTCTGGGCAAGGGTGCACGTGATCATACCGCAGTTCGTAAGACCAGCGCGCAGGGGACAGCTGTGGTGAAGTGCCAGGGGCAATCAGAGTTTAAAGGGAATGGGAACAGAGAGCAAGAGAATTTCTGGTCACTCTCCCAAGGGAGTGACCACGACCCGGCCTCGTGGATCTACAACCTCACACCAGGCCCCAGCCTTATTAAGAATATAAGGACCCAGACGTGCGGAGCCAGCACAGGCCCCAGGCCCAGGGTAACAGGGTACTAGTAGGTGTATGGGGATAAGGTCAATGACCGACAACATCAATTTACCCAATCCCACCTGCTGGTAACTCGGTCAAGTAAAGCCGTCGAGTGAAAACGGATCCACGCGGTCAACAATCTTGCTGGTCAGTGGTTGAGGATAGCCGTTCGCCCAGCTCTTGCTTCAGTTCCTGTCCTGGCGAGCGTGCTAGACAAGGCGATGCCCGTAGTTGAGCCTGAGCCGGAAATACGATTGTTTCGTCCGGCCCCTGACTGCCCCGAAAAGCCCATACCCACCAGGCAGCAAAGTATTTTTCCGATTTCTGAGTAAGCCAAGTCATCGTATGCTTATGCGTTGTGTTTTGACCGCTACAAAAACAGCCGCTAGCCCGATGCCTCCCGCTTGCTTTGGCGTCACAAGCAATCCAGGATTCACCTTGTGGCGACTGCTCTCCGTCGTTGTCGCGTGCGCCAACAGAAATTGCTTGTAAAGATTGTGCGATTCTTTTCCGCCCATCGTGGTAATTCAAAGACTATCGCAGTGAATATCAAATAGGGAAGCACGATGGATTTTAGAAGTAATACACGATTCCAAGCTCGTTGCCACTCGTGTCGCTGTAAGAAGTCGCCTTTGAATCTTTTGGATCCTCTGGGCCCAGGTCTTTTTCACTAATTCCCCGGTTTCAACCTCATAGCCCAGGTACCGAGTTGTTTCGCCCGTGGGGACGACAGCGATGCCCTCGTATTGCTCGAGCTTGACAGACCGTTTTAAAAAGACAGATGACTCTGCGACGGCTGAACGTGGAGGGCTGAAAGAGCGCCAAATTCTCGTACAACCTGTAAAGCGTGAGGAATTTGATCCATTGTTTCCAGAAATAGGGTGGTGTCATCCACAAATGCCGAATAGAGATGGGTCTGATCAGACTGATTTGGTGCTTGTAGCCCGTGAAGATTGAATTCCTGCTTGAGTGCGAGTCTTAAGCCCTCGACGACTAGCTAAAACAACAGAGGTGCTAGCGGGCACCCCTGCCGGATTCCTGACTGGACTGGGAGAGGTGTGGAATGACAACCGTTTACGACGAAATTGACTGTCGTGCCGGAGTAAATTTGTCGGACTAAGTCAATATAACGCGCGTCAAACCCAAACTGGAGTAGGGTCTCGTACATAAATTCGGTATCGTAAGCCTTTCTAGAATCCAGCAGCAACATACAGCGACTGGTTGCTGCCGGCACCTCCTTTTGATCTTTTGCAGTCGACAGGAGAGCCATTATCACTATAACAAGTTTTGTCATTTAACGCCCATGAACAAAGCCTTGTTAGGAATCACCAATAACCTGAGGCAAAATAGACTGTAATCGCGTAGCCAGTACCTTGGCAAACACCTTGTAGCTGGTTTGTAGTAACGATATCGGTCTATAATCCATCGCATCGTCCGAGTCTCCTTTTTTACGCAGCGGAATAATTAGCGCTGCTAGAAATTATGGGAAGAAACCTTGCCCCATTGAAGATTTGATTGCTGATATTGACCAGAGATAGCACCAGCAGCGCTGATGTATCCTTGAAAAAACGTTGTTTAAATCATCTGGGCGGGCGCTTTGTGTCTACTTAGCCCATGAACGGCTGAGAGCACCTCAGCTTCTGTAATTGGACGTAAGAGTCGGGTATTGTCGATACCAACTAAGATCTGTTTCTTCGGGATCGTCCCAAAGACTTAAGAGCAGCTAATTATTTGGTCACATCTGTGGTTCGGTGGATGGAGCTGAGCACTGGTGCCCATTCAGATGCAAACTTATCCGCAATGGACATGTGTCTCCTAAAAGCCACCCCACGTCGCGCTCGCAAAGAAGTTACTCGCTGGTTGCACTCCCAATTGACGACACCATCTTAAGCGCTCCTCTGACCGCTCTAAATGTTCGCCCACCCGAAATAGAAGCTCCTCTTGCATTTCTCTATGTTAGCAGATATCCAATGACGACGCATAGCAAAAATTAACACCGGCTGCGTTAAAAAAATTTGCAGATGAACCTCTTCCGCCTCTGAATTCTCGTCGAGTTACAGCTCGAATACAGTTGATGCACTCAATAATATCAGCATCCATGCCTGCACTGTCGAAGTGTGTCCAACCGTGTAACTTGTGCATAATGAAATGTTTTAAGTAAAATGCCCAGTATTCTGTTAACCTCACCTAAAATACGATTTGAGGAAATTTCATTCTGTACACACGACGTAACAAGGTTACACGATGGTTGGACAATTAAATCCAGGATTTCATCACAAGTGTTGTAGCGGAGCTACACAGCTCTTTAGCCAGAGGAAGATTTTAAAGGCTAAAAGCCTGTCAGTTCTAATAAATTAGTTAAAATGACGGTCTTAAGCCACTTAGTTTTAAGGAGCTAATTAAGATACTTAGATGTCGCCCTGTTCCAAGAAACTAGGAGGGACTTTTAGTCTGCAAGCAATAAGCTTCAAGTTCAGAGAACCAACGCACAGAGTGCGAAACAAGCTAGAATCTTAAAGGTTCCGAGAACCAACGCACGAAGCGCACAAGAGAACAAGTCAGAGAGACTTGCGATCTCAAATTCAAAATGAGAACTGATTCAATTTAAGCATAATAATTTTGTGAATAATCCTACTCTAAGTACCCTAAACTAAATTAATTACAATGATATTATTACAAGTAATCTGGGAATCCTCGACGACACCTCCTTTATACTCTGACCATCAACAAGTCGAGCTACATCTGCGCGTCGCTCAATCAGATTAGAAACCATCCAAGCGGTTTCAACCAACGTATCCCATCAGACTCATCAGCCTGACTGTTGAGCGAAATGGACACTATGGGGAACAGAGCCTTAATCTCTGATATTGTTGTACACCATCTATCAGCGAAGAAGATGTTCCATTCTTATTTTCGATTACTTTCTTTTGTAGTGTCCATTACTTTCTTTTGTAGTGTCCACTTACTTTCATTTGTAGTGTCCGATTACCTCGGATCTGGTGAGCTTTCACCTTGTACAATTCGTCTTGCTCCTGAATGATCGCTGCGTTACATCGTGTACTGCTTTTCTAAATCCTCGTTTTCTAAAATTCTACGCAATGCTTCTTGCTATCACTATGCGTGACGAGACGTCGTGTGGATAACGTGCATCTACCACTAGCGCATTGTACACTGCGACTAACTAACATGATTATGAAGGACTTATATGATTCGACCACCCTATAAACGGACGTAATCCGCGCTTTTTTATGCAGCCACTTAAATGAGAATTCAAAATTGAATTGCATTTCACGTACACGAATCTTACACAGTACGGAAAACATAGTCAGCATAGTAAAAAACTCCCTAGCTTCGTGCCCTTCTTCCAAATAGTAATGGCGTCATTCAAACCTACAGTTGTGATCGACAATGGTACTGGGTATGTTCTCCATCGTGTTTCCTTTATATTCTTTCTTGACTTATGATCATGTGTCATAAATCTCCTTGTTTCAATTTAACACTAATATCGGATGCTTCTGTTTGATTTTGACAGATATACTAAAATGGGATATGCGGGTAATGCTGAACCCAGTTACATTATTCCGTCAACAATAGCTGTGAGTGGGAGTAATGATTCAAGTACGGTGCGTAGTCGTCAGGGGATCGATGATTTGGACTTTTACATTGGTAAAGAGGCTCTGGACCACGCCACGACGCATCAAGTTAATTATCCAATTGCTCAGGGAATTATCCAGAATTGGGATAATATGGAAAAGCTCTGGCAACGTTGTATTTTTCAGCATATGCGCTGCGAACCAGAGGAACATTATATGCTGTTAACGGAGCCCCCTTTGAATCCGCCAGAGAATCGAGAAGCTACAGCTGAAATTATGTTTGAGACCTTCAATGTTCCGGGACTTTATATTGCAGTACAAGCGGTGCTGGCTCTGTATGCTTCGTGGCCTAAGATTAAAGATCCTAGTCAACGGTCGTTGACTGGGACAGTCATTGACTCGGGAGATGGAGTCACGCACGTTATTCCTGTCTCGGATGGCTACGTGATTGGAAGCTGCATTCGTCACATTCCGTTGGCTGGACGTGATGTGACGCATTTTATTCAAAAGATGCTTCGTGACCGAGGTGAGATGGTCCCTCCCGAGGAATCACTTGAAGTGGCCAAACGTGTCAAGGAGGCACATAGCTACGTGTGCTCAGATCTAGTCAAAGAATTCAAAAAGTACGACACTAAGCCTGAAAAGTACTTTATGAAGTACTCGGACTTGCACCCACGTACTAAGCAGCCATGGGAGATTGATGTGGGATACGAACGCTTCTTGGCACCTGAGATTTTCTTCAATCCCGAGATCTTTTCGACGGATTTTACGACACCATTGCCGAATGTTGTGGATGAAGCAATCTTGAAGTGTCCAATTGACACGCGGCGTGGATTGTACAAGAACATTGTGCTGTCGGGAGGTAGTACCATGTTTAAGGATTTTGGCCGTCGTCTGCAGCGTGACATCAAGCGTCTCGCTGACGACCGACAGGCGGCTAACCTCGCTCTGCACTCCAAGTTCCATCAAGCACATGCTGAAGCTCTCGAAGTCAATGTACTATCGCACCGCATGCAGCGTTTTGCGGTTTGGTTTGGAGGTAGTATGGTTGCTTCCACTCCCGACTTTTTTCGTGTTTGCCACACAAAGGCACAGTACGAGGAGGAAGGTCCGCGCATTGCGCGCCACAACCCTGTGTTTAATGCCACCATGTAAGGGCTGCTTCGTGGTGCAGCAGCAGAAAGTGAGATGGCGTGACAGGCGCGTTCGTCGTTCAGTTCGAGCGAATACACGAAGGGCGTAGACGAGTGTCGTATAAGAACAGCAACTCAAGAAATATACAAGCACTTACGTATGGGGAGGAATTTCAACGAAATGTGAAGTTGTTGTTGACGTTTGTCGTTGCGCTGGAAGAGAAAGACTAGAACCACACGCTTACCACTACAAGTTGTTAAATTCACTGATATAATAATAGGTTTCTGAGATATGCCTGACAGTTAAAGTTGTCGATTAGGACGAGGTGTATCACACCTTATTGCACGCGGTATCTCTTTCGGAGATCTCAATATGCAAGTGTAGCTATTCCGCGCTCGAGTACTTCGGACAAAGACCTTTCAACAAAACGTCTAGAAAACAATTGAAGGTACGCAAACTTATATTTGAAATGAGATGCTTAGTTCCTACTTTCGGCAGCGCCACAGTCCACTTAAAATCGAGAATTTTGCGCTACTTACGAGATTTGCAATGCTTCTGAGCGTGACCCAGCACCTTTGATCATTCACGTAAACATTCTCGCACATGGCACTATAAACAACCCGGGAAACGTGTATTTTGTCTCGACGTCCACCAATGATCGATTCTTTATCGTAAATCGGCTTAGCTGATCGCCTTATTCGTGTAAAAGTCACCTATGCAGTCTCCTCAATCGCAACGTCTGGTTTAGTCAGCTTGGCATCAAGCTTAATGAGCATGTCCTCGACCATACTGTCCAGATCATATTCATGCTGCCAATTCCAATCTCTTCGGGCGATACTGTCGTCAAGCGAGCGCGGCCATGTCTCAGCAATCTGCTGGCGAAAGTCCGGCTTGTAGTCACACTCAAAGCTCGGCAGCACTTTCTTAATCGATGCAGCAATTTCTTCAGGAGTAAACGAAACTGCCGTGATATTGTATGTCCTTTGGGTTAACGAGTCGTTTGGGGCGTTAATAAGCCCTAGTGTAGCCTTCAGACAGTCGGGCATGTACATCATAGGCAGTTTGACGTTGGGTTTAAGGAAACACGTGTACTTGCCGTGCTTCAATGCATCGTAGAAGATCTCTACGGCATAGTCCGTCGTGCCGCCACCAGGAAGTGTTTCCGATGAGATGACACCTGGATACCGTACGGAACGAAAGTCGACACCAAATTTCTTGTAATAATACTCTCCCAGTAGTTCCACGTGTACTTTTGTAAGTCCGTACATGGTCGTTGGTCGCATAATCGTCGTATCAGGGGTCTCATCTTGAGGTGTTGAGGGTCCAAAGACAGCAATAGTTGACGGGGCAAGTACTCGCAATTGATATTGCTTTGCTAGCTCAAGCACGTTCTGGATACCACGAGTGTTGACCGAAAGGGCCAATGCCGGATTAGCTTCACCTACTGCTGAGAGCAATGATGCCATGTGCACAATCATGCTAATGCCATGCTCCGTCACGACACGAGCCATTGAGTCACGGTCTTCTACGTTGCAGTATACAAAATTACTATCACGAGGTCCACTTGGTGCCTTAATGTCGGAATTCACGACTACATTCTTGCCAAAGAGTTGACGCATATACGGCACAAGTTCCATGCCAATTTGACCCGTCCCGCCAGTCACAAGGATACGAGTGGGACTGGAAATTTGAGAAAATGCACGAACGGCTGAGTGTACAGCACATTGGAGACGAATGGTAGAGATCATTTGACAATAGAGAAATGATCGGGTATGGAGGAGCTGGTAAGTGGAGAAATGACACTCTTACGTTCTAATTGGCAACAGGTCAGACGTCACTTTATGTCTATTGAAGGACGTAAAGAAGAGGCGTCAAGTTGCATTATCGTTAAGCTGCAATGTAAAAATACGCGTCACACACAACTAGACGTAAAGAAATTTATACTGAACAATGATTAAAGATTGGCACGTAGTAAAGCATTCGAGGCGTAGGAAAAGCAGGTTTTTTGGGGGGGCTAGTCGATAGAGATCAACTACATTCCTATAATCGTAAATTTTTCAACAGTGTTGCCAAAACAAGATGCAAGTCACGTCATGAGGATCTGTAGGTGCAATTTTGCAACAACATTACCCGTTAGCTGCATCTAATCAGTCAGACATGATGCATGATTACCGCCATAAGACTTGCAGTGATAGGATGCACCTACATTTGAGAGACTAACAGCATGACCTATTCACCTTCTACTGTAACATCCATCTAGACGTTATAGTAATCAGTATATTTATACTACAGACCAGACTAGCGCCCGGTCACATAAAGTTAGTCGTCTAAGCAGTGGAGTTAATCACATTAGGGTCAGGCACGATCGTCACTCTGGCCGTCAAGTACTGCCGCGCGTGAGAGATATAAAAGATTAGTGCTGATAGTATCAGGATGTGAGCTCGGCGCCTAACAGAATGCGATCAAAGCGACAAGCAAAACATGTGCGCTTGATTCTACAGATTTTCTAATAGGTTACAATCCAACTCCTCATAATCTCCCTTGTACTACATTGACGATTATGACGTCAATCCCATCAGGCCTCACGTAGAAACACATTGCGTTATAACGCCACGTTCTGTCCTTCGTAAAGCTCGTTACCCCCCCCCCCTGTCCTAGACGAAAAATAACAAAATCTTCTCGTCTCATCTTTTTCACGAGTAATGAGGGCTTCTCATCGCACTCGTCCACGTGCAATGGCATTGTAGCGTATCCTTGTGCCCATCGGTTATTCTGTAACTGCCTACTTTTCCGGCAAATAAATGAATGAATTCACAGACGCTCCGTCTTGTTATAATAGTCGTGGGATTCAGAATGATCTCCACAAGCTTTTGTTCGTTGCAATCTCATAAGCTGAGTCAGCGAATGTCCACACGAGTCCGATAGAAGCACAGGCCATCAATTTCAGGCAAGTTCCTCACAGCAAACTCAGCTGCGACTTTCTTATGCCAGTAATTCCTCCCAGTGTCGGAGTTAAACATAGATATTGTTAACGTTGCTCAGAATTGGCTACAAATATCTTGCATAGTTGCGCTATATGTTCCCTTTGTTGTTGGTAACACTCCTTTATGTCGATCTAAATGGTGGTCTGTCTTACATGGGCTAATGGATTTTGGTGTCGATACCTGACGAAATCTAACCACCACCTCTAGTCAAGAGCGTTAAAATTGCCTTTAAAGTGTTCGATCAACCATTGCAACGACAAGACCGTGAAGATCTAGCTTACTCGCAGCGGATTGTAAGACACAGTTGTACGACTGTTTTGAACATTTCTGATACAGTAATCTGCGTCAATAACCAAACACCTTATATTTTATGCTAAGAAGATCGATTCACGTTAGATAGAAAACAACCGGCTTTAAAAGGTGAAGCAATCAAAATTGCATTGTGTATACAAGGTCTAAGGCTGCGGCTTCGACAAAAACGGCGATACTAGGTAGCTTCAACAACTCACCGCGCCTTAGCAGTAGTACACTGCGGCTATCTATACCAACGATTAGCGTTGCAGTAACCAAATGGAAAGATAACAGTTCTGTATGCTTTTTATTGCGCGGAATTGAAGGGTAAGACAATCTGTAAAATACAGCTATTAATAAGTTTGGGTAGCCATCGGGCTTAACATGTTAATAGTCGCGATTTGGCATTACGAACTGATGGAGCAACAAGGGGGTGTAAAATTTAAGCTGAAGCGTAACCGGTAGAACTTATTTCAAAGGTTGTCCTCTCGTCGACAGTAGCATCACATTGTGCAATTCGAATCGTCCCGTTTGCCAGGACTCCCGAATGGTACAATGTGGTACTAAGGTCACGAAAACATGCTACGATTGGAAGATAATGATGGTAGAATGGAGACCTGCAGACGAATGCACCCAACCACAGTATCCTGCACTTTCTACATTGATGGTAATGGTTCCAACTTCGTACCTGTATGGTTGTGAGTCGACCACATCAAGGCGGCACTCCTGTTTTTTGCTGGCGCGACATCACAATGTGCCGTTGCTTTGCAAATGGTCGTCACAAGGTTATTGATTACCACCAACAATATCAGCAGTAATATTGGGGACCAAATGGCGTTCAAACATGCACACGCACCTTTGTCTAAACGCCACTCGCTTTTTTCACTTCACGCCAATAGTAAATTTCATCTCTAGCATTCTTTGTAGCTACAGATCTTAAAGTTTGTAGTTGACTCACTGATGCCGTTGCGTTTTTCCTACAACAAGTGGTTCTGTAAGCCTAAACTTTAGATAAAAGGTTTCAAGTTCAGCCACGTTGCTTGCTATAGCTCAGAAATCTATTCACGTCATTCTATTCGCGCTCGACGAGGAATTTATCCGACACTGGTCGGTTGCCGATGCGGATGCAGCAGCAGTAGCACGTAGTACGGTAAAGGTTACGCTGCGACGTAGGCTGATGTTTGGCAGAAAGCGCCACAAGTAAACAAATCGATTTGAAGGGGAAAACATTTGAGGCCAGTATTTCCCCTGACCCTCACCTTTCCCTACCTTTTCTCCTCCAATCAATTCTCTTCATATGTACCGCTATGATTGTTGCTACTTTACCTAGCATTTGTATGTTTTACGAGCACAACATATCGATACGAGGAAAAGGGGCTCGTTCTCCCTTCCCCTGGACACAATATAACTCGCAGCGGCCTCCAAGTCGACCTGCAACTCGAGCGGCAAGTCCATTGCACAATTAAAGCAATAAACAAGCTCTTCTAGCAGCTGGTTCTCGGTACGATGATACTAGTACATTACTAGTGTTTCTCGCTCCTCTATTTAATCAAGCGTTTACCAATCGCCACGCCTGGGATTGCGCGTGAAACCAGCTGGAGCGAGCGTTTTTTTCATTGAAATTTCTTTAACTGACATTGTTACTTCTTTACCGTCAGATCTCGTATTCATTTCGCTGTTTTAATTTTGCACAGCTTTGCTGGAGAGCGAGAGGGTGAAAACAATTTTAGCGTTGGATATAAGGAAAGCAAAGGTACACTTACCCTATATATTGCCATAAAAAGCAACTTGCAAGTTGCCTTTGCTTAAAAAAGTGAACATTTATAGTTGTCTCATCACCACTGACGATGCAATCATGTGCATCTGTAGACTTATATACCAAAAGGCAAGGACGCTGGCTGAATTGTCATTGAAAAAGCCCAACAGGTGTAAAAACGGAACACAACATTGCAGTGTTTGTGCACAATTCTAAAATTGGCTCGAGGACAAAGAAATACCTATAATTAGGTGAAGCTGGCTTGATTGAGTCGAAACGGCAAAAAGGGAGAGAACGTGAAAGAGACCAATCGAAGTTTTGCAGAGTCTCATTTAAATCGTGACCAACGAGTAGGGGAACTTTACCAGGGTATAGGTGACTGAAGAGTCATTCTTCAAGCAGACGCCTCCAATCGATACAAAACCATCGAGGAAAGGGGCAAGTGTGATTCAGGTGAGCTTTTTCGTTGAGTACCGCTTTCCAAGTACGTGATTTCGTTTGCACGTTTGTTGCAAAAGAAATGCAACTGACTCTTTTTTAATTTTTTTCTTTCTAATATTTGTATTGGATTAATGTGTGTATAGTACAGTCTTTAGACAATACAATGCCACGACCGGTAGCAAAAGAAAATTCCGTGGTTGTCACTGATCCACAAGTATCAATTGCAACATCGTCACCGCAAGAACCAGTGACACATCAACATCAGATGAAAGAAGAAGAAGAAATGCAACAATTGCAACTGCAACAACTCCAGCAACAACATCAGTATCAGCTTCAACAAGTACAACTGCAACAACTGCAACAACTGCAACATCAGCAAGTGCAACTTCAGCAACAACAACAGCAATCTTTACAGTATTCACAAGGGATAAGCACACCGTCGAGTGTGTTAGGTCAAAATGCAACGGCAAATAACATCGTGTCAGTGGCAGCAACCAATGCTGCCAATGCAGCAGCTACAGTAGGAAGTGCCACAGCTGCTGGAGGGTACGCTTTTCCTCGCAATTTGCCTGAATTCGCATGTGAAAATGTTGGAGAACGTGTCAAGGGAAAACGACGAAAATATTGTCCACATGAAGTAACGGCATTAGTATTGGGAGTCCAACGATATGCAGACGATAGTTGTCCATGGAGTTCTATTCTCCGAGATCCTCATCTTGGTCATTTATTTCATGGTCGTAGTGGAGTGGATTTGAAGGACAAATGGAGGACATTGATAAAGACTCGACCGGAACTTGCTGCATATACGGAAAATCGGAAAAATCATCGCAAGTATCGACCTTTTTCTGCTACAGAAGAGCGGGCGTTATTGGAAGGGGTCAAGAAGTATAACGGACAGAGAAATGTGTGGTCACTTATTCTTATAGATAAAGAACTCGGGCCACAGTTTAATGACAGGTCCAATGTACAGCTTAAGGATAAATTTCGGACCATGAGACGGGCAGGCACGACGTCATCATTATTAGTCAGTGGTGGTGCTGGTAGTGCAATAAATCGGAGGACGTCGACGGTGCCTACACCGACATTGGACAATGGATCGATCGTTGGAGCATCTCCTACGGTGACTGAAGCAACTTCGGGGTCACTTGCACCAAATTTGACTGCAGGGTTGACAGCAGCAGTATCAGCAGCAGGTAATGGAACCAGCAGAGGTTTAACAACCGTGACTTCGGCAAGTCAACAGGCAGCTGCTCTATTAGTTCAGAACAGCAATGCTGCGTCGGCCATGTTTAGTGACCCGAACTTGTACTTGGCTGGGTCGTTCTCAATGCCGCCGCATATGTCTCAAGGCATAAACATGCAGCAAATGACAACAACGCAGTCGAGACAACAGACAGCTCAAGCACAGGCTCAAGCTCAGGCTCACGCCCACGCACATGCTCAGGCTCAAGCAATTGCGAACGCACAGGCACGTGCTGCTCAGGCGCAGCTTGAAGCGCAGATGCGGCAAATTCGAGCGCATGGAGGACAGCAACAAGTGAATATTAAGCAACAATACCAGGCATTAAATGCACAAAACAACGCGTTTAACGCCGGTATGCCTGGCTACCAGCTTGCAGGCAACCAGATTGTTCCACAGCAAGCAATATATTACCAGAACGCGCAGTCTCAGCAGCAAGCTCATCTCCAGCAGCAACAGCTTCAGCAGCACCTCCAGCAGCGACAGCTTCAGCAGCAACAACAGCAGCAACAACATCAGCAACAACATCAGCAACAACATCAGCAACAACAACAACAGCAACAACAGCAGCAGCAACAACAGCAGCAACAACAACAGCAGCAACAACAACAGCAACAACAACAACAGCAGCAACAACAACAGCAACAACAACAACAGCAACAGATAGCTACCGCGATCGCTGCAGCTTCCAACAGCTCGCTCCAGCAACAGCAGCAGACGTTGCAGCCGGCAAATGCTGACCAGACGAGTGCAACATCACAAGGTGCGTCCGGTCGTCGTGGCTGTGATGCAAATGCACATTCTGACAAACTAAATGACGCAACAGTATAAAGGTGGGGACACCGGTTTCGTCTACTGCGGACGACTTGTTGCTGCATGAGAGCTAGAATCAGTTTAGTTACAACAAGCGCATCCACAGGGTCTAGAACGGGTGAGTTTGCTGTTTAGTTGTTCTGTTCGCATCACGGTTGTAACTAATTTTTGCGCTGCTTTTGTTTCATCAGGTGCAACACGTAGCACACGTATTATTTAGTGAAGAGGCTGACTCGTTTGGCGCCACAAGTCAGTGATTTTCTGTAAAGTACTGATGAGGGGGATAGCGTTCGCCAAATATACGGTGTGACGAAGAAAATGGTGCATGTGATGATACTGTCAAGTCGTACCATAGCGAAAGAAAGGAGCATGACAAGAAAAGTGATATCAACGACACTTGAGGAAGCTTTAATTAATATTGCGCCATTGTAAGTGAACCCATTCTTTCGACACAACACAAGTTTGAGTTTACACTTTCAGTGCATAGTAATTCTACTTGTGCTGGATGTATTGGCAGCAGAATTCAACAGGATCTCAAAATTGCAGGACGGAAGCATTTGCCGTCCTGGGTAGCTTGTTATTGTCATTTTTGCAGTGAGAAGAGGCAATTTCTAAAGTCAGTTTTGGTGCAAGCTGCTGTCGCGAACGTTGTAAATATACGGCGGATTGGTATGGAGGATCTTTCTGTACGACATCTCCTTTAAGCAGAGGAATTAGCCTCAATGAAAAGTGTTGTTCTTTACCTCGCCATAGTTGATTTGTATTCTCACAGTAAAAGCGTGGCGGCAAAAGCTAAATCAATGTGATGCAGCCAACATCGTATGCGTCCTAGTACTACAATAGGAGCCTTCTCTCAAGACAATCTATTGTTAGTCGCTATATGCAACGATGGTAGTACGTATGAAATATGTACGATGATCTACTTATGACCACATTTTTCTACGTTACTTTGCAGCTACAAGATTCACAAAATGGCTCAACTCAGATAGGACTAACGTAGTTAGTTTGAGATTAAACACTAACATCGCCATTAATGTTGCGGTGAGATAGCAAAACGTTCTCCGAAACGAATGAAAAAGATAAAACCCTCTTCGTTACAATTTGCCGACAGCCTTGGCCGTAATCCTGAACTTATTCCTTCATATGCCATGTCTATGCTATATTCTGATTACGAAACCCTGATTAGTAACTGTGATTATAATATTAAAAATGTGGACCAATCACCACGCATCTGTTTTGTTCCCAATTATCATACTTTAAGGTGTCCCAACGACACAGTGATCATTCCGTCTCGTCGCTTGAACTCAAGTGTTTTGTCATGCCATTTCCGACGCTAAGTCGCTGCCAAGTGGCCACGTTAGCTACTCGCATTAAACGAAAATCACGTCATGTTACTAGTCCCATGAATAGCCCAAAAGTATCTTCAAAATCATCTTGTCACAAAACGATTCGCAGTGAGTCCTTGCGATCCACTTGGATGACCGACGATAGTGATTTTATGGCAGAAGATGATCCGCATCTCGATAATCAAGATATTGCTGAAGGTAATTGCAATGAGCTACAAGTCTTGGAGCAACCACAATCTCCCTTAAGTGATTGGGTCTACTGGCAACGTGATGCTGTGGCTCTTCCAGACTGCTGGACAAAAGTCTTTGCCGTGTTCTGTGACAATGTGCTGTGGCTCTACCGCTATGAAGATGCTTCCGCTAGGAGCCTACTGGTGCGGATGTGCGTCGCGGCATTGGACGTTGGGAAGGATGCCCGTCAGCTTCAGTTCCGAGACGCTGAAACGACTTTTCATGTGCAGCTCTGCTTATTGAACGCCCCGGCTTTCTATCGCTGGCATCGTCAGGTGACCAGAGCAGTGGTTGATTTTCCTGTTGTGAAAGATGAGGTGAATAATGCTATCGTGTCTACGATAACGTCGGCTATACAGAAGCAAAGCATTTGGAGGGGAATGGCCACAGTGGTGCTAAAGGGGAACAAGTTCCATGACGCTACTCAGGAAGAGAAAACGATCGTGCTGCACAATCGACAGAGTAGAAAAAGTTTAGGGCGGCGCTGGAAGAATGTGACAACAGCACTCCTAAAATCTTTGAAGCTCAACTAACGATTGTGATAGCAATAGGTAAGAAAACCCTCCCCTTTGAGTGCATATCTGGATCAGGTAAGTACAATTAACTTAACGTAAGAAAAATATATCCTTTATACGAGCGCACCGAGATCATAGAGGGCGGTTAGTAAAAAATTACGAAGCGACGGCTGTAACTGCACCCTGTCACCCAACACATTGCTAAGCTTCAAACGTCTCTGGGTTGTTTCGTTATATACAATGTGACATCTCCGTCGACGGTACAAAATGGGGGGGGGGGGGGTCTTTAGCGTTCCGCCAAAGACATTTATCTCAGCCATTTGGATAGAGGCCATACTAAATTCGACGGAAGACAAGTTTAATGACACGTACTAAACTAATTTCGACGGAGGTGCATATAGAGTAGAAGAAAGCAAACATCTTTCGCTGTCGCAGAAACAAACATACTACCGCTTATTAGCCAGGTCCCACGAAGTGCACGGCTGCCGAGGCTATGAGGCAGCAAAAATTAGCTGATCAGGAATGACATCGCCTGCAAGCTCGTGATTAACAGATAATCCTTATGCTGCTTCTCTTTGTGCTTACATCATGACTTAAATGTACGTGTTGCCACAAGAACGAGCATGCCAAGTAGATAACAATGCTGCATCCAATGAGCCAGCGAGCTTATTTCCGAAACGGTTCGGCAATGCCAATGCCATCAAAGTATTTAATATGTAGCCGTTAAGCCAACTGGATATTGAGGTTCATAAGGAGCTTCCGGATTTTTGTAAATTGTCACTGTCAACAGCAATTTTGCAATGTAAATGTTGTCCCAATGGCGATTTGGCTGGACACGCCCCATTGAAGATAAGCTATATCCTCACAGTTGCGCAAGTCATTTCTTGACTGCTAATTAGCGCTCATATGAAGCTTTCAACTTCGCTGTAAAGCAATTTTTTTCTTGGTATTATTGTCCACCCTCTACAATACATACATTGATTTCGGCCATTCAACACTTTGGTGAAGCTGTGCGTCCTAATTGTCTTTAATGCTAATAATTATTACTGCCTCTCATCAGTGTCGTCAACTTAACTCCCAAAATACTCAGCTGACTGGATGATGGAGACAAACCAGCAGTACAAAATGCAAATGAAACATTTGTACTTACAGAACGCATAGAAAATGTCGGCAAAAATTGCACAGTACACAAAGCTACACCAGTGTATTGGCTCAAAAGAGAATCGGCCATTCGCTCGTTATCAATACGTTTTTACCCAAACAATAAAAAATAATTAATCGAAAAGGGTTGTTCATTGATCGCTCGCGAATATTAATAATTACACTCTGGCAAGTGCACCGCTTTGCTAGCTGGCGACTGGCCTGATTTCCCATCTGTTTCGTGGGCATCTCGTGCGTGTTGCTTTGTTCTGACATAAGGCAGTATTACTTTGCAGTTAAGAAAAATTACCAGGTGGTAATTGCTGTTTTCACCTCGCTATTTAGTCTTTGTTTCCGCCACACTATAATTTTTGTTTGAATAATCAAAAGCGCACCCCACAACACACCACACAACACACCACAGTCACGGGTTCGATCCTCGCTTGCACAAAACCATCCCGAGACTCTTGAGGTACCGACCTCTATATAACGAAGTTTAAACCTCTCAGATCTGCTTCTACCGACCTCTCCTCGCGACTTTATTAAATCTGGTTTAACATAATAAGAATAGGGAATTGCTACAGTATTCCACCACACATTTTGCTATTTCCACACCACCATCACTTTTATTATTAGCTGGTTGTAGCGCCACCAATTTTTCTAAGGAATAGTTCGTAGTGCAAGCCACAAGCTGATCGGTGAATGCGACTTCGCCACACACGCTCACAATCTTAACTTATGGCCAAAATAATTAGTTCATTCACTATAGCCAAAATTTGGCATGTAGAAGTTTAATTTATCTTTGCCATATTCTACGTGAAGCTAATAACTTTTTTTAACTCAACATCTGAACAGGTAATCCTGCTGTTCACGTCGGTGATGATTTCTAACTCAGCATCTGAAAGGTCGTCCCGCTGTTCTCGCGGTTGATATCCAGCATAGTCGAGGGGTTATGAATGTGCTCGTCGCACATCACTTCGAGTAGCCATTCATCAATCCGCTAGAATGTGCGTAGCTACTGCTGAATTTCTACAGGAATGCTGCGCTTTTAACTGCTTTATACTTGCAATTGGTTAAACGTGTACCGAATTCACGTTGTTTGTTCTCTTGAACAAGGACTAATTTTTGCTCTCAAAACAAGCCGCCAAGGTCACAACCTAGCTCCACACGTAGATGGGTCCGCCTTCTTTTCGATCGTTTGATTGCGAATGCGAAACCTGCCTCCATTCCAAACTTCCTGACATGATCTTTAAGCGCGTCTCAATCCGCAAAGATGGTTTGTGTTGAGTTTGGCCATGATGTGGTGGTCTATTGTGGCGGTCTGGTGTGGCGGTGGTTATTATGTTGTGTTATTTAAACAAACGTTATGAAAATGTGTAAAAGTTACGGTGTGACAAAAAGTGCAGAGAAAAACTGTCCCACTTCTAGTTTTTTTGGACTAGAAAGGTTACTAGAAAGGTCTTTTCTTTCTTTCTAGACAGCCAATCAAAAAGGAACGATGACCTTTCATCTTCGCCCCAGTATAGTCGCATATAAAATCGAGCATATTCATTTGCAAACAGAAAATTCTTGTCTCTTCATTCGAGAATCTGCTGACTAAAAATGATGGTAAAGCTGTTGTGCGCGATTGTTGGTCCGCAGGGGAGTACTTTCGCTATCGACATTGACACGAACAAAGTGGTGTACGAGTTGAAGAAGGCTATAAAGGCGAAGAAGCCGAACGGCTTAAAAAACGTTGATGTGAACAAGCTGCGTCTCTACTTGGCGAAGATGACAAACGGCGCGTGGCTGAAGTACAACGATCCTGCTGCGCAAGCATTATCTGAAGGGAGGACGCATCCACATATTCAGCAGGTGATTGATGGAGAGCAAGCGATTGCAACGAGGACCTTGAAGCGTTGGCTGTTTGACGATAACAAGATGTTGCAGCCATCGACAGAACAAATCCACGTGCTGGTGGTGGTTTCAGAGGATTACGTCTACTTACGCGTCAAAGAAGTTGACGACAATGCCGATTACACGGACGAGCTAACGCATTACCAGCAACGTGGAGAGCTGATCCAGCGCAACTGTGAGGACTACTGCCAGCAGATTTTGAGCAAAATCGACGCACTGTATGCCCTCTCGGACGATTTTGCGCTGCCGTTCATGTGCGTGGAAGGATCATCTGGCATGGGGAAGTCGCAGCTGGCGTTTGCTTTGGGAGGAAGCCGCCCGTGGTTTTACTGGCCTAGTACACCCATTGGACCCGACTCTCAGCGCTTGTATAGAAATTTCTCGTCAATTTCAGATGCGTTTCTTGAAGTGACAAAAAAGGATGACCCAACGAAACGGTCTGAGGAGGATATTTTGAGCTCCAGGTCAAAATTTTACAAAACTGAAAGTTTGTGGACCTTTGGTTTCATTCATGCGTTGCTGAAGTATTGCAGTGAAGGACAAAATCATCAAGGACAAATGATACGCTTTCAAGAAAAAACGTTGTTGTACGTGGAAAAGTGCAATCGCGAGAAAGTCGTCGCTTTTCGCAAAAAGATGAAGGCTGAGGGAAAGGTCTTGCCTTTCTTTGTGTTGGACGAAATGATGCCTAACATAAGAATGAATGGCGGTGGAATGAACCTGGCGGCATTCCAACGCAATGTTTTTCGTGTGTGTGGTCTGGTCGTTATTGTGATGGGGACTGACGCTAAGATCACCGATCTGGTTGATCAGTCATTAGGAAGTCATACTGAAAGACATGCATGGATGACGGTTATTTCTCGTTTCCCTCCATATCAACCGATTCCGTTTGCAGATAATGACAAAGAGACTGCCTGGAACCACCTCCAAGCTAAGTATCTCGTCCTGAAGAGCATTGTGGTAAATTCTCGCGGGCGTTTTGCCGGGTATTTTGCCGACAGCGTGGCACAATACGCGATGGAAAATTTTGCAAATGATATCAAACTTTGCGATTTGCTGGATGTATCATTTTATCATGTAAGCTCGAAGACACAGAGCCGCAAAAGATTTATGCAGGAGCAGGAAGGACAGGATGCGCAGCTGATGGCTATATCGTATACTAATGTTGACAGTGATGGTACGTCCCAACCTCCATGTAAGAAAAGGAAGGTTGCTCGTAGTGTTGGGACCTACTGTATGCATCTACACTTTGCTAACCTAATGGATGATCAGGTGACTGAAGTGGATATAGTGGATCGCCAACTTAAGGCTAATGGCGGGCCGTGGCTACCGTTGTGTTGTTTCCCGGATATTAAAGACGATATGCTGCTTTATCTTGCGATATTGGGTGGAAAGACTTACTCAGGTTACTATGACCATCGAAAGGGTGTGAATCACTCAACACGTAGTATCTTCTTTTGGTACTGGAGAGGAAGGTTCGGGACCACTCATTATGTAGCGTACGAGAACATGGTCGCTCATATGTTTTTCTGTGCTTCGCGGCGGAATGGAGTGCAAGGCATTCCTTTTGATGACTTCTTCGCTGGATTGCTCAGTGAATGTCAAGACAAAATACGGCCAGTGGCGATGACTGATGGTAATACGGGGAAAACGATTGTTGCTAGCGATATATTGGACAAGTACGCTGATTTGGAGGCTTTGTCTCGCTCGAAGATTCCCTTCTTGGCTCCACCGAATGCTAAGTGGCCGCAATGCATTTTAGATACTCGCGCTGAAGGCTGTAACTTCGGACATCTCGTTCGTGCTCGGAATGACCAAAAGTGTGACATATTCGTATGCAATACGGAGGACCTGACTGAGCCGCCACTTTTTCTGTGTGAGTGCAAGTATTGCGTCGAAAGCGTGGACTTTGGTGCGGTGAATAAGATCATTGGTGGGCTAGAGACCGTGTGGAAGGAGAAGTGGGTAGTCGCATTGGTTTTCTGCGTGGAATTAGCAACCTTTGAAAACGAGTGGATCCGTGAAAAAGTCGGTTGCGTCAAGGTTGATTGTCGAAGTGGCCGTGTCGATTGGGTTTTCCAGCCGGCCGAAGAAAATCGAAAGAAGCTGGTCATCGTTATGGAAACGGGTGACGTCACAGAACGTCCGTAGCAAAGCTTGATTGTACCCAAATTTTTGCATTGCGTCGCAAGCAATAACCTTGCATGTCAACTTTTATCACGTCATTTGTTTGTCGATTGGTACTCATAGATTGTGTGCGCAACATGAGCAGCTTTTCGAAGTTCATGAGCAACCGAAACAAGAACATAGCGGCTTTTTAATTATCTACTAAACTCTTTTTGGATTTGTTGTGTGTATCTCACTTGTACTGCCTTACTAAATGTGGATATGTTAAAAATCGTATTGTCCAGACGCTTATTTGGAGCAAAATCCGCTTTTTATTACGGTCTATGTGGAATGTTTACATTTGCAATAGTGGGGAGTCTAGCTCGAAAATGTTTGACAAGTTTGTGGTGCTACGTTTCTGGAGAAGCTGCTGACATATATGATAAGGCTCTATCAATGTGGTTGAACGAGCTACTTATGTGGTTGAACGAGCTACTTCTGCGAACAGGTTCATTAAAATGCTCACTTGCGAAAACAGTTGGTGTAGATGGCACCAAAGGAATGTAACGTGTTGAACATTAATAAGAAACGATGCCAACATGTATTTCGAGCTACTTGTATAAAGTACACGTACATCGAAGTACAAGTTACGCATTGTTGCTTTAAATTGTGAGCATGTAACGGGGTTACACGACGGTTGTAGTGTCTTTCCGAGAGTTTACGGTTAAACTCCCCTTTGTATTGCATATAATGCATTTTATACTTCTCTTTAGAGAGGTATTAAGTATGAGCGTTAAGATACGATATTCGGTAATACCGTATCTTATCGATTGGGATTCGATAAATCACTAACGCTGTACTAAGTACATCATACACAGATGTTTAGACGATACGTCGTCCAATAGCAAAGTCTGCATATAATAATTACTATTATAGTAATTAATCTAGTGTAGTGTACTTAGAGTAGGACTATTCATAAAATCTTAAAGCATAAATAAAATCAGTTCTCCTTTTGAGTTTAAGATCGCAAGTCGTTCTGACTTGTTCTCTTGTGCACTTCGTGCGTTGGTTCTCTGAACCTCTAAGCTTCTAGCTTGTTCTTGCACTCTGTGCGCTGGTTCTCTGAACCTTAAGCTTATTGCTTGCTGACTAAAAGTCTCTCCTACTTCCTTAGAACAGGGTGAATTTACGTCGTTTAATTAGTTCCTTAGAACTAAGTGGCTTTTATCCTTAACTCTATATAGTTCTCTAGAACTAAGAGGCTTCCAGCCGAAAGTCTTCCTCTGGCTAAAGAGCTGTGCAGCTCCGCTACACTTGGTAGCACTGGTAGTCAATCCTACACCTGAGTTTTTAAAGACTGACCCTCTGTGAGGATGGAGAATCAAAATCACCTCTCTGAGGCACAACGACTCGCCTTAAATAAACTATCGGCGTTCGTCGGGCCCGATCAAATCGAGGCCCTTTTGGCCCAAGGCCCCGTGGTTCTAAATGCTTGTCTTGAGGCCTTTATGCGTTATGAAGCAACGCTCCTCGGGCAGGTACATGACCAGGCAGCGTCAGCTGCGCCTACACAGTACATCGCGGTACCTGTGCCCGATGCAGAGCCAAAGGCTCGCCCACTTGTTTTAAACGTAAAGACCTTCGAGGGGAAGGAGGGAGAGAACCTTCTCCTCTGGATCCGAGAAGTTGAAATGGCAATGGATGCCGCCATGCTTGTGTCAGATAAGCAACGAGTTGGCTTGGCCATTTCAAAGCTCGGTGGAAGAGCTAGAGAGTGGGCTCTAACGAGCGATGTCTCTGTAAATGCTGCATTCCCTACATGGGAAATGCTTAAAAAGCAATTAACTTGTGTGTCTGCACCGCCTAATCAGGCTTATCGTGTGCGCTCACGCTTCTTAGCTACCCGACAGGGTAAGAAAGAATTGTCGGACTATGTCCAAGAGTTGAGAACTCTCATTGCTAGGACCCACTGGCAGAGGAAGTCCGAGTAACCATTTTTATGGAAGGACTTCGCACTGGGGTCGCCAGGACGGAAGTTTTCCGTGTCCAGCCTTCGACTTTCGAGGAGGCAGTAAGCATAGCGTTTAACGCTGCATTTAATTTTAAATCTGCTCGATATGGTCTGCCCTGGTATCAATCAAATACCTCTAACAGGGCGGAACCCATGGATCTCAGCCATGCTGAAGAAGCTGAGCTTCAAGCTGCTGAGCAGCAAGGTAGCATCCGTAGATGTTACATGTGCGGAAGCACTAGGCATCTCCGCCCTAGCTGCCCGTTGCGAAAGCAACGTTCAAATCGGCAAAGCCGAAACCCTGCTCCTAGCCAAAAGGCGAGCACCGCAGGGGAAAACGTCAACTCCCAGTAGGCGCGGGGCGCCCTACTGGGAAAGAACTAAGTTCTGTTGAATCTTTAGGAGGTAAAGGTAAACAGGGCTTAGCCCCAGCTGGTTCTGTGGATGCTCCCATAGAACAAAATTACAAGCCAGGCTTGTTGGTTGTGTCGGCAACCGTTAAGGGTTCTGAGAAACCATGGTCAATTTTAATTGACTCAGGGGCGTCAGGTAATTATGTCCGACGTCGTTCCCTTGAGGGGAGTCAGCTGTATGCTGAGGCGCTAGAAGCGCAAGAGGGTGACAGTATAACCGTACGTCTCGCGACCGGTGTACGTGTCACCGTTCCTAAAGTTCCGTTGAACTTAGATGTGAAATTCTTAGATTTCACTAGCGTTGAACGCTGTCTTGTCCTAGATTTGGACTCGAGATATGATCTCATTCTCGGTATGGCCTGGCTGGAGCGCCATGAGCCGTCGATCGATTGGAGATCCAAAACTTTAGGCGCAACGCGCAATGTTCCTAGCGAAGCTTTGGAGAGTTATGAACCCACCTTCGCTAGAAAACAAAAGTGCTATTGGCGCGAGCCATTAACTGATTCAGTTAGTGTGCTGGACATTGGAGTGTCTGAGTTGATAAACTCCGATGTCAACAATAATAGTGTCGAGCAGAGCTCAATGACACTTAGTGGAACGGCACGTACTCCGTTAAGTGATACTCAAAGTAATATTGAGACACTGGATGTCGGTAATGACATCGGCTCTCGTATAGAGCAAGTTAAGGTCGATGACCTTGTTAGTAATATTGGCTGTAAATGCTATTTACTGGATGTCGGTAATGACATCGGCTCTCGTATAGAGCAAGTGAAGGTCGATGACCTTGTTAGTGAAGTCACTGGTACTAGTGACCCACTGGATGTCGTAATGACATGCTCTCGTATAGAGGAGTGAAGGTAATGATTGTAGTGAAGTCACTGGTACTAGTGACCCACTGGATGTCGGTAATGACATCGGCTCTCGTATAGAGCAAGTGAAAGTCGATGACCTTGTTAGTGAGGTCACTGGTACTAGTGACCCACTGGGTGTCGGTAATGACATCGGCCCTCGCATAGGGCAGGTAAACGACAAGGGGTCTGTTGACCTTGGGGACGATATTATCCCAAGTACTTTGAAGAGTACGGTCTCCTCAATGAGACGGCAGCGTCGCCAGATGGCGGATGCGAGACGCAAAGCGTCTGTTTTATCGCGTAGTAATGTCAGTGACCAGTTGTACACCCTGGTCAACGGAGTGACAGGTGATGTAGATGGTGAGGTTGACCTTGAGGCCCTCCCATCATTAAATGCTCTCTTAGAGCTAGACGAAATGTCTGTGGATGAATTTCATCAAGCCTTGAAGGCTGGTGCTCTATCCGATATGGTGGTCATTCGACCTAACCTCGAGCTGAACTCATCCTCGCTTGTCGATGAGACAGTCCTTGAAGATACAAAAGCGGCACTAAGTGCACGTAGTGGGGCATCTATTCTGAAGAACCCTTCAGATCCCTACTATCCTGTATTTAAGGAATTCTAGGACGTGGTGTGTCACGATCCACCGTCGGTTCTACCACCTGATAGGGGTGTACGTCATGAGTATTGACTTGGTTCCAGGAACCAAATACTGTGTAACACGGCAGTGGCCTTTACCCAAAGAACAGTGTGACGTCATTGACGAGTTCTTTCGTGCAAAGCACGCGGCGGGCATGGTGCGCGAGAGTAAATCTCCGCACTCGACACCCAAATTCTGTGTTAAGAAACCGAATGGTAAATGGCGTATCGTTCATGCTTATAATAAGCTCAATGCAGCCACTATACCTGCACAGACACCGATACCTAGAAAGGATGTTCTTCAGAACAATATGGTCGGTTGTACCATGTACAGTGCGCTCGACTTAGTCGATGGTTATTACCAATTGCTCATGCGAGCTAGTAATATTCCGCTTACTGCTATTAGTACTCC
This sequence comes from Peronospora farinosa, assembly GCA_947646735.1. NCBI lineage: Eukaryota > Oomycota > Peronosporomycetes > Peronosporales > Peronosporaceae > Peronospora > Peronospora farinosa. Next base: position 205,374 of record CANTFK010000343.1, read on the forward strand.
GAGCGGTATGCTCTGGGAGTGGTTAGTGATGCCCCAGGGGCTATCTAATGCTCCGGCTACGTTTAACCGTTTGGTGACGCAATTGTTTCGACCCCATCGAAGTTATGCACAGACGTACTTTGATGACATTTTTGTCCATAGTCGAGCTGAACATGGGCGGTCCGATATTGAGAACCATATTGTTCATTTACGAGCTGTGCTCGAGTGCATGCGCACTAATAAATTATATTCTAATGCATCTAAGTGCATCTTCGGGGCCGAAGAGATTCCCGTTCTAGGGTGCTTCATTGGGAAATGGGGCCTAAGAGCGGATCCCGCCAAGGTCAAAGCCATAGTCGAGTGGCCTGTTCCACAGTCTCAGAAGGACTTGCGTAAGTGGCTTGGCCTTGCCAATTACTTACACAAGTACAGCGAGAATTACGCTGATATGGCTCAGCCATTATCTAATCTCCTTAAAAGGATGTGGAATGGTGGTGGCATGCCGAACACGAGGATGCTTTTCAAGCGGTGAAGGCGAGCCTTCTACATGCTCCTACTTTGGCTTTGCCAGACCCTGATCGACCGTTTAGCGTCGTATGTGACGCGTCGGATTTTTACATTGGCAGTGCTATGTTACAAACAGATGATGAAGGACGTGAACGTTTGATCGCTTTTGAATCTCGCCAGCTGAAAGCTGCAGAGAAGAAGTATCCAGTTCATGACAAAGAGTTACTTGCAATGAAGTATGCCCTGGTCAAATTCAGAGTTCATCTGCTGGGCTCAAAGCCTTTTGTGATCTATACCGATCATGCGTCGTTACGCACTGCGACTCAGTCGCCGCATCTCTCGCAGAGAATGGCCATATGGCTGTCATTCTTTGCCGAATATAATTTTGAGGTGAAATATAAGCCGGGCAAGCAAAATGCCTTGGCTGATGCGTTGTCACGCAGACCTGACTATGAGCTTTACGACGTTGTCGTCTTTTATCATCGATCTCATTCGATCTGCGTATGCTAAAGATGATCACTGTATAGCGTTGCTACATGCTCTTGGCAGTAATGAGTTTGAAGAATCGGACATTAAATTGTCGGCACGATTACGTGCGGGCCTCCATCGATATTCTATCGACCAGGGGCTGTTGTACTATCGTACAGATGTGGCGGATCCTCCGCGTATTGTGGTTCCTCATGATGAGAACCTTAAGTATCGTATCCTCTATGAGGTACATGACACCGCCATCGGGGGTCATTTGGGTCGTGAAAAGACCTATGGGGCAGTATGCCAAAGTTACTGGTGGCCCAAATTATATAAATGGGTGAGCACATATGTGCGTACGTGTGAAACGTGTTAACGGGTAAAACCCTCGCCCCATTCGGCAGCGCCGCTGACTAGTTTGCCTATTCCCACTGGGTGCTGGGAGTCCATTAGTATGGATTTTGTATTTGGCCTACCGAAAGATTCGCATGGCAATACAGGTATTGTGGTCTTTGTTGACCGTTTGAGCAAGATGGCTCACTTAGCGGCTGTGCCAGATTCGATCGATGGTGTGGGTACAGCGGAGCTGCTTATCAATCGAGTATTTCGCCAACATGGCTTGCCAGTGGCAATTGTTTCTGATCGTAATCCTCGTTTTACGAGTAAATTTTGGAAGTCCGTCTTCCAGGTGCTGGGCACCCGTTTGGACATGTCCACAGCGGATCACCCGCAGACCGATGGTCAAACTGAACGTGTCAATCGCGTTGTGGAAGATATCTTCCGCAGCGTTTGTGCTGAAACACCTAAGCGATGGAGCGCTATGCTCCCTGTCGTTGAGTTTGCACTCAATAATTCCGTGCACACCTCTACCGGCTACACTCCGTTCTATGTCAATGGCCTCACACACCCACGCGTTCCGTTAACGCTACCACCGAGTGGTTCAGGGCTTGGTGGGGGAGAGGTTGCCGATCGGCTTGCTGATGTCAGCCCTAATACTGTTAGGAAACAGGTAAATGCGTTTCTCGCAACGCGACTAAATATCTTACGACATGTGCAAGATGCAATGGCTGATAGTCAAGATAAACAAAAGGAATATGCAGATGCGAAAGGCATAGGTTGTATTAATGATTATGAGGTCGGAGACCAAGTATTACTTAATGCTAAAAACCTACCTACCAATGTAGTATCCGCTGTCTTTAAGACGAAGTTGCGTCCGCGCTTTATCGGACCCTTTAAGGTCATTGCCAAGAAAGGCACAGCGTATACGCTTAACTTGCCGCGCAAATTGCGTACACATCCTGTGTTCTATGTCGCCATGTTGAAACCTTATCGGGATCCGTCCCAAATAGACGCTAAGGCGCTCGCGCCGGGCCCATTGGCATTGTCGCGGGACGGAGCATCTGCACCAACAAGTCAAGTTGACCCTGCATTCGGGTCCGACTCTCTTCCAGGGACTCAAGCCGGGAGTTCATCGTCTGCCTCTCCTCACGAAGGGTCCGCACCTCCTGAACAAGCTCGGCATGAGCTTGTTCCGATACACCGACCTCCTCCTCCTTTGCTCGATGCGCAGGGGAACCTGCAGTTCCATGTGGAGCGTCTACTGCAGAAGCGTCGCCGCCATGGTCAAAACCAGTATCTGGTGAAATGGCGGGGTTATCCCGAATCATGGAATTCATGGGAATTTGAGACTCCCCTTCGGCAGGATTGCCCGTACGCCGTGGACGTTTTTGAGCGTCGTGCGCAGGGTCTGTCTGTTGGCGCTGACGCTTCTCACCAGTAAGGGTGAGGGTAGGCGGGTTAGCGGCCTCGGGCTGTCGTGAACTCGCGGCTGCAGGGGTAGCCGAAACATTGGGATGCTGGGTAGCAGACGCATAATGCGTTCGTTGGGATTTTAATTTTCCCCGGGCCTTCAATTTAGCGTAATCATAACGCATCTTCCGCTCAAGTCGAACATCTGCCACATCGGCACTTGCCATTAGAGCCCACATGCTGCTTAAACGTCGCGCATAATGCGCCCAGCGGCTAAAAGCCATGTCTTCTTCTTCCTCGGTTTCCCCCGCGTACAGAAGGATGGGAACACCCTTTATGGGAGGAACTGGCGCACCGCGCGCTTGCCTGTTAAGGCGTGCCAAGTATTGGCTTTGTGTAGTAATGTGGGGTTCCAGATATCAATGTCGAAGTGCCGTGCGCGTGGCAACATCCTCAGGTGAAATGGCCCCAGGCCCAATGGTCCAGCCAGAAAGGGAATGCCCAGATGCTTCCTTTAGGCGTTCTTCCACCGTAGGTGGCTTGAAACTGTACTGTCGGTGGTCCTGAAGTCTCGCCATATTCTTCGTCCGGCGCTTCGCGTCTTACTCTTGGTCGATGGTCTGCTGTTGCTGCTCGTCGAGTGGGTTGGTAACCGTTACCGTTGATGATACGTCAGGCGGGTCACGTAACGCTGTTAGCGCATCTGCAGCACCACGTTCATGGAACGGATTCGGTGCATGACTAGTGTCATCTTCACCCGTGAGGGTGGCTAAAGGGTACCCATCGGGTCCCACAAAGACGGTGTCACTTTCGTAATCAACCGCTTCGTCAAGGTTGTCTTCAATGAGGTCCCGAAGAGTCTGTGACTCACTGCCAGGAGGCGTCATGCTAGGTGCCGTGAACAAACCGTGAGGTTTTAAGCGTTCGCTAAAGCACTACCTCTACGAGGAAAAATGTCGAGTGACATTCTATGGGAACGTCAGTCTGGTGGGGGAGGGTCTAACGGGGTTACACGACGATTGTAGCGTCTTTCCGAGAGTTTACGGTTAAACTCCCCTTTGTATTGCATATAATGCATTATTATACTTCTCTTTAGAGAGGTATTAAGTATGAGTGTTAAGATACGGTATTCGGTAATACCGTATCTTATCGATTGGGATTCGATAAATCACTAACGCTGTACTAAGTACATCATACACAGATGTTTAGACGATACGTCGTCCAATAGCAAAGTCTGCATATAATAATTACTATTAGTAATTAATCTAGTGTAGTGTACTTAGAGTAGGACTATTCATAAAATCTTAAAGCATAAATAAAATCAGTTCTCCTTTTGAGTTTAAGATCGCAAGTCGTTCTGACTTGTTCTCTTGTGCACTTCGTGCGTTGGTTCTCTGAACCTCTAAGCTTCTAGCTTGTTCTTGCACTCTGTGCGCTGGTTCTCTGAACCTTAAGCTTATTGCTTGCTGACTAAAAGTCTCTCCTACTTCCTTAGAACAGGGTGAATTTACGTCGTTTAATTAGTTCCTTAGAACTAAGTGGCTTTTATCCTTAACTCTATATAGTTCTATAGAACTAATAGGCTTCCAGCCGAAAGTCTTCCTCTGGCTAAAGAGCTGTGCAGCTCCTCTACAGAGCATCTCCGTGCTCCCGAGTATATCACAAAGCACAAAGTGCAGGATCAGGACTTTTTCTCTGCTACAAATGGTCATGGCAAGGTCATGAACGGATTCTTATCACTGGTGCGGGCCTTCATTGTCGATATGGACATCACATCCGAAAGGTACCGCATCTTCGGCGACATGCGCTTTTTCATCTCATCTGCACTGCAGATATTCGGTTTTGGCCATATGATTATCCTCGTTGGCTACATTTCCTTGTTCCGAAGGACCATGATTCACTTCAGGAAAGGTATCATGATCCTTCAGCCTTACGGAGATGACTGCTACGCTTACTGTGCGCTTTTCTGGGTGAGAACACGGCGGATAGGAAGCCGAGAAGTGGCAGGAGATGGAAAGTCCGTTCTACATGTTTTGGACCATGAACGTGTCCCATGCCGCCGCAGACGCTCACATCGCGCCACCTGCCAATATATGGGATGGTTACATACACTTGACTGCTTATTTCTGGAGATACGCTATTCGCGCTTGGGGCTTGCTGAATTGACATTGAGAATCGATGATGGCTCTCACCGGGATATAGATCTAGCACAACTCATCCGAACACGTGCAGATAATGCGGAGGATCACATGTGAGTAGATGGTGAGCTTTCGGAGGTGAGATTGAGGTGCACCACGCATTAGGTCGTGTACTCTGCTTGCCAGGTAAGCTCAAGTAATAGTACACTGCTTATAGTGCTTCGAAATGCTCACCAATTTGAAGAGCCTAAAATCAATGTGATTACATGCACGCGACAACAGCGATGCAGATGATGTTACCTGATCCGCCAGGAATGATCGACAAAGCAAGAATGGAAAAACATGCAAAGCGTCATTAAAAATAGTGTGTCCTACTCATAACTAGCAAACGCCAGCAATCACTCGATGAGGTTGCAAGATTGCTTGCTTCCATGCATTAAACCTTGCAGCACCGCAATGAAGCTTCATAGTGTTGTCCATACAGCCATAAGCTAATCCTTCTCAGTATCTATTCCACGCATTTTTCGACACAATCTGTCATCCTCTAAAATTACAATACATGTCATATTTCTAAATCGGATCTTTTTCATTATCCAGGTTGCATGTTTTATGAATGTTGAGTAACGAACGTTTCCACCTTCACATGGGCCTGCTCCAGCACCGGTGCTACTTGCTGCTTGTAATGGTATTACACGACGATTTGACATTATCTTAAGAATTATGTCATGTTTGTGATTATATAAATACTGCATTAATGTATTCTTGATATTTCTATCAAGAGAGGTTTTAAGTGTGAGCGTCAAGATACGGTATTTAATAATACCGTGTCATATCGGTTTGGATTCGGTGACCGATATGCCGTACTAAATGCATCATACACATCCAATAAAGAAGTCTGCATATTATAATTACTATTATTGTAGTTAATCTAGTGTAGCGTACTTAGGTTAGGTTTATTTCTAGAATCTTGATGCAAATTTTGTTAACATCAGTTCTCATTTTGAGTTATAGAGGTTAGTTACTTCTCTTGTGCACTTCGTGCGTTGGTCGTGCACCATAAGCTTGTAGCCTGTTCTTGCAATATGTGCGCTGGCTCCCTGAACCATTAAGCTTCTGGCTTACTGACTAAATGTCTCTCCCAAGCTCTTATGAATCAGTAGACTTCGTAGTCGCCTTATTAGTTCCTTATCACTAAGTGGCTTTAAGTCAACAGATTACTTTTTAAAAACCAAGTGGCTTTAGGCCTTAATCATTTATTTATGTTTAAAAAGTAAGTGGCTTTTACCCTTAATCTTATATTCATTCTTTACTACTCTAGAGGCTTTCAGCCTTAAGTCTTTCTCTGACTTAATTAGCTACGTAGGTCCGCTAGACTTGGTAGAATTTGGAGTCAATCCTACACCTGAGTCTCAAAGACTGAATCTTCTGTGAGGACGAATGGCTGTGATCAAATCTCTAAGGCGTAACGCCTCGCGCTTAAAAATTATCAACGCTGATTGTAACAGATCGAATGGATCATCAATACTGCCCATGGTGCTGGAGTGCTTGATGCATGTCTTAAGGTGTTTATGCGTTATATGGTAACGCTTATCCAACAGGTCATGACCATGTGGCGTCAGATATGCCGACGCGCTATGTTCCTATTGTCGACGAAAGGCAAAGGCTCGCCCGCTTGTCGCAAGCGTAAAATCTTACGAGCGGAAAGAGAGGGAAAACCTCCTTCTCAGGATCCGAAAAGTTGAAATGACGATTAGCGCCGCTATGCTCAAATTAGGAAATAACGAGCTATCATGGCCATCTCCAAGCTAGGTGGCAGAGCTAGAGAATGGGCGCTATCGTGCGATGCGTCTGTAAACGCTGCGTCCCTATTGTAATGGGGCACCCTCCGACTATACTGATAACAGTATGGTCTACTTTCACTGATGATAGTGAAAGCAGGTGCCTCAATTACCTCACGTACACGTGAGCAGAGGAAGCCAATCAACTAAACACACGCTTAGTTGAGAGGGAAAAGAAAACTGTATTAATATAGTTAACTATCTAATAAAACTAATCTGTTATAACCTATGTTAACTATATTAAACTACAACTATGTATGTTGACAACTTGCCCTCCACTCATTGCGCGCGTCCATCGGTCATTGGTCAGCGCGTTGGTTAATATGATGGCCCATATCAACCAATGAGAGGGCATCTCCAACTTCAAGGAGATCTAGGGACAATATTATAGGAAAAGATAATATTGTCAAATATTATTAGTGATAATAATATTTTTATTGACACTTCATATAAGTGTCAATATTATGTACGGGTTCACCCCGTTACATCACCCCCCCTCAACTAACAGTCACATTAGTGACTGTTTAGTGACTATGGGAAAGGAGCACTTGTTGGGGGTTCTTTTATTCCAACAATTTTTACGCTATGACTAAGTCAATGCGCGTCGCTACTAAGGCAGCTAAGAGCTCGGCTGCACGCCTGTGTGCAGCCGCTACTGAGGCTTCACATCCTCAGCCAGCCGACACTAATGTGTCTGCTGAAAGTCAACATCAGTCTACAACGCCTGTTGCAGGTTTACGTAGCGCTTCGCCACGTGAAGATGTTGACCCAGAATTAGTCGTTGACTACTCTGGTGAGTCTGATGACGCATCCGACTCAATACCGCCTGTATCACTTCGGGGCTCTCCCCGAGATGATTCCTCGCTGTAGAATCTTACGAAGAGAGATCGTGGTACAGTGAGTGAATCAATGTATTCGGGTCGTCTGATGAATCAGACAACTCGCCAAACGAGTCGAGGGATAGTGAATCGGATGGGGACGTAAGGGTGATGTCAGTGCTTCTACTGACATCAATGCACGTGGTGTCGGTACTTCTGTTGACACTAATGCTCGTGGTGTCGGTACTTCTGTTGACACCACGCATGAGGCTTTAGACCGCAACGTATTGCGTCTTGCTCCTGATCGCAAGCCATGGATGCTATTTTAGCATCGGCTTGATCGTTGGTCTGGAAAGACCAACGAACGGTTCCCCATACCGTTGTTTGATGCGTCAAAGCTTCATGGCCTTGACGCCAGTGCGAAGAACTTTCGCACTGAGAACGATTATTACATCGATGTGTTCCTTGAACATCGATGGTATGGCCCACACAAGAAGCGTGAGGCCGACGCGTTCATCCAACCTTGGAACGCGTTTATCACCAACGTTTTAAACTTTGGGAAAGAGGCTTGGTTTCAAAGACTTTATGCTAGCCGCAATAAGTTTGAGAAACGAAGTACTTCCGGTGCATGCTATCGTTTGCACCGGTTGTCTAGAGAGGCAGGCCTGTTATGCCTCTCTTGGGGCGACCCATGCCCGGGGTGCCTGAGCACCTCGTCAAGAGCGCCTAAGGAGGCGTACTTCCTTACTGAGCCCTGATGGAGGGCTCGCATCTCTTCTGAGATGCGTGAAGGGATTGCTACTTTGCAATCCCTTTACGAACGCGCTGGGCACTCGTTTTCCGATGGTCCTTCACCATCGGGTGCCCCTTGTCGTACTGTTCGACAAGGCCGGGAACGTCGGCCATCAGTTGGGCCCGAGGTTCCCAGCTATCCGCCGAAGGCGGATAGCCACGCCACCGGACGAGATAACTCGTCCGACGTCCCTTCACCTCGCGGTGCTTTAGTAAGCGTTCCACGAGGAAGCGCTTCCCACCATGAGAGTCCACCAGCGGATGCGGTGGTGGAGGGAAAACCCTCTCCGATTCTTTCATCGGACTTGGCTACTGAGTTAGACGGGTTTGCCCGTGTAACTCGTGAGCTCTGTTGTGATGTTGATCACGAACGGGATAAGCGTCGCCGCTTAGAGGACATTGTGCGACAGCTTGGGTTTGACCATGAGAGGTCTCGGGCAAACAATGCTGTCGCACTATTGGAGAATGAACGGCGAGTTCATTCTCTGAGTAACGAGCTGGCGACAGCTCGTCAGGAGATCGTCCAATATCATGGGAAGATCTCATCTCTAACGACCAGATATCGAATCTGGTTCGTGACAACAAGAATCTGAAGGAGATTCTTGAGAATAACGGCTATCTTCGTCGTTCGAAGAAGCCGCGTACTGAACGTACGGACGAAGACGTCCCACGTAAAACGTAGGATGCGTACGCATCCTGCGTGGCAACTCGATCGTGTATGCGTTGCCTAGGCGGCGCAATACACGAAATGGGCCGATGTACTTGGGCAACAATTTATTGCTGCCCACGTTAGTCACTACATGTTTAGGTAGGTTTACTGTTGACAGTAAAACTAAGTCTCCTTCAATAAATGTCTGACCATTTGCCCTTCCATTATTGTCTGCGTTTCTTTTTTGCTTATCCACCGCTTCCGCGATGGAATCTTGCACGAAACGGACTACCGCTTCACGAGTCAGCAGGAAATCCTCAGCTGACTCGTTGCTTTTGGCTGCAGTGCAGTGTAAATGCACTGCAGATATATCGGTTACTAATTCAGTGAGAACATTACTGTTCTCACTTGTGATACCTCGAACGATGCTGATATCTTCAGCATCGTTGTCAGTAAGAGCGTCATCGCTCTTACTTTCTTCCTCTTCACCAAAGTCGAATGGTACGACTTCGGTTACTTTCGCGTCGACCATAACGTCGTCACGTGATGAGCAAGAGCCAGATTGGTTCTCGCTCGAGCGAGTTCCTCCCCCCCTTGAATTAGAGTCACCTTCTACTAAGGTGGGGACACGTGGATGGCGAAGGCCATTCACGTAGAACGGTGTATGCGTCGTAGACGCATGCACGGAGTTGTTGATGGCGAATTCGACCATCGACAAGAACTCACTCCAACTCGTAAACGAGTGGACGTACCCTCGAAGAATCTCTTCGAGGACGCGATTGGCGCGTTCAGTCTGACCATCGGTTTCTGGATGGTCAGAAGTAGACATTGTGAGCCGTGTTCCAAGTGTTTGGAACACGGAACGCCAAAACTCAGCCGTGAACCGGGGGTCCCTATCGGACACAAGTTCACGGGGTAAACCGTGCAATCGAAAGATTGTATCGATAAACACTCGAGCACAGCCCTCTGCTGTGATCGACTCAGGTACAGCAACAAGATGTACCATCTTGCTGAACCTGTCTACAAACACGAGAATACCATTATTCCCGTGAGCGTCTTTGGGAAACCCAAAGACGAAGTCCATTGATACGGACTCCCAGCACTCTGCCGGAACAGGTAGAGGCTGCAATGGTGCACGGAGTGAAGGACTAGGCTTCACTCGTTGACACACCTCGCAAGCACGCACGTACTTGCGCACAAACTTATACTGGCGTGGCCAGTAAAAGTCGCGACTGACCGTGAGGTAAGTCTTCTCACGGCCGCGATGCCCACTTATTGGTGCATCGTGACATTCAAACATGATCCGTAACCTGAGGTCATGTTGTGGCGGTACAACGACACGAGGCGTGTCGTTGTTGACGGCTGTGTAGTACAGTAAGCCGTCCCGCTGGGTATATCGATCTAGAGAAGATCGATACATGGCAGGCAAGCGCTTCTTAGCTTGCGTGGATGGGTCCTTGAGGTACTCCATCAGGCGTACAAGATCATTATCTTGTGCGCATGACATTCTAATGTCGTCGAGTAAACTCGACGACAAGACGCTGGTACTCAGCGTGGCGACAGTGGTGTTCACATCACTGTCGGATTGCACAGTCGGCTCTAGGTCAGGCCGACGTGAGAGGGCATCGGCGACGACGTTAAGTCGTCCCGGCATATACTCCACGGAGAAGTTGTACTCCGCTAAGAATGACAACCTTCTCGCCATTCGTTGCGAGAGGTGTGGACTATTTACAGCCGTGCGTAGTGACGCATGGTCTGTATATACAATGAACGGTCTATCTCCTAAGAGATAGACGCGAAACTTAGCCAGTGCATACTTCATGGCAAGGAGTTCCTTGTCATGCACCGGGTAATTGCGCTCAGCCGGTTGCAGCTGACGCGATTGATAACAGACGACACGCTCGGCGCCGTCTGTATCATATTGCATCAGTGCGCAGCCGATTGCAAAATCACTGGCGTCACAGACCACATGAAATGGTCTGTCTTGATCGGCAATCGCCAACACTGGCGATTGCATCAAGCTTTGCTTGATACGTTCAAAGGAACGCTGACATTCAGCGTTCCAGTTCCACTTTACATTTTTCTTGAGTAAACAAGAAAGATGTACTGTCATTTCGGCGTAATTGCGCGAGTACTTGTGCAAGTACGCCGCTAGCCCAAGGAACTTCCTTAGTCCCTTGACATCGACTGGCACTGGCCAGTCGGTGATCGCCTTGATCTTTTCTGGATCAGGGCGTACGCCGTTCTTTCCGACGATGCACCCAAGAAGTGGTATTTCGCTAGCTGCGAATATATACTTCTTGAGGTTGGCGTACAACTTATGCACTCGCATAAGTGTAAGAGCCTTACGGACGTGAAGTCTATGGACTTCCACGTCTGTTTTTCGTCCATAGCTCGACTATGGACGAACACATCATCGAAGTAACTCGGTGCGAATTCGCGCACCGGTCTCAATAGATGTGAAACACATCTATTGAATGTGGCTGGTGCATTACTAAGCCCTTGCGGCATCACCAACCATTCCCAGAGCATACCACTGGGAGTGCTCACTGCTGTGTACGGGATGTCCCGTTCACGCATTAGGATCTGATAGAAACCATCCATCAGATCCATGGACGAAAAGATGGTATACCATCTATGATTACGTCCTTTCTCGGTATCGGCGTTTGCGCCGGTATCGTTGCAGCGTTCAACTTATTGAACGCGTGCACTATCCGCCACCCTCCTGTGGCCTTGCGCACACAGAAGGTCGGAGAGCTGTGAGGTGAAGTTGACTCCCTCACATGGCCCGCTGCTAGGCGATCGGCAAAGAGCTTGTCGATCGCCTCGACCTGTTCCCGAGGCAGTGGCCACTGCTTCATGACACAATATTTTGTGCCAGGAACAAGGTCGATCTCGTGTCGAGTACCTTTATCCTTAGGTAACTCGCACGGAACGGATTCAGGGAATACATCCTTGAATTCGACCAAATCCTTGTACAAAGGATTTGACTTCAGCGACTCCCAGGATTGCGATGTATATCGTTCAATCCGAGTCTTCTCATCAAGGACACTCTCGTCCATTGATGAGCTGCTGAGAACCCGTTCGTTCTCGGCAAAAACTTTTGCTGACCGAATGTCAGTCATGTACTCGTCCTCTGCGACGAGCACACAGATCTGCTTGACTTTGCCACTACGCAGATCACGCAAGAACCTTTTAGGTTCTAGCGTAGGCAACTGAGTTATCTCCGAAGTTAACTTCGGAGGCGGGATCAGATCAAGCGTATAAGCGCCTACGTTTGATCCGTCATTAACCAAGACGTTCAACGTCTCGGTTACTTCCTGGGGACTTATTCCCTCAGGGCACTGGGGACTTATTCCCTCAGTGATTATTTCCTGGGGACTTATTCCCGCAGGCTCGATGGAACCTGTTCCATCGACTTCCTCTAGCTGTGGTGGCGCAACCACAGCGATATCCTCTACGATCAACTCTCCAGTTGATCTAGGATTACCGTGTTGCCGCTTCTGGGCAACCGGTTTACTCTTCGGTGAATGCTGCCCTCTAGGCGAGCATTCATGTCCCGGTCCACTCGACTTATTCGAGTGGTGGACCTTCGGCGCTGCCTGTGCTTGTGCACAGCCGCCGGCAGCTTGCTCAAAAGCGTGACTGGTTGTCACGCTGAGTTCTTGTGCAGTCGTACTAACGACCGAACCACAAGTAAGGCCATCGCACTCACTCGTAGTACATTCAAACGCTTGTGAACGCTCCAAGACGTTCATCAGATGGCCATCTGGTGAACAAGCGGCAGGTATCTTTACGGTTCGATTCTTCCAGCTGACCCATGGCTCGTACCTTCTGAGCCAGAGTAATCCTAGGATGACATCAAATTTGTCATCCAGGTCAAGAACGATGAAATCATCGTCGTACTTTTTGCCTTCAAGCGTTTAGAGAATTCCCACTACACGTTTCTTTACTGTTACGGATGCGCCAGTTGCAAGGCGCACCGTCATCCTCGTTGGAGGGGTCTCGCGCTCAACATATTTGAGCCTACGATCATCTATCGATTGGCGTCGAACAAAGGTGTTCGAAGCCCCACAATCAACTAGGGCGCGAAGTGACATGTTCTTTGTCACTTCGATCGGCAACACACAGTGACTGTGTGTTGGGAGCAACCTTCGTCAAGAGTCCCGCGAACTCTCTTGACGTTGCTAGATCAGTAGGGCGCTCCGCCCCTACTGACCCCGACCGTTTTTTGATGGTCCACCACGTTGTTGCGATTTCGCAGCAGCGTGGGCCCACGTCTCTGGCCCTTCTTGGCAGACGATCGATCGTCACTCCCAGTGTTACGAGACATTGGACGTGGGGCACTACACTCATAATCGTAGTTGCCCAACTTTTGACAGCGATTAAACTTTTGCAATCGCTTGTACCCTGGAGGGCGAGGTCGCTTGCTCTCTACATAGGAGAGGATCATTGGTTCTGGACCTCCACCCTCCTGATGTATCGGTGGACGATAGGACCACGAGTGGACGTGAGCCTGTTGTAGGCTAAAGTCCTCCTGTTCCGCTGCAGAGATCGCTTGGTCCAGCGATCTCTAGTTTCAAGCGGAACAGGTGGGTCTTGACAGGACCATCTGTCATACCCTTGATGAACACAGTAACCTGCGTGTGTTTATCGATTGGGTTCAACACGATACAACTGACGAATTATCGTACGTGTTGGGCGTAAGCGTGTATATCACGCTTACCCTGTTCCAAATCCAGGAGATCAGCCCGAGCCCTGAATACGGCGCGAGGCGGTTCAAACGTGTGTTTGAGCCGCGCCTTGAAGATATCATACGTTGAGAAAACGTATGGGTCGTGCAGTTTGAGCCCTCGAGCCCAAGCTTTGGCACGTCCATCCAAGTTTGACATGGCGAACTTGACCTTAATCACATCGTCATCGATGCGACGAACCTCAATGGCATCGCCGAGTTCGTCAAACCATCTTAACAAGGAGTCGCTTTCGACTGCCATGTACTTGGAGACATCAATCCTCAAGGACTCGGTTCGACGTGTATACGTCGACCCGGCAGCAACAGCACTAGCCTGCTGTTGTCTCAACAGTTCAGACTGTTGAGCACCCTGCTGCATCAACAAGTCAGCTTGTTGAGCGCCTTGTTCTCTCAACAGGTCAACCTGTTGAAAACCTTTCTCCTGTAGCAAGGTGAGTTTCTTTACAACTTTGTCAAGTTCATGTTGTATGAACTTGGCGATGGTTGCATGTTGGTCGTCTCCGCTAAGAGAGAGCAACATGGCACCAACGGCAGGGTTGCCGATGGTTTCAGCCATACGCTGAACCGCATTCCATTCGAGGTCACTCAAATGGCGGAAATCATCACGCGTTGCGTGATGACGTTCATCACCCGCTGATTTCATAGCAGATGGTGCGGTGGTCGCTGAACGGACCACGAAGTGCTACCAGGTGTAATGGGGCACCCTCCGACTATACTGATAACAGTATGGTCTACTTTCACTGATGATAGTGAAAGCAGGTGCTTCAGAACCTCACGTACACGTGAGCAGAGGAAGCTTATCAACTAAACAAACGATTAGTTGAGAGGGAAAAGAAAACTGTATTAATATAGTTAACTATCTAATAAAACTAATCTGTTATAACCTATGTTAACTATATTAAACTACAACTATGTATGTTGACAACTTGCCCTCCACTCATTGCGCGCGTCCATCGGTCATTGGTCAGCGCGATGGTTAATATGATGGCCCATATCAACCAATGAGAGGGTATCTCCAACTTCAAGGAGATCTAGGGACAATATTATAGGAAAAGATAATATTGTCAAGTATTATTAGTGATAATAATAGTTTTATTGAAACTTCATATAAGTGTCAATATTATGTAACGGGCTCACCCCATTACACCTATCATAAAATTTTGTAATGCGCGACATTACACACATAATATTAACATAGAAAAATAATTGCATATGTGTGCTTGAATAGCGAGCACAGCGTGGCATTTTATTATTGGTTTATTATCGGGGTTTAAAGTCCCAATATAAACCAATAATAAGTTAATCTAAAAATTTGTGGTTCATGATAGGCGGGAACACTGTCGCATTATTTCGCCTAAATGTTTTTGTAAAATGTACGAATTATATTAAAATAAAAATCATAGTTAAATATACTTAATACTTAATACTTGGGCTTAAGTCTTCTTTATGCGCATGTGTGAGCAAGTGACGGTACGTTCTAGCCCCGTTACACCTGGTAATACTTTTAGTCCTTCCTATGCCCGAGTTTTGGGTGAGCGATTCGTCGTACTTTGACGCTCCAAATTTATATATGGAGCACGCAACCTTCCCCCCACATCACTGGTGTTAAGTGAGATGCCCTGAATCCCCTCCCGGAAATATTGAGAGAGGCAATCGTCGCGTCGCTAACGAGATCAGCTACCCCTGAAGCGCAACGTCTCGACATACATGTGTTTATGAGCACGAGTTCGCGAATTCAACCGGCAAGGTTTAACTCCCTCGCGTCCTTTAATTAATGAGGCCGTAAAGATGGAACCCTCCTCCTACTCAGGAGAAGGTAAAGATCGGTTGTCGCTGAATCGGTGGTTCCGAGAAGTTGATATCACCATCGCCTCGAGACGTCTTGAGGCGCCCCAATCAAAGGTCAACCTCATTCTTTCCCGCCTCACCGGGAAATCCAAGGAGCGGGCCATTGGTAAGCTCGTTGTGGAAGAGCACCCTGGATGCCATCCAGGACGATCCTCTTATTGCCTTTAAGCCACCGCAAGAGGAGAAATTGGTGCGCTCAAGATGCCTGTCGATGCGACAGGGTAAAATGGCAATGCGCGACTACGTGCAATTTGATAGGTATCTGGCGTCGTGTATTATCACGCACCCCATAAATAGTACACCAGGTAAATTTCTATGTGGATGGTATGCGTAAAAGGTAGACCCGCTTATCACTCGAACGCGAGGAGCCTGCCACATTGGAAGAGTCATTTGCTATTGCCCTCCGTGAGAACTTTAAGGTGACTAAGGCCTATGCCAAACCCTCGGTCGTCACCGTTACCCGGCCTTCTGGTCCAGAATCTATGGAGATCGACGTGATTGAGTCGTCGGGTGTCCAACGACGTGTTAATTACCATAAGGGTGACTCTCGCACCGAGCGTCAAATGATTTGCTTTCGCTGTCGAAATTCCGGGCATCGCGAGGCCAAGTGTTGTGCGCCGGCGCCAATATTGGCGCATGGATTGGACGCCCATCATGAGGGCGCTGTACCGGCCGCACATCCAAAAACGGCCGGGACCAGTAGGTGCAGGGCGCCCTACTGGCTGAAAAGGAGGCCCGGGTCCCCCGGTGGCTGCACAACCTTCCAGTCCTCCTGCGCTACGCGCACGGTTACATGCCATGGTGATTTACGTCTGATTATAATCAGCTTACATGTTGTCGGTGTCCGGCGACCTTTGCGAGCGATCGTGGACTCAGGATCGACGACCAATTTCTATTTATTTCGTGAATCTTGTTTATCGATGCTGCCTCCCAGCATCTAGGTCCGCGAGGGACCTGGCCAAGTTTTCGTCAAGTTGGCTGACGTAAAACCAAACCGCGTATCGCGGCGCGAATTGTCGTTGCCGCACACGTTTGACGGTATTTGCAGTAATGATGATTTCTTGGTGATCGCGATGAATTATGCGTTAAATTGCATGCTGGGCATGCCACGGTTGGCACGTTATAAGCCCCAACTCAACTAGTTAACCAGATCAGTGAGACGGCGACGCAAGTTAGATGTCAGTGAAGTGTTTGCCCATCTCTTGTTATCTCCAAGTGACTGGCCGAACGTCACAGTCGTGGATCGCGATCCCACGACGTTGGCGGTGTACAGAGCAAGCGATGGCCCTCTTTGCACTGCTTGTGATGTTTTATTAAAATGACTCCTTGCTCCATAGCGAGGAGAACGATGAGGACGACGCGGTCGAAGAGGGGTTCCCGCGCGTCATTGATGCGGTTAAATAGGGGTTTCCGCGCGTCATTGATGCGGTTGAATAGGGGTTCCCGCACGTTAATGCAGTTGTTGAATTGGAGTTCCCAAGTGCACCTATTGGGGTTAAGCAGGGTCTCCCACAAGGCCAATGTGACGACGAGCAAGAGCTCGCCAACGAGTGTGACGTGGACGTGCAGGATTCCCCACGCGGGAGCATGATGATCGAACCAGAGTTACCATCATCACCCACTGTAGTCGAACCAAGGTTCTTACATGGGTAAATTGTGGTCGAGCAGGAGCTCACATACGGGTTTATGGCGGCCGAGCAGGAGCTCCCGCATCAAGTGTCGACGGTCGAGTTTGGGCTACTCCCGCCAAGTGTTCCCGGCATTATGGATGAGGACATCCAGTTCCTAGAGGGGGGGGTGATGGTTTATCACCTGACTGCGATTCGCCAGCTTCGAGTAGTGACTCGAAGCACTACGGGGACAGCAGCATCGATAACTCTGCCGTCTAATATGTCCGCGCTATCTTGTACGGGGAAGGGATTAAACAAAGACGCCAATACATTGAAGTCGGCAGTCCACCTCGCGAAGCGTCTTTAATTACTAGCCTTTCAGGGACCTCTCTTGGAAGCATTTCCTACGTGACCTTAAGATGGGAACTGGAACAAGTGTGTCTGATCACCAACGAGGTGATTACCGTGACGAGCGAGGGGCATATAACGCGTTCTCGAAGCGCTGAGCCAAAGTCAGCGCGCGAAGAAAGATTTGCGTCACAATTATTGGAGGCTCTGCGAGAATCTGGTAATCCTGTATACGACGTTTCTCGTGAGTATGCAGACGTTTTACCGGACAAGATTACGGCGTAACTTTCTGCATACGTCGCGCAGCAGCCATCTGGCGACGCTGCCGTCTTAATGAAGGGTCCGTACTTATAAGGGGCTCGAGGTATTACCCTCCTAAGGTCGATAGGTTTCTCGACGTTTTCCTGTTCTATACGAGAGCCGATGTCACTGTCGATATCCATTATGTCATCACAGCTGTAGAGGAGTTCCAGTGGAAATCGGGTACAAAATATTTATAAATAGGGAACAACAGAATTTCAGGTCGCTTTCTCGAAGAAATGACAATAACAAGGCTCGCAGGTCCACAAGGTGTTACAAGGCCCCAGCGCCGAAAAGAGTACAAGGAACCAATAGCGCAAAGCCGGTACAAGTTTAAGGTTTTGAAGCCCAGATCCCCAAAGGTTCAGGACCCCAAGGTCCAAGGCCCCAGGGCTATAGAGCCCCAAAGGTTTCAAGGACTCAGGGCCCAAGGGTGCAGAAGCGGTACATGGAGCTTCTAAATTTATAGAAAATACATGTACTAAAACGGGGCTAGAGCTCCGTTACTTACACACACTATAGGTCTTGCGAGGAAGCGTAAGGGAGCACGCAATAACTAGCGTGCTAAGGTAAATGTCAACGCCGATTTTTATATTTTGTTTTATTTTAAGTATGAGTGGTCCCCAAACGCATGGAACCACTCAACTACAGATCTCTCTCCTATTGGATCATAAGGAGACTGAATCTCACTTACCTGCAAATAGAGATACGAATAGCTACACCCGCTATCTCGGGTGTAGCGTGGTGGAGTGTGATTCGCAAAATTGCTGATGCAACTCCGACTCTCCACTGGCGCCCGGACGACCGACTAACGGGGGGGGGGGTATTCCGATTCCGTGTATAAAGCGTTCCTCACCTTGTGGACCCGTCGGGTGGGCAGGTTGCTTTCTTCTTGTTGGACTTGAGTCGATGTTGAACTTGATTGTGTTAGGGATAGGTGGAAGGCGATCGAGTGGAATTCCTCACACGATCGCAGTTGTTCTTGGGGGAGTGCTCTATGTAAGTCGCCTTGATATCCCTTGAGATTGCCTTGTCCAATTTGGTTTATACTTGATCCGCTTGCCTTCTCACCTCTTGAGCCGTCTCGCGATCTTGAATTTGGACTTCTTAGTCCTCTGCGTCCAATCGCGGCTTGAAGGTGTCTTAAGAGTCCTTGAAGCACCTGTTTAAACAATCCAGGGCGTACACTTGCGAGGGAGGAGTGAGCTTCTCGAGACGTCAGGTGGCTAAAGATTCTAACCCGGGGAAGAAATTGACACGTGTTCCTTTTAAAGTAAATTAAACTCTCCTTAATGTCAACCAATCACATACCAAAACCTATGATCTTGCCTATTTGAAGTTCAGGATCTATTGCTACGTATCACCCTTTCGGAAAAATTAAATCTTGCCATGTGGTCCACTCCGATATCATCGCGATCTGGATCGCTGCCTCGATCGGATCTGATATGATAATAGTATCGCATCGCGGTACTAATAGTTAGTATCGGATCGCGGTACTAATAGTTAGTATCGGATCGCGGTACTTATTTTAGTATCGGATTGCGATCCACCGGATTATGGCTTGTCGCTGTCATCTTCCCAGTTCACCGAATAAGGTGAAATGGTCCATCTACATCATATGTCATGTCCACCTAAGTCCCGTCTTCCAGCGTGATGTAGTATACACCCGACCGTGTTCCACATACTTGAACATACTAAGTCTCCGGTTTAACGATCGCGGCACGTGGATCGCCATTCGACAAATTAGTTGCGTATTTCTAGTCTGTAGTTGATCCAACAAAGAACTGCGAGCACCACCATTAACTGTTGTACATTTCATTTGTAGTATCTCGAATCCTGCTTAGGCTGGATTGCGATCCATCCATTTTACCCATTTCGGACTTCACCGAAAATGCGCGATCTCAAGTTGCAAAAATTATTCTTTCGCTTTGCCACAGAAGTATATAATTACTCATGTAATTTGAAGTTAAACATATCTACTTGTGTAACGGTACACCCCATTACACGTTCCGAGGAGCCAGTTCTTCCTCTAAGAGCCGACACGCGGCATCATTCAGATCAAAGGGTTAGGTTTAAAAAAGATTAAGCATACAAAAGTATAGCAATTATAAACACACTCGAATTTGCATTACACGCGGCAGCTTTAAGCGCCCCTTCTAAGCTTCTCCGTCTCCTCACCTCTTTCAGGCGGGATATCCTTTGGCCCCCCGACGTCAGCAGGTGTTAGACGGATCAAGCTACGCAAGTTGAACCTCAGGATAGTTGGCCTGAGGTGTCAAGTAAGTGTCAAGACACACAACACCCTCTCCAGGAAGCGGTTTATCTACGGGGAAAAACACAAAGGGGTCCAAGGACCAAGAACAGTCAGCCACCAAAGGCGTACATAGTACCAGGTGCGTTGCTTTTGACACAGTCGATCGAGCATAAGAAACCCCGGGCCCGAGTGAATCATATCCACTCGGGGACCACCAAGTCCAAGTCGTATACAAGACCAAGTCTATAAGTCTTTTGTGTCAACCGAGGAGCAAGACCAGCCACGCCGACGGGTACACAAGGTGAGACCCAAGGCCAATGCGACACGGTATTGGGGTACCCCCTCCGTAAGTCGGCAGTCCGGCGCTGTGTGTGTTTGTGGATCTCCTACGTTGTTTGAGAATCCACTCCACCACAATGGTGCGCGTGCCCGGATCTTCGGGAGACGCGGAATTTCACCGTGAGTCCCACGAAGAAGATAAGACAACGGCCAAGATAGACCAAGGGACGACCAAGACACTGGAACCCGGATCGCCTGTGATCAAGAAGGAAAAAGGATCGGAGGACTGCAGAGCCCGAGGAGGAGCTCTGCCATCGTGGTCAAGGTGAATATGAAGAAAAGCCATAATATCCTCCCCCTTTCGTCTTAGTTAAAGAAGACAATATGGGCCATAATCAATATTATGGTCCAGGGGTCCCAAGTTTGACAGAAAAAAATAACTAAACAAACAGTGGAATCCGAAACAAGTCTCCAAAGTCACTACTTAAGAGCCAACGGTAGGAAAAAGAAGAATGCCAAGTTGAAGGCACCAACAGGAGAACACACGACGGACGAGTCGGGAGAGACAAGGTGTGGCTAGTAAGGACTGGACAGAAGAAGATTTGGAAGGAACCTACCATCGTTGTAAATTAAGGATGTTTTTTTGCGAAAGGACCCGGTGATGAAGAAGCTCAAGGTTAAGCTGCTAGACCAGGTCCATGGCCCGATAACGGCCCGCTAAGCGCAACGACAGACCTGGAGGTCCTCAAGGCCCTGACAAACCTTTTACACGAAGCTGGGATGGCTGCTTGGAAATTTTACTGCTGAGACCCTCTTTGATTCCGGGTTCGAGACCCAGAAGAAGGCTCTGGTGGCCTTGCATGGTCATATTAAGGCGTTAGTGGCCGAGAGCCCTCCCAAAGAGGTACTCCGTCATGTGGGATTAGCGGCTGTTCCTGGTCTAGGCTCTTCAGCAGGTTCCCACGATGATTCGTCACCGAGGTCCCAGTACGAGTCGGCCACTTTTTCTATAGTCTCGGTTCTAATAGACACATTGGATCGGATGCAGCTGGATCCAAACGGTGCAGCATTACTTGAAGCACGTATTCGCGAACCCGGACAGATGAACACAGCAGCACCAAGGGACCAGCCACAAGTACGTAAATATGTGACAAGGGAATGGTGCAAGATTGAAGCCAAGGTCGCTGGGTAAAAAAACAGATCGAAACGTAAAACCCTAGACAGTTTTCTTTGGTACACTCCAGTCATATTTCGAAAAGGCGATGGATAAGTTCTTAGAGGAGCAGGGGTCCGCCCAAACTGCATCGGACAGGGGACAGATCATGAGGGGCTGAGGGACAATTTACCTTAGGTCCTTCAAGCGAGCAGATCACCTGGAGTCACCACGTGAATTCTCGAAGTGAACATGGACTCTGCAGAGTCTTTTAGATGAAAAATTTTATCCAGATGATCTGACATTTCCGTCTATCTCAGCACGAGCGACGGATGCCACGGTGGGGCCCCTACGGTTACTCTCCATATACGAGTGTTGGCCTCATCGAACTTAAATGAATATAACGGAAGGGACTTTGATGAGGCCGTGCCCAAAGCTGGAGCTCCAAAGCGAAGACTGCGTTTATCCGAGACCAGGGACACGACTGTGAGAAATGTCTCATTTTTGGGGGCCTTCTCACGGGTCCTGCTCAAAACTGGTACCGACAACTGGGTCGGACGGTACGTGGCGACTGAAAGATACTTTTGCAAGAATTTCAAGCCCCCTTCTGCGGCCTAGGTGTTTCTATGTCCCGCCAGTATATTCATGCAAGGGAGAATCCGACGAGTCACCACTGGAATACTTGTATCGTTCGAATGTGGTGAGGCTCAGGGCCAAATTGAAAATTAAGACTGGCCCTCCTCAGATGAAACGTGAACATGTAGAACATTACGTGAAAACTTTGGACGATCGCAAATTGGCGGACCAGATCACCATGCTCAGAATATCGAATGCAGATGACCTGGAGGAAGTTCTGCTAGCTCGCCAGCGAGCGAAGGAGCGTCAAGGAATGGTCCAGTTCGGTTCCAGCAAGTTTCGTCAAATGGCCCCGACTCCTAACGATAGATACTATGCCAAAAACCAACCAGGACGTCTCGTCCAAGCACGTATATTCGCTGAATATACACGGGAAGAGTCGGTGAGGATGTTAGAGTTATTTCCGGGAAATTTAGAGGATATTGAAAAATCATGCCCCAAAATAGTGGCTTAGACAGGCAAAGCTCTATGAGTAAACATATTTGTGCGAATCTACTGTTTGATTCTGGTGTCGAGGTATCTATTTTAAATATCGCCTTTGCTCGTAAGGCAGGTGGCCAGATCAACACAAGCGAGAAACAAGAGTGCGTGGGCATTGGAAAAGTTGTGTATACTACGGAGGGGCGGACAAATGTGAAGATTACGTTGAATGGGGTACTAGTATATTTTTTCGACGTATGGGTTGGTTCCCTGGTTGGTCAGGATGCGCTTGTGAAGATGCATTTTATGGTTTTAGTCGGAATACGATCAGGCATGGCAGATGGAACTATTTGCTTGTGTTGGCAGGTCGCAAGACCTTGTATAGCGTACATATCTCAGAAGTAGAATTGGGTTAGTTTGTGAATTTGGCAGCAACCAATTACGTGGAAGTTCGATTGAAGAGGTCTGTTTCAGATCAGTGGATATTATTGATTACTCGTGGAGATCTATGGTAACTACGATGGTCCAGGGGTATGGAAAGCACCAGTGCTTAAGGGTCACCAATGTCAGTAAGAAACTTTAATATTGCATGATGATACTAAGCTTAACATTTGGCTGACTATGGACCGGCTCCCTCGGGCGCAAGGATTTGTGTCAGTGGGTTATAGGAGGTATGCTGAGTGTCATAACCTAGCCTACCAAGCTACCACTGACGAATAGGACTCCAAATTCTTTCAAGTAGAAGAATACAAAGGTCCCATGCATAATTAATTTAAAAGCCCAAGAAAGATATTGCTACGAACAGGGCCTAAGCCTCAGTAGTTTCCACAGTGGGTTTTAATTCGAGGGGACCCGAGTCACCATCATCTGCCTCGGAGCTAGAAGAAGACACTTTCGATAAGAACCAACCAACAGGAGTCAACCTGGGTAAAGAAGACTCAAAAGATGACGAGCTCGTAAAAGGTCCAATCGCAGATGTACCAACAGAACGATAGAGCCAGGACAAATGCTTCCGAGGACTAGGTCTGTATTATGATAGTGTAGACCAATGTGCAGAAGATATTGGCAAAAAGTGGCCAATTTTCCCTGAGGTCTCCTTTCTATGGACAAAGTTACAATGATAGACATCCGGATGAGACACCCTGGTGGAATGTCAAAGGAACAAGTGGAAAGTCTTCGCCAGATTATTTGGCAGAAACGACATTTGGTAATGGGAAAGGAAGCATGTTGCCACCAGCGGCCCGAGGAGCGGTGTGCGACATCGATTTGAGTAATTCACGACCTATTGCACAGCGCGTACGGAGTGGCCCCTCAATTTAGGGTAAAACTGCGTTCCTAACAGAGGGCCTGTTATCCTCCAAGATTATCCAGCATTCTACCTCTCATGGGCCAGCCCATGTGTGATCATTGTAACGGGATAAGGACTCGTTACCTTCTTACACTAAAAGGGCGTCGAGGAAGCGCTCCTAATTAACATTTAAATATAACTTTTTTTTTGTTTTGTTTTAATACACAGTAAGTGCGAATATGTTCCCTAGCTCATAGGAACCACTCAATATGGAAATTAGTGGGTCTGGTTAAAACCAATAGTAAAATGACGCGCAGTATCCGCTAATCGGATACTGCCCTACACCTACTTATGTAATTATATATTATTCCTATAACTATTATGTAATAGGTTGCCCCATTACATCCCCCCTCTTTAAGTTGCGCTTGCCTCAACGTAAGCGCGTAATGCAGTAACTTTCTTCTCGACCACGGCGTAACTTCGAAACTGATCAGTTGAATATAACTCAGCAGCATGGACCCTGGACGTCCACGAAACGATATCTCTGACAACCAGATCTAGGGACACCAAGCGACGATCCGAAGAGAGCAGGCGCCGCAGGTCATGGATGGGAACTTAAAATCGTGGCGCTTGTATGGTCTTGAAGGTGATGTCGAACTCGAGCCACTAAAGGACATGAAGGACTTCATTACGAGATACCGCACAGTGAGAAGCAAAGCGACGAACAACGCGTATACCGACAATGCGCTGCAGCGATCTTAATGTGTCTTCATCAGATGCTGTAACGCGAGTCGACGTGAAGGAAAGTCCTTTACGTCCTAGCTAGATAGTCGCGAGGTTACGCGTGATAGACACGCTATTGGCGACCTGCGATGACGCATCTGTCGCATGACTTGTGTCGAGTATCACCTTTGCTACGTCCACATTCGTGAGGGGTGTCAAACGTGCAACATGGGTAGATCGCGCTTGGTCCGGCAGGAATGTGAAGACTTGGGGTGCGCGCGGAGAATGCCCGATCATGTTCGTCCATACATCGCCCGTTATAAGAGAAGCCTCTCGGAGCACCAGGTGTCAGAGATACGGCAAGTGTGAGCGCGCATTTACGATTGTCGTGGGCGTTCACGTAGTCAAAATTGTCAACCGTATCATCCATATGCTCCCGAGCCTCCTAATAGGTCTTGGAGTCGCTCGGGAGGTATTCGTAGCTTCGTTGCTCGCGAGAATTACGGTTTGAGATATCAGAGATAGAACTGGCAGCGTCGATCGAGATCATTTTCATATTAAAGGGACCGACTACGTCGGGGACATCCTTAGTCAACATACTCGATGGCTACCATGTATCGTCCTCCGGAAAATATTCCAGCCAGAGAACCCTGTAATGATTCTCGAAATGGTTTTTCGTGGGCGCCAAGTCATTACTCGGCGCCTGGAGCTTATGATCCTTGAGATCGACAATTCGATTACAGCTCCAGTGTCCTGCGCCCGATGTATCAACTAAGGGAGGAGGAGCATCACGAAGGAAGACGTCTGGCGATAAGCGCCAATTTTCGCAATCGGGCGCCTGTACAGTCGAATGACGAGCTGCGCCTACTTCGCGCTAAAGACGAAGAGTCGAAAAATGCTCTACTTGATTCTCGCTGGATGGCCGAGAGAGTCCTCGATCGTGTGACTGCTGCAACTAAGGCTGCTGAGCGGAATCGACGTGAGCAGCGGGTACTGGGTGAGCTCCTACGTCAAGTTGAGACGATCGCGTTCGGAGGACCCCAGTATATCGAGTCTGTAAGCACTCTTGCAGACCTTGGTCCCAGTCGTCGGTAGTGTCGTCGTCAAGGGACTTTAAACTTTTGATCCGGCACAGAAGAGCGCGGAAGATTTGAAGAGAGATCCGCCGGTAGGTAAGCCTTGAGGCGCCCGACGTATAATGTCGGGTGCAAGCGCATAGATGTAGGTATGTCTAGCGTGTAAGCGTCACCATGCACCTTGAAAACCCGAAATGGGCCAATATATCTCGGTGCTAACCTTTAAACGCCCAAATTCGTCACTTAGGTGTTCTGTAATCCACTTGTTGATATATATACACTGTCACCTTCTCGACGAATCAACATATTCTTTCGACCTCTTCTGTCTGTGTTCATCTTCTGCTTGTCGACTGCCTCTTGTAATGCATCACGCACAAAACGCGTGATTCCTTGTCGTAATAGTAGAAATTCGGTTGCTGTAGCTGAACTTACGGGCGACGAGCTTCCTTTAGGAGAAACGGGAGACGCGATGGAAAGCATCGCGTCAGGTGTAGATATGCCGTTGGCCTTAAAATTACCAGTATTAGGTGCATCGGCAGCAACCTTATCCTCATTGTAATAAATAATCAATAGTTTCGGCGCAATTCCATCCGTAGATACTCTTTCACCAAGCTTTGAGACAGGGTGCTCTGAAGCTGAGAGAGAAAGTAGCGCCGGAACGCGAGGATGCCTCGCGTTGTTAACGAAAAAGGGGGTCAACCCGGTTGACGCATGGACAGCATTGTTGATAGCAAACTCTGCAAGTGGAAGAAACGAACTCCATGACGAGAACAAAGTTACATAACTGCGCAAGACATCTTCGATCACTCTGTTCACACGCTCCGTATGCCCATCCGTCTCTGGATGAGCCGCCGTAGACATAAGCAACCACGTGCCTAATAGCTGGAAGATTTCGGCCCAGAAAGCCGAAGTGAAACGCGGGTCAAGGTTCGAAACAATAGATTCTGGCAAGCCGCGATGCCTGCAGATAAGATCGATGAAGATCCTCGCTGTCGTTTCGCGGTAATGTTGGCGAAGACCGGAGCAAAATGCACCATTTCTGCTGAATCGATCCACTAACACTAATACACCTGTGCATTTTTTGTTTATCCGGTGGAAGTCCAAAGATGAATACTATGCTGAATGAATGTCAGGCTTCCGTAGCAATCGAAAGCAAACGCAATGGGACATGTGAAGACGGCGCGGGCTCCTCGCGCTGGCAGGTTTCACAGGATCGTACCCATTGCTGGATGTTCTTTTACATTTGCGGCCAGACAGACGCGCGAGAAAAGCAGCAAACGTCTTTTCGCGACCCAGGTGTCCGCCAGCTAAACTTTTGTGAAACTCATGAACCAATCGGGCTCGAAGGTCGTCATCAGCAGGGATGACGACACGCGGGGAATCAAAGACGTCCATCGTGTACGTCAGCAACGGACCGTCAAGCGCGTAACGCTTGATGTTGTCGCATGCTGGTTTCATCAACTTCGCGAGTAAAATTTTGCTCGGGTCCCTGAGATAATTAATGATTCCTGCATAGAAGGAATCATTCGCGTAGGATTCAGCGATCTGAGTTTGGATCGACAGCACGGGTGTCGAAATCATCGCATTGAGCCCCATCTCGATACAACACGCACATATATCATCGTTGTCATCAACATTCTCCGTTTGATGACCTATGTCGCGCCGAGGATCG
Organism: Peronospora farinosa; assembly: GCA_947646735.1. Classification (NCBI taxonomy): domain Eukaryota; phylum Oomycota; class Peronosporomycetes; order Peronosporales; family Peronosporaceae; genus Peronospora; species Peronospora farinosa. The sequence continues at coordinate 232,672 of CANTFK010000343.1, forward strand.
TTATCAGGACGACGAGAAAGCGCATCGGCGAGAATTTTATTCTCGCCAGGCTTGTAATGCACCACAAAATTATACTCGGCAAAAATTAAGCACCACCGTGCCATACGCTGGGACAAGTGAGGACTCTTGACGGCGGTACGCAATGATGCGTGATCTTTGTAGATATATAACATCTTTTTGCCGAGCAAATATACTCGTAACTTGATTAGCGCGTAACGCATAGCCAAAAGTTCCTTGTCGTGTACCGGATAATTTTTCTCGGCAGGTTTCATCTGTCGTGATTGAAAACTCACGACGTGCTCTTGACCCTCGTCATCAAATTGCATGAGGTCTTATCCTATAGCGAAATTGCTCGCTTCACATACGAAGTGGAATGGCTTGGGGTCATCAGGTAGCATCAGCCTTGGAGCTTTGGACACGCTCTTCTTCACGGAGTCGAAGGCAGATTGATTTCTGCCTTCCTAATAGATTGCGTCTTCCTTAAGCAAAGTCGATAATGGCTGAATTAGCTCGGCATAGTTCTTCGTATACGTATGCAAGTAATTCGCCAGACCGATCCATTGACGTAATTCAGTTTGGTTCCTGGGCGTTGACCAGGAACAGATCGATGAGATCTTCTCAGGATCAGCGCGGACACCTTCCTTGCTTACTTAGCATCTGATTACAGGAATCACGGGAGCGCAGAAGACACATTTCTTCCAATTCGCATACAATTATTTCTCGCGTATATCTTGAAACACCTGCTACAAGTGTCGAAGATGTACCTCCGTAACGCTGATCGTTTGCTCAACGCGGCTGTGAATAAAAATGTTATCATAGTAGCTCGGTGCAAACTGGCGAAGTGGACGAAGTACTTGTGTTACCATCTAAATGAACGTAGCTAGAGCGTTCTTAAGACCTTGTGGCATGACTATCCACTCCCAGAGCATCCCGCTTGGGGTGCTGACCGCAGTGAACGGAATGTCACTGTCCTTCAGGAGGATCTGATTGACACCGTATGTCAGATCTATGGCGCTGTAGATCTCGCTCCCGGACATGGTATTCAATACCATGTCTTTTCGAGGGATAAGCGTTTGAGCCGGGATCGTGGATTCATTCAGCTTGTTGAAAGCATGCACAATGCGCCAACCGCCGGTGGCTTTCTACACACAGAAAGACGGGCTCGAATGTGGCGAGACACTCTCGCGGACATGTCCAGCCTTACGGCAACCCTCGAAAAATTCATCTATAGAGATGACTTGATCACGTGGTAACGGCCACTGCCGTGTTACGAAATACTTCGATCCTGGCACGAAATCTATCTCTCACCGCACTCTACGATCCGGTAGAAGCTCAGCAGGAAATTTCTCTGGAAAGATTTCGGCGTATTCACGGGCGATTTCGTATACAGGGTTGCCCGAAGCACGAAGTGTATCCCAAGAATGTGCTGCGAAGCGATTTTCGCGCGCTAATTTAGACTCGACGCTCTTTAGGCGAGCCTCTAGAACTTCTTCGCTGGCTGCTTCGGCGGCTGACACGATGCACACTTGCTCGATGTCTCCGGCCTTGAGGTCGTGAAGAAAATCTTTCCATGAAAGTTCTGACAGAGATGTGGTATCTGCAGCTGTGCACGATGGCTCGCTACTTCAATGAAGCGGCCACGATGTGGAAACCCCTCCACATATTCAAGCGCACACACGAACTCCGACACTACAGAGATAATTTGCATCAGCTTTTTGACGTGAGTGTCGTCGTTACGGTGATCGACGTGCTCTTTTCTTGCGTTTTCTTTTGCGTCTCGATCCCGTGCTCGAGACTGGCACGTCGCTATCATAGGAGGCTGATGTACCTCCTTCTAGACATAAAGCTCTTTTTTTACCACATCGGTGTCATGCGGATCCATAGTTTGCCCATTCTTGTCAATTAGAGGAGAAAATTCGTCTTTGACCGCTTCACTTGTATGTGGGAGCTCGTTCTCGACCGCCTCGGTGACACTCGAAAGACTTTGCTTGATCAATGTGTGTTTTTGCGGGAGCCCCTGCTCGACTGCCTATAAAATGATCGAGAGTCTCTGCTCATCCAATAAGCTTGTATGCGGGAGCCTCTGCTCGACCGCTTCGCTGCGAATGGGGAACCTATGTTCGACCGCCTTTCTGTGAATCGGGGAATTCGATTTGACCACCTTCATGTAAATCGGGAAATTATGTTCGACCGATGTTTCTGCATGCGGGAACCGCTGTTCGACGCCTCGTTCTGTGGCCTCAAGAGTGTAAAGGAACATACCGCGCACAGAGGGCCATCGCTCTAACTGTTCTCACTACTAGTTGTGGCAAGTGTGTTTACGACTCGAACGTGAGGCCAATCGAATGACGTGACCAACAAATGAGTAAACACTTCACTGACGCCATAACCGCTTCGTCGTTTGACGGAACGAGATAGCCAATCTATCTACGGCTGATACCGTGACAGCCACGGTATCCCAAGTATGCAATCAAATGCATAGTTCATCTCGTACACCAAAAAAATCTTCGTTGCTCTGGAAACCGTCGAAAGTGTACGGTAAAACCACTGTTTTACGCGGGACACGTTTTGGTTGTCCATCGGCAAGTTTGACAACAATGACACCTGGACCTTCCCGAGCCGTGACAGTAGACGACAGAAAGGACAAACAGGATGCACGAAAGAAGTTGTTGGAAGCGCCAGAATCCAACAACGCTCGAAGTGGTCGCTTCACTCCAGCGACGATGAGACTGACAATAATCAGTCTCGAATCATCGCGCATGGTGGTGGCATTGAAGTGGGTATGAATCACTTTGGGGCTAGGAGCCCGAGCTGCCACCTGAGTACTCGGAGCTCCATTTCTGCCAGTAGGGCACCTAGAACCGATCGTTTTTTTGGAGGCACCACCGACGACACAGCGTCTACTCGCGAGACAGCTGTGTTCATAGTCACCGGCGCAGGTGCTCGACAGACAGCCGCACGATGGCCTGTCTTGCCACTTCATCGTGTTAGAATTGCGAATATTGCGACCTAATCTTCAGTCGCGACCACAATTGGAATCGATTGTGTCGACTTTTATTGGCTCTGGGTCAGACTTCCGGGGATTTTGTGACGCTGCGTGCAGGTACGACGACGCGACAGTGTGATCCTCACGAAGCGCGAGGGCAGATGCCTCCTTGAGGGACTTTGGTTCAGCACGTGTGAGGCAGTAACGCGCCATGCTCTCTTGCATACCAAAAATAAAGACATGGACTTATGAAGCCATGTCAATTGGCTGCGTGGTAATACACGAACCAAGATGTCTTGTCTTTTGCACGTAGTCACGCATTAAGAGCTTGCCCTGTCGGAGTGAGAAGAAATCTGCACGCAAGCGAGATTCATCTTGAGGAGGCTCGAAAGCCAGTCGTAAGTCACGCTGGATATCGTCCAGCGTAGGAAACTCCGGCTCATCTACGAAGAGCTTCCCGAGAGCCCATTCCTTGGCTTTGCCAACAAGCCGAGACAGCAGAAAATTAACCTTGGCCGCCGGAGCGTCAATCAATGTTGATACTATCGCAATATCCACCTCGCGAAACCAGCGATTAAGGGAGAAACGATCCTGACCATCGCCGGAGTATGCTAACGTCTCGATCTTTGTAGCGTCATGGTAAGAAGTGCGCAAGAGAGTCAATACTCGCCAATTCGCTTCGGCGAGCTCGCGCACCATAAAGGCTTGTATGGCGGCAACTTATTCATTGGAAGTCGCTGTACTCAGCAGTGACGTCACGATAATTTCACCAAACACCGCTGCGAGGCTGTATAGTGCTTGCCAATCCACCGAGGTGAGATGTGGGAAGTCGTAATGGTCCAGCGAGACCCCTGGATCCACCGAAGACTCGTCCATGTTCATCTCGAATCGGGTCATTGGAAGGACTACAAAGTGCTACTTGGTGTAACGGGATAAGGGCTCGTTACCGTCTCACACTAAAAGGGCGTCGAGGAAGCGCTCTTAATTAACTCGTATATATAACTCTGTTTTTTTTGTTTTGTCTTAATACAAAGTAAGTGCGAATATGTTCCCTAGCTCATAGGAACCACTCAATATGGAAATTAGTGGGTCTGGTTAAAACCAATAGTAAAATGACGCGCAGTATCCGCTAATCGGATACTGCCCTACACCTACTTATGTAATTATATATTATTCCTATAACTATTTATGTAATAGGTTACCCCATTACAATCAATGTCAAGAAAAATGGAGTGTATATAAGGTGTGCATCGATTACCGGATGACAAACGAATTGAAACGTCTCATGGAGTACCCTATGCCTTTCGATAACGATTTGTTTAAAGATTTGGATAAAGGCCTATGGTATTGCTCGCTGAATATGGCCAGTGGTTTTTGGTTAGTTAGTATGGCCGAGAGGTTTCGTTTTATTTCGGTATTTGTAACTCCGTCCAAATTGTTCGAGTAAAGAAGAATGCCGTTTGGACTAAAAAACGCGTCACAGATTCATCAGCGGCTATTAAATAATGATTTATATATAGAGTTCTTACGATTTCCTCAAAGTCAAACTCTGGAAAAGCGAGGACCTGTTCGAGATAGGCCATCCCGAGGTGGATCTCAAGAACTCCATATTAGGACGGAAGTCCTATATCGTTGAAATTTTGGTAACCTCATAGTCATTAAAATACTTATGCGTAAAACTGAAACGACCTTTGGAGGTATGTGACAAGTGATATATATCAATCCGTGCGCTCAAAAACTCATGGGTTTGTCAAAGGGTAGATTATCTCGGCCATCAAGTATTGGCGAAAGGGGTTGTAGGCCCACCCTAAGGACCTCCATTCCTTAGGGTGAGCGTCCAAATCTTTCGCCTGGTGTATATACCGTTGCCCTCTCGACCGAGAACGGTACCAGCTGCAGAAACAGTTGAATGTGGTCCAGGGTACTGCAACGAAATTAACCCCCTTTACGACCGGGATTCGGAACTCCAAAAAAACTAGGAGATCGCGGCCACCTTCAGCTATGTCCCGGGTCCCGTCTAAGGCAAAGAGGCGAAAATTACCCCTCCTTTGGGGCCGACTATGACCGAGTCCAGTAGCATTGATGAATCATTTCTCGCCGCAATGGCCAAGTCGTGGGCCTCCAGTCGTCGCTACGGTTTTGCAGCTTCTACTGAAAAGTATGGTCCAGAGGTCATGGACTTGTCCTAACCAGCCAAGTCTGGGACTCCTACTTGATCCTCAAAGTATTCTTCACCTTAAATCATCTCCAGTGCAGCTCCTTGTTTGCCGAAAAAACAAAAGGCCCGTACAGCGTACTCGTTTGAGTTTTTAGTGATGTTTTGTCTTGACTCTGAGACTCAGAGCGGCGGTTCTGGCGACGTCAAGAAGGGACCAACGGCCAATGATCCAGCTAGCAAGGGTCCTATTCCGACACCTAAGTGTCCCAGCAGCACGTATTTCGCCGGCAAGGGTTCTACCCCTACGTCCAAATTTCCCAACAGCAAACATCTCGCCAGTAAAGTTTTTCCAGGTTTTAACATTCAGATCTCATCATTCCTGGCTATACAAATCCCAGCACGTATACCGTGGAGAACGTCGCACTTTGGCTAGTCTCTCAGGTAGGGCCCATCATTATCATGCAGCTTACGTCACAGGATCTCTGTCTAAAGTTTCGCCTCACTGTCTTGGATGATTTCAGATGGTGTAACGGGGCTAAAGTTCCGTTACTTACAAACGCTGTAGGTCTTACGAGGAAGCGTAAGGGAGCACGCAATAACTAGCGTGCTAAGGTAAATGTCAACGCCGATTTTTATATTTTTGTTTTATTCTAAGTACGAGTGGTCCCGAAACGCATGGAACCACTCAACTACAGACCTATCTCTTATTGGCTGATAATGAGTCTGTTCGCACTTACCTGAAAATAGAAATACGAATGGCTACACCCGCTATCCCGGGTGTAGCATATAACTACTTATGTAATATGAAATTAAGTATATATACTTACGTAAAAATATTTATATTTTTTTTAATCAAACGGTACACCCCGTTACATGTTCCGAGTACGGGAACTGGTGGGTGACTATGACGCTCGCTTAGACATTAGTGGTACAGACTACCACATATATACGTTGGTACATATATTTTAAAGTTGAAACTGGACCGTCAATACCATAATAGACCGAATACGGTAATGGTTTTAGACGAAGCGGATCGTGTAGATTTTGATGAGGCCCTATTACCAGATGACAGTCGGGTTGCAGAACTAAAGACGATAAACACGAAGTGAAGATAATCCCAGACGGAGATATGATAAGTAAAACTCAGTACGGACGGATTCAGTGTGAATTACTGGTACAGTGACTAGGATATTCTGACCCGTCATGGGTAGATGAAGTGGACTTTAACTGCGGAGAATTGCTCTAAAATCATGAGCGCAGGCAGGCTACACGACGTCGGTTCGATTCAATTCAGAGTCGAGAAAGTAGTGTAGATAGATATCTTGGGAAGGCCAAGATGATGCAAGAAGGAGATGGTATTCGTTATACATTCACGAATGGGTCAAGTTATATATTCGAGAGTGCGACATTACCGAGAGCCCAGGGAACCAAGAGCCCAAGGAACCAAGAGCCCAGGGCCCCGATGGTTTAGGGCCCTGAGGGTATAGGGCCCCGATGGTATAGAATCCCACTCCGACAAGGCTCAAAGAAAATAAATTGGAAGTTACTATGGATGAATATTTAAGTAAATTGACTACTATGGATGCGTGAAGAGCTAACAAAATATTCTACGCGCTGTTTCTCGTACGTAATTTGCCAGAGAGACGAGAAATCGCAAAGGTGGGGTGCTTCAAAATTTTATTTCGATTGAGCACGCGCCAGGGATCAGTGTCGTCTGTTGTCTGCAACGCCTCCATGAATCCCGCCTGAGGATCCCTACCTTAGACAATCGAATATCAAACTGATAGCTGGCGAGTTGGAATCATAGGTTGGAAGTAGGGTTAAAGCCGGATGTCCACGTCACAGTGACCTACCACCATCCCTTTCAAGACCTTCTCAAGCACCTCCATCTAAGCCCTTGCATCCGTGGCCCGCCATTTCTTCCTCACCATTGAAGAGATGAGAAGCGTGTTGGACTTTCGCAGTGCCATAGAGAGAGGAAGGCGGTAACGGTCTTCCCATAGGCCCTGGCGTGACGTGTCGGCGTAGACATCATGGAGCTGTACGAGGCCGACAGACCAGACGGACACCGTTAAAGAAATGGGACTCACGTCCACTACCTCCTGGGCCCGAAGACGCGCGTTCATCAAGCGCTGTAGCTGATAGTCCTCCATAAAGCCTTCGCTCCAAACTGGGAGGCCCCTAGTCTTCTGGCCATTTGTAACGGGGTGTACCGTTACACAAGTAGATCTACTTAATTTCATATTACATAAGTAGTTATATGCTACACCCGGGATAGCGGGTGTAGCCATTCGTATTTCTATTTTCAGGTAAGTGCGAACAGACTCATTATCAGCCAATAGTAGATAGGTCTGTAGTTGAGTGGTTCCATGCGTTTGGGGACCACTCGTACTTAGAATAAAACAAAAATATAAAAATCGGCGTTGACATTTACCTTAGCACGCTAGTTATTGCGTGCTCCCTTACGCTTCCTCGCAAGACCTAAAGTGTGTGTAATTAATGGAGTTATAGCCTCTTTACAGAACGGTCTATGCTTTAGGTGTGCCATATTTCGATTATAGACTTCCTTGATCCGGTCCCAAGTATGGCCATACTTGGGACTTTACCTCAATATTACATTTTATTGTAGGCTTGGGCCCGACCTTCCATCGCTGATCTCAATAATTCGTTGACGTGTTCTCTCGCTCGGCAATACTGACGCTGCACACTATATCTACATCGGAGGGATTCACAATCACGTCACTTGGTGCTGCTCAACGGTACGGTGGAACACGGCAGGGGACCGAACTCGTCTCTTTTCGGGTCCGGTACTGTGTCGTGTTAAACGCGAGGGAGGGGGATGGTGTCCATTAAGTAAATTATACTTAACGGGGAGGTCTAAAAGGGTACATGGTACCTTATACCTTCTACTTGAGTGAAACACATTAATGTGACCCACCCTCGTGAATGTGATATTCATGGATGGATTCACATTTAACAGGGATAACTTCCAGTTGGAACTAGGCGTCATGGTGACGTCACAGACGGACGTCATCAGCGAGCATAAAATATATTCGAGCTCGCACGTAGGGATACACATCTAAAGAGACGCGTATCCGATCTTTACATTTAACCAATCAGTGGTTAGATATATTTAATTATTTTTACTAAAATTGAGTCAGTCTTGAATATGCTAACTATCGCTCGCTGCACACGAGAAGCTGAATGAGCTTCTGCGTGGCACAAGTGAAGCACTTGTTCAGAAGCTTGTTGCGCAGTTCGCCTCGGCGACCGGCAACTGCTGGTACGACCGCTTAAGCGGTCGACCAAGCACCCCACCACCATCGTCGGAGGTTAAACAATTTTACCGCTTCTCCGCGTGCTTGAAGGTGTCTGCCACAGTATCACGTGGCAGCTTCTTTCGAAGGACCCGTCTAAAACTATTTAATTCTTTGTTTAAAAAGGAGATATGTTTGCAGGAGTCCGTGACTTGTCTTGTATATGCAGTAATTCACGTGCACCGACGATCAGAGTGTCCGCAGTTGACAGTAATAAGCATCGAACTGCACTCCTCCACTTCTTTAGAATTCGACCTGATTCCGTGGTCTTGGAGATTGGAAGCACACGATTCCACAGGCGGCATTCGACGTCGCTTTGTTCCCTAATCATAAAGGCAACGGTTTAACATGTAACAGGGCATCTAGTTACACGTAAACATTAAGAAATATACTTAATGTTTGGTCTAAAAGTATCCATGATTACGTTTAACCTATCACTTGGGTGCGATACACAAACGTGATCCACCCTCGTGAATGTGATATCCATTTATGGATTCACATGGGAAGGGATGACGCTAGTTGAAGCTAGGCATCGCAACGTCTCAGAAGGACGTCATTCGCAAGTTTAAATCTAGATTTAAGTTCATGCGACAGGATACGCTTCTAAAGAGTCGCGTATCCGATCTATATATATATATATATAATTAGCCAATCAGTAGTTAAGTTTATATTTAATTATAATTCATTAAATATAGCTCAGTCTTGAATTTGCTTAACACCGAAGCACCACGCACGAGAAGCTGAAAAAGCTTCTATGTGACGTCGGTGCCTTCTTGTCTTAGAAGTTCGTTGCACTCTCGCTTGAGCGAAAGGCAACTGGTGGTACGACTGCTTAAGCAGTCGACCAGCCTCCTAACCACCCTCGCACGCGAAGGTAAGACGGTCTAACCGCTTCCTCGCGCTGCTTGAATGTGTGCCCGCGAAGTACGTGGAAGCTTCTTTACGAAGTGCCAGTCTACACTTGGTGCACTAGTAGTCCTTCCCATGACCCGTCTCTCTGAGCATGCGTGTGGTTACGGATATCCCTCAATATGGACTGGGGTGACTTCCCTCACCTCTCCTAACATCATAGGGAGCTGTCAAAGCATATGGCGCAGGGACTTGGTGAACAAGCCCTGGTCAACCTCTTGCATTGTCTTCCTGAGCAACATGTTGCTTAGTTGGAGCAATTTGAGGCGTTTGTGCTCGGGCAGCGTAGAAACGCGTTCGAGGTAAACAGCAAAGCCACAGCCGAGTCCATTAATAAGACTCAGGATGAGCTTAGGCTTGAGCAAGCACGTAATGAGGCGCTCAACAGAACGTTTGAGACGCTCTCTGCCCGGCCTACTCAACCGAGGCCCATTCGGATGGATCCTCCGAAGTTCGATGGAACTAGCCCTCAGACGATTGTTCACTGGTTATTAGCAGTTGAGCAATGCGGTATGGCGCAGCTCATAGAAGACGACACCAGGATGGTGTCGTATGCCATGTCATATTGCGTGGCAAAGCGTCAGAGTGGTCATACTCTGCGCTGATGGCTAATGCTGATGCATTTCCATCATGGGCGATCTTTAAGGCAAAGATTCGCGCCATGTATCAGCCGCCTAACAACGAAGTGTTGCTTATGGCGCTCTTCTTTGGAGCACGACAGGCGAAACGCTCTCTGCAAGTATTTGTGCAGGAGATGCGTTCGCTTTCGGCGTCCATCAATGGGGAACCGATACCGGAACGTATCAAGGTGGCCACGTTCATGAATGGACTTAGGCACGGCCCATCGCGTCAGTCCCTTTTTAGAAAGGTGACAGCGACGATGGAAGAGGCAATTGACATTGCCTTAGTTGAGGAGCAATCCTACAACAGCGCCTCGGCGACAGCCTATTACAGGCCGTCGTCCGAGAGGTCTGATGCCACTCCTATGGAGTTAGGCAATGCAGATGTGATCTGCTACAAGTGCGGCAAGCGAGGCCATATGATGGCTCGCTGCTATGCCAAAGTAGATGCTGGTGCTAAGGCAGCCAGCAAAAGGTCTCCCAACCCGAAGGGAGGTGCGAAAAACCAGCGTGCACGACGCACGGGTTCAGCACCTGCCCAAGATGGGTCGGGAAATGCGGGAGCGCAGTAGGGGCGGGATGCCCTATTGTCGCGGACTCTGAAGCTACCCCTATGTTCAAAGTGATCGAACAAAGGGTAGCATAGTCCCTGAGGTTCCGAAAGGTCGGACCTCAACCTTTTTGGTCTATAGCGCTCGAGTACGAGGCTATGACCAACTCGTGGATTCGGGTGCATCACAGGATTTTGTGAAACTCGCGGCTCTGTAAAAGAGTCCGGCGAGTATGAGTCGCTTTGCCAGGATGGCAAGCGAGAAGAGGCGACCGTTCGTTTAGCGAACGGCGCGCTAGTTAAAATGAAGGGAGTTCAAGTTGAACTCGCCTTCAGTTTCAGTGAATTCTCTTGTAAAGAGAAGTTCACAGTGCTAGGTATGGAGAGTCCGTATGACCTCATCTAGGCATGCCTTGGTTGGCTAAACACCAACCATGGATAGACTGGCGTACACGCACAGTCGCTAGCTCTACGCAAGACACCGGAAAGGATGTGCTCTTGCGAGAGGCTTATGTGGCTGATACTGTGTCCAACACAGTCAAGAGTGCGATGACGGTATGTCAATCGACACCAGTAACTACCCAGCTCGAAAGAAGTGGTGTAGTTGGAAGTGCCCTGGCAAAAAGCCAGGTGACACATAATTCTACCCAGGTCGAAAATACTATTGTAGTGAATGGGGCGACGACAAGTAGTCATGCGTCCTGCACAGAGACGAGAGCCTGTGGCAGTTGATGGTGGGCTGACAGGAAGTCAAGCGCCACAAGAACCGGTACAGAGCCAAGAGCCTGGTGCGGTTGGAAGGAGTGCGTTAGCTGAGATAGCAACGACACCTTCTTCCAGGTCAAGGTCGTGGTGAATCGAAGAACGAGCACCAGACGTCTTAAGACGATCAAGGGCACGTCGAAACGAGTGAACCTTGTAACGTGTCTCGGTACAAGAGGACGGACCTACGAACGAGTTGTTCGAGGCCGTCGAAGACAAGATGCCGGAGGCATCCTCAGTTGTGGTGCTCCAACTTGTCTTAACATCGGTTGAGGAGATAGTAAATCTCTCGGAGATGACGTGGGATCTGTTCTTGTCCGAATTAAAGGAAGGAAAGATCCACGAGATAGTCGCACCAGTTCCAGACGAGAACGTGGTGGACTGTTGCTCGTCATCCACAATGGATGAGAGCGTCTTGTAGACCGACAAAAAGAAACGAGTTCGCTGCTCAAGGCTGGGATGCCTTGAAGGACAGCCCGTTCTATGATGTTCTGTGGAAACACCGTGATGTGTTTTCAGCAGAAGTGCCGAGCCGCCTACCGGCCGATAGGGACATCAGCCATGAGATTGACCTGTAACCTAACACCAAATATTGTGTGACCAGGCAGTGGCTGTTGCCGAAGGAACAAGTCGATTATATCGATGAGTTCTTCGACAAGCGAGCTAAAGCGGGACATGTACGTGAGAGAAAGTCGCCTCACTGCAGCCCGACCTTCTGTGTGCGTAAAGCAACAGGTGGATGGCGCGTGGTTCATGCTTATAATAAGCTGAACACGGCCACCATTCCGGCTCAAACGCCGATTCCGCGGAAAGATGTATTGTTGAACTCAATGGGAAAGTCAACTATCTTTTCCGCATTGGGGACGAAGGATGGCTACTATCAACTTTTCATGAGAGATACTGATGTAGTCAAAACGGCAGTAAGCACCCCAAGCGGTATGCTGTGGGAGTGGCTTGTGATGCCACAAGGGTTGAAAAATGCTTCGGAAACATTCAAACGAGTGGTGGCTCACGTGATGCGTCAGCATGTGCCTACGCGCCCCATTACTTTGACGATGTATTCGTGCATAGTAGGGCGGAGGACGGTCTGAGGTCAATAGAGTCGCACAAGCGTCATTTAGACGCTGTTTTGCAGACTCTGGGTGACGCCCAATTATACGTGAACTTGCAAAAGTGCGTAATAGGGGTCCCCGAGATACCTATACTGGGCTGCATCGTAGATGCACACGGTGTACGAGCAGACACAGAAAAGGTAAAGGCTATAAAGGAATGGCCAGTCTCACGTAATGTGAAGGATCTGCGCCAATTCCTTGGGCTCGCTAATTATTGCATAAGTACAGCAAGAATTATGCGGAGCAGACTAAGCCATTGTCTGGCCTTTTGAAAAAGGATACAGAACGGACTTGGTCAAAGGAACAAGAAGATGCGTTCACATCAGTGAAGCAATCTCTTGTAGAGGCACCGGTCTTGGCATTGCCAGACGCGGATAAGCCCTTTAGCGTCGTCTATGATGCAAGCAATTTTGCAATCGGCAGCGCGCTCATGCAGAAGGATGACAACGGTGTTGACCGTGTCATATCGTATCAGTCTCGGCTTTTAGAAGCTGCAGAGCTGACTTACCCTGTGCATCATGACAAGGAGCTACTTTCAATTAAGTATGCCCTTGTGAAGTTTCGTGTGCACCTCTTGGGCACCGAACCTTTTGTGGTTTATACGGATCACGCATCACTGCGGACCGCTATAAATACACCACGCCTCTCGCCGAGAATGGCGAGATGGCTATGATTCTTCTCTGAATTTAATCTCAAAGTTGAATATAAGCCGGGTAAGTCGAATGTCTTGGCTGACTCATTATCGCGCAGACCAGACTTCGAGGCAAGACACCAGGAAAGTGTGTCTCGTGCGAAAGCACAAGTTGAGTCGTCAACTTTGGCAGCCATGAAGGCCTACCATGTGACGAGCTCAATGGCCTCCGATATCAAGGAGTGTTACAGTCAGGACGAACATTGTCGCCTGCTGTTGGATCATTTTGGTGGACGAAAGGTTACCCTTCCGTCGCACCTCAAAGCGAAACTAAATCGCTCTAGTTACAGTGATGGCCTGTTATTTAATCAACTGTCACCCTGTGATCCCTTGAGAATCTATGTCCCTTATGACACCGATCTCAAGCTGATGATACTTCACGAATGCCATGATGCGCCATCTAGTGGGCATCTGGGCCGTGAAAAGACATTCTTACGAGTGTCAGAGGAATTTTGGTGGCCCCACCTATATCGGTTGGTGGCCAACTATATACGCTCTTGCGAAGAGTGTCAGCGCATAAAGACTGCACCTTCGAACAGTGCGCCACTGAATCCACTGCCGATTCCAACTGACTGTTGGAAGTCGGTCAGTTTGGACTTCATGTTTGGCTTACCGCCTGACCATAAAGGCAGGACGGGGCTCGTCGTCTTTGTAGACAGACTGAGCAAGATGGTGCATTTGGCACCATGTAGCACCAAGATCTCAGGAAAAGAGGCTGCCCTCTTGTTCCTGAATCACGTGTATCGACTATACGGGATGCCCGAGTCCATAGTATCGGACCGGGATCCGCGTTTTACGTCGGGTTTTTGGCGACATGTGCTTGAGCTGCTGGGTAGCAAGCTCCACATGTCAACCGCTGATCATCCCCAGACCGATGGCCAAACAGAACAGGCCAATCGAGTCGTGGAGGATGTGTTGCGTATTGTAGCGACTCCTATAGAATGGAGCAAGCAATTGCCATTCGTGGAGTTCGCTATTAATAACAGTGTTCACGCCAGTACGGGTGAAACACCGTTTTACATTAACGAGGTGCATCATCCTCGAACGCCAGTCTCGTTTGCACGCAGCCCGAGTCTTAGTGGGGGAGGGCCCCTCACTTCGCTCGGTGCGAATGCCAAAGAGGGCAAAGGCTGCTCATTTAGCAGTGGTCACGACACCTATAGGTGTCACAGAGAAGGCACGGCAAGAAATGCCAGTGTGGTGAAGTGCCAGGGAAAGTTGGAGTTTAAGGGAGATGGAACGAAGAGCAAGAGAACTTCTGGTCACTTCCCCGAGGGAGTGACCACGACCCGGCCTCGCGGATTTACAACCACACACCAGGCTCCGCAGTATTAAGAATATAAGGACCCATACGTGCGGAGTCAGCACAGGCCCCAGGTCCCGGAAACAGGTTCCGGGGACCCAGGAGCCCAGGGGCCCAGGGGTACAGGACCCAGGGACCCAGGGGTACAGGGACCCAGGGACCCAGGGACCCAGGGGTACAGGGACCCAGGGGCCCAGGGGCCCAGGGGTATAGGGGTATAGGGTCCCAGGGGTACAGAGGCCCAGGGGCCCAGGGGTACAGAGGCCCAGGGGCCCAGGGGCCCAGGGGTACAGGGGCTCAGAGGGTACAGAGGCCCAGGGGCCTAATGTCCGAGGGTGCAGAATCGGTACACAGAATATCGTAGATTACAGAAAGTACAGGTACCAAGAAGCCAGTTCTTCCTCCAAGAGTCGACACGTGGCACTATCCAGATCAAAGGGTTAGGGTTAGACAAGAAAAGCATACAAAGTATAAGGTAAATAAACACACTCGAATTTGCATTACACGTGGCAGCTTTAAGCGCCCCCCTAAGCTTCTCCGTCGCTTCACCTCTTCCGGGCGGGATACCCTTTGGGCCCCCGACGTCCAGCAGGTGTTAGACGGCTCAAGCAACGCAAGTTGAACCTCAGGATAGTTGGCCTGAGGTGTCAAGTAAGTGTCAACACTCTACGACCCGCTACAGGAAGCGGTTTCCCTACGGGGAAGAACACAAAGGGGTCCAAGGACCAAGAAAGAGTTAGACACCGAAAGGGGTACGTAGTACCAGGTGTATCGCTCTCGACTAAGTCGATTGAGCCCAAGAAACCCGGTCCCAAGTGAAGTATATCAACTCGGGGACCACCAAGTCCAAGTCCTATACAAAGACCAAGTCTTTAAGTCTTCTGCGTCAACCGAGGAGCAAGACCAGCCAAGCCGACGGGTACACAAGGTGAGACCCAAGGCCAATACGACACGGTATTGGGGTACCCCCTCCGTAAGTCGGCAGTCCGGCGCTGTGTGTGTTTGTGGATCTCCTACGTTGTTTGAGAATCCACTCCACCACAATGGTGCGCGTGCCCGGATCTTCGGGAGACGCGGGATTTCACCGTGAGTCCCACGAAGAAGAAAAGATAACGGTCAAGACAGACCAAGGGACGACCAAGACACTGGAAACCGGATCGCCAGTGATCAAGAAGGAAGAAGGATCGGAGGACCTGCAGAGCCCGGGGAGGAGCTCTACTATTGAGGTCAAGGTGGAATATGAAGAAAAACCACAAAATCCTCCCCCTTATGTCTTCGTGGAAGAAGACAATATGGGCCATAATAAATATTATGGTCCAGGGGTCCCAAGTTTGACAGCGAAAGCTAAAAAACAAGGGACCCCGAAGCAAGTCTCCCAACCTACCACTCAAGAGCCAAAGGTGCCCAAGAACAAGCAAAAGAAGCAGAAGCATACCAAGTTGAAGGCACCGAGAGGCGGAGACACGACGGACGAGTCGGGAGAGAGCCAAGGCGTGGCTAGTAAGGACTGGACAGAAGAAGATTTGGAAGAAGCCTACCATCGGAATAAATTGAAGAAGTTTCTCCGAAAGGACCCGGTGATGAAGGCGCTCAAGGTCAAGCTTATGGACCAGGTCCACGGTCCGATAACGGCTCTTCCCACCACGACCACAGACCTGGAGGTCCTCAAGGCCGTAATGAATCTGCTACATGAAGCTGGGATGGATGCTGGGAACTTTACCGCTGAGACCCTCTTTGATTTCGGGTTCGAGACCTTGAAGAAGACCTTAGTGACCCTGCATGGTCACCTCAAGACGTTAGTGGGGGAGTTCCCCCCGAAGGAAGTACCCCGTCAAGATGGAGGAGTAGTGGATCCTGGTGTGGGCTCTCCTGCTGCGTCACTCGGTGAATCGTCACCAAGGTCTCAATATGAATCGGCCACCTCATCTATGATGTCGGCCCTGATGGATACGGTGGACCGAATGCAACTGGGTCCAGCTGGTGCAGCGTTGTTAGAAGCACGAATTCGCGAAGCTGGCCATGTGGACACAGCAACCCCATGGGTCCAGCGCCAAGCACAGGAGGAGACGGAAGCCCGGTGCAAAGTGGAGCCAAGGTTGATGGGGACAAAGACGGATCAGGAAGCAAAGACCGAGTCAGTTTCCCCTAGCGCACTCCAGTCGTACTTTGATAAGGCGATGACCAAGTTCCTTGAAGAGCAAGGCTCCACAAAAGTTGCAGTGGACAGGGGACACACCATGAAGGGTTAAGGACCAGTTCATCCCAGGTCCTCCCAGCGAGTTGAGCGCCTAGGACCACTAGGCGATATCCCTGATGTGGACATGGAATCTGTGGGGTCAACCCATGATGAATACGACCCAGATGACTTGGCGTTCACGATGACCTCAGCGCGAGCGACTGTGGCCGCGGCTACGGCAGGAGGACCCCCTACTGTTGTTCCACACATTAGGGTATCGGCCTCGTCGGATCTGAAGGAATTTGGCGGAAGGGACCACGATGAAGATCGTGCCAGAAGCTGGAGCACTAAGGTAAAGACGGCTTTCCTCCGAGACCAGGCACCAGACAGCGAGAAGTGTCTCATTTTTGGGTCCCTGCTCACGGGTCCAGCTCAGAATTGGTATCGACAGCTAGGTCGAACGGTACGCGTCGATTGGAAGCTGCTTCTGCGAGAGTTCCAAGCACAATTTTGCGGCTTGGGGGTGTCGGTGGCCCGACAATATTATCACGCCAGAAAGAGAGCCGATGAGTCACCCTTAGAATATTTGTACCGTTTGAACGTTGCAGGGCTCAGGGCCAAGCTAGATATTAAGGGTGGGCCCCCCAGTGTAAAGCGTAACACGTGGATCATTACGTGGAGACCTTGGATGATCGAGAATTAGCGGACCAGCTTACATTGCTCAGACTTTCTGATGCAGATGACCTGGAGGAAGTCCTGCTGGCTCGTCAGAGAGCGAAGACGCGTCAAGGAAGGGTCTTGTTCGGGTCCAGCAAGTTTCGCCAGAAGGCCCCAACCACTCCAGACCACACCAAGAGTCAGCTGAGGAGACCCGTCCAAGTCATCCGAGCCACTTCTGAAAGTGAAAATGACCAAGGGTCCAGCTCCAGTGGGTCTGAGGGAGAAGGTGACCTCAGAAGAATTTATGCGGCGGCGAGTAAGTCCTACACTGGCAGGGCGAGGAACGGAGATGACCCCCGGGATCATCAGGACCCAGACCCAGACCGAAGTCGACGCACGGCAGAGGGACCTGGACAAAAGGTGGTTCCAGGGGCACCCGCGACAAAGTGTGCCCATTGTGGGTCTAGGAAGCATGGGGATCTGGACTGTTGGAAGCGGATCGTTTGAGAGTGCTGTGGAAGGAAGGGTCACCCAGCCGACCACTGCCTGTTTGTGTGTCGCGGTTGTGGCAAGGTTCATGACGTCGGCAAGTGCCCGATGGAAGAGTTCTACAATCTGATTCGACAGTGGTACAACCCGACCAAGCAAGCACGCAGGGCAGCTGCCCGAGGCGGCGGAGAAGATGTTAAATTAGAACGCTCGCCAGGTTTGAATCTGGTACGAGCCGAGCGTTCTAATTGTTGCATTTATGCATTTGTGGAGAAACACCCCGTGGAGAAGGTCAATAAGTTGGATGAATTGATTGGAAATACATCGGGCTTTTGCATTAATTCTGTTGCTGCTGTGGCCAATGCATGTATACCTCACGTTTATTCCCGAGGGGAGACTATGATGACATTGGATTTATTGCCGGGAGAGTCAAGAGGATACTGGAAACACCATGCCCCAGGAAAGTGGTTTAAGCAAGCCAAGGCCTCTGGGAAAGTTAACAATATTCGTGCGAATCTACTGTTTGATTCTGGTGCCGAGATATCTATTTTAGATATCGCCTTTGCTCGTAAGGCAGGCTGCCAGATTAACACAAGCGAAAAACAAGAGTGTGTGGGCATTGAAGAAGCAGTTTACACCACGGAAGGGAGAACGAAGATCAAGTTAACGTTGAATGGTGTCTTAGTATACTTTTTCGATGTGTGGGCCGGGTCCATGGCCGGCCAGGATGTGCTACTAGGAATGGACTTTAAGGTGCCAGCTGGAATTCGTTTGGACATGGCGGATGGAACTATTTGCTTGCCAGACGAAGTTCGAATCCAGCTGACAGGTCGCAAGACCTTGTATAGTGGCCATATTTCTGAGGTAAAATTGGGCCAGTACGTGAATTTACCTGCGACAAAATATGTCGAGGTTCCGCTGAAGAGGGTTACGTCGGACCAGTGGAGATTATGGATGACCCGTGGAGACAGATGGGTAACTACGATGACCCAAGGACATGGACATCGCCAATTCTTGAGGGTCACCAATGTGAGTGACAAGGACCTGATCCTACACGAGGATACCAAGCTGGGCATTTGGCTGGCTGAGGACCGGGTTCCCCGGGCCCAAGGATTCGTGTCAGTTGGTTCTAGGAGGTACGCTGAATGGAAAAATCTAGCCTACCAAGCAACCACCGACGAGGAGGATGCAGAAACCACTCAAGAAGAAGTGTACCAAGTTCCGATGGTCGAGAAACCTAAGTACACGACTCCACAGAAAATGTTGCTACGGACGGGGACCCAAGTGCCAGTGGTTAACGTGGTGCACGAGTCTGTTATGAGGGACCCTGAGTCATTACCCATCAGATCAGGATTCTGGAGGGGAGGCCCTCGATAGAGGTCAACCAGCTGGAGCTAGCGTGGGCACGGAAGTCTCATCTAAGGATACGACCGATATGGAGAGGGTCCACCTAGATGGGGGTCCACCGGTTATCAAGGCTGAAGTAGGTACTTCCGATGACCAGGTCTGTGTTCACGAGAGTGGAAACTTATGTGCCGAGGATATCGACAAAAATTGGTCTGTTATCCCTGAGGTCACCCCATCCACGAACGAAGTTATGTTGGAAGACATCCAGATCCCAGACCCCGGTGATACCCCAAAGGAGGAGGTAGACCGCCTCCGTCAGATTATATGGAGAAAACGACATTTGCTAATGGGAAAAGGTAACGCGTTACCACCAGCAGCCCGAGGAGCGGTGTGCGACATCGATGTGGGAAATGCACGGCCTATCGCCCAACGTGTACGGAAAGTGGCCCCTCAGTTCAGGGAGAAGCTGTCGGACCTAATCAAGGGCCTACTATCGTCTAAGATTATCCAGCATTCTACCTCACCATGAGCCAGCCCAATTGTGATCATCGTCAAAAAGAATGGAGTGGATATAAGGTTGTGTATCGATTACCGGATGGTAAACGAGCTGAAACGCCTCATGGTGTACCCTATGCCTCTCGTAAACGAATTGCTGGAATATTTGGACAAAGCCCTATGGTATTGCTCGCTGGACATGGCCAGTGGTTTTTGGGTATTCGGTATGACTGAGAGGGCTCGTTTGATTTCGGCATTTGTGACTCCGTTTGGATTGTTCAAGTGGAGAAGAATGTCGTTTGGACTAAAGAATGCGCCGCAGATCTATCAGCGGCTGTTGGATAATGCTTTATATGGATTTCTTACGATTTCCTCAGAGCCGGGCTCTGACAAACCAGAGGATCTGTTCGAGGTAGGCCATCCAGAGGGAGACCTCAAGAAGTCTATATTAGGACGTAGGTCCTATATCGACGACATTTTGGTGACCTCGGAGTCATGGGATGACTTATGCGTGAAAGTGGAACGACTTTTGGAGGTGTGTGACAAGTGGAACTTATCGATCAGCGCAGTTAAGAGCTCATGGGGCTGTCAAAAGGTAGATTACCTTGACCACCAAATGTCAGCGGAAGGGCTGGAGGCCCACCCTAAATACCTTCAGTCCTTGGTGGACTTACCGTTACCCACTACCCTGAAAGCTATGCAGTCGTTTCTCGGGAGTCTCAACTATTACAGTCGGTTCCTGGAGGAATATGCCATTTATGCGTCCATCCTGTACGAACTGAGGGAAGTAGATTATCACGTATTACGAAACCGGATAAGCAGGACTGGGAACATACGGGGAGATGACCAGGAGGAGGACCGACGGGCCCGGGTGAAGGTGGCATTAACGTGTGGAAAGATTGAGATGAACTACGCTTTGGATGATGACGATCTTCTTCTGTACTGCCCTTACCAGGGAACAGTAGACGAGGACCGTGATGGGTTGATTCGGCTAGTTATACCCGAAAGTCTACAACAAGACTTTCTACACCACTACCATACGAGTCTAGAAGGGGGACACCAGGGAATTGGCCGTACATACCAACGGATCCGGAAACATTTCTATTGGAAAGGCTTATTCCGGAGTGTTCAGCGCTATGTTGGCACTTGCGTAGACTGCGAGACTGGCAAAGGTGGCCCCACCTTACGAGGGAGAAGTCCAGGGAACATTCAAGCTACCCACCCGTTCCAAGTTATCGCGATGGACCATATCCCATCTTTGCCCAAGTCGTTCAAGGGTAATACCGAGCTGTTGATTTGGGTGGACCTGTTTACGGGATATGTGATTGCCAAGGCTAGTTCGTCGAGGTCGGCCCAAACCGTGGCAGAAGGTTACGAAGAGTGCGTATTCCGTCGGTTTGGGTCCAGTGAGGCGATCCGTCACGACAGAGAACCCAGTTTCATGTCAGATTTCTTTCGTGCTTTCAACCGCATAATTGGGCAGAAACAGCGGGCGACTATGGCGTATCGACCACAGGCCAATGGCACAGCAGAGAGAATGGTACAGACCATTACACGGTCCATCAAAATGTATGTGTCCGAGGTAGATCAGAAGGACTGGGATGCCTATGCAGAAAGGCTCACTTTCGCGTTGAATACGGCCCAGGACCGGATCCGAAAGGAAACGCCATTTTTCTTGGTACATGGCTGGGATGCCCGAAGTACTCTAGAAGCCACCATACCGTTAGGCAGCACGAAGCGGCATGAATGTGAGCCCCGTCGATGGCGATATAGCGTACAACGTCAGTATCGCAGATCGAGGGAACAAGCCAACGAATTATTACGATCTGCGATGGAAAGTCGGGCCCAGGCCCACAATGAGGAGGTGGTTGATGGTCATATTGAGGTAGAGTCCCAAGTCTGGTTATACTTGGACCGGGTCAAGGAGGGGTATGCTCGAAAGCTGGCACATCTATGGCACGGGCCGTTCCGAGTGAGAGAATTGGTAGGTGACTATGCCGCTCGTTTAGATATCAGTGGAACAGACTACCGTATATACCCGTTGGTACACGTGTCAAAATTGAGGCTGGTCCGGCAATACCCGGATAGACCAGATACGGTGTTGGTGGTAGACGAAGCGAACCGGGTGGATTTTGATGAAGCTCTATTGCCAGAAGACAGTTGGGTCGCGGAACTGGAAGATGACGAATACGAAGTGGAGAAGATTCTAGACAGACTTATGGGAAGGAAAACTCGGTACGGACGGATCCAGTGTGAATACCTGGTACAATGGAAAGGATATCCTGACCCTTCATGGGTGGATGAGGTGGACCTCAACTGCGGGGGATTGCTTAGGGACTATGAGCGCAGGCAGGCTACTCGGAACCGATTCAAGGCAATGCAGAGTCATGAAGAGTAGTGGGGAGAGTTCATCTTGGGAAGGCCAAGATGATGCAAGAAGGAGGCGGTATTTGTCATACATTTACAAGGGGGTCAAGTTATTATATTCGAGAGTGCGACAGCACAAAAGAGATTGCGAAGTATTGTAAAAGGCCCAGCGTATTAGGGCACCGGGGTACCGGGGCCCAGGGGCCCGGAGGTACAGGCCAAAGAAAAGGAACGTGAAGTTAGGTAAAAGCGTTGGGGCAGAAAGCTAGCTGACTAAACATTTTATGCATCGGTGGCCGGGCAAAATTTGCCGGAGAGACGAGGGACCTGGAAGGCGGGGTGTTCCTTAATGTTCTTGCGATAGAACACGCGCCAGGGGTCAGTTTCGTCTGCGGTATGCAAAGCCCTCAACAAGTCCAACTGAGGATCCTCCGTGGTGACGATTGGGTACCAGACGGTCAGCTGACGGGTCGGGATCATGGGCTGGAAATAGGGGTCAAGAAGAATGTCGAGGTCACAGTGACCGGCCTTCATCCCTTCCAGGACCTTCTCAAGTATGTCCATCCAAGCCCTCACCGCCTTGGCCCGCCGTTTCTTCCTCGCATTGGACAGCCGAGAGGCGTATTGGCTCTTTGTACGGAGCTCGGAGAAAAGAGGAAGTCGGTGTCGGTCTTCCCATAGACTCTGGCGTGACGCATCGACGTACCATACATGGAGCTTCACGAGGTCACTGAACCAGCCGGACACTGGAAAAGAAATAGGGGTTACGGTCACGACCCCCTGGGCCCAAGGACAGGAGTCCATTAGAAGCTGAAGTTGAGAGTCCTTCATGAGTCCTTCGCTCCAGATTGGAGGACTTTGGGGCTTCTGGTTTTCAGAAGCACCCACCCAAGATAGTGGAAGCGATACCTTGGACCAAAGATCCTCTGGCGTCAGCTGGGTGATAACGAGGGCCCCTACCTGGGAAATCGACCAGGGGGAAACATCTTCCGCGGCGAACGTGCTGGGTGTCGCATAACCAGGAAGGGAAGAGCCGTGGATGTTACGGTCGGGGAAAGCATCGTGAGTGGGACCCTGGCTGGCAGGACCCTCAGGTGTTGGTACCAGACCCTTGCGGCTGGAACCCTTGGAGGATGGTGCTGGACCCTTGCCGCTGGAACCCTTGGATGGTGGTGCAGAACTCTTGCCACTGGAACCCTTGGGTGGTACTGGACCCTTGCCGCTGGAACCCTTGGAGGATGGTGCTGGACCTTTGCCGCTGGAACCCTTGGATGGTGGTGCAGAACTCTTGCCGCTGGAACCCTTGGGTGGTACTGGACCCTTGCCGCTGGAACCCTTGGGCGGTACTGGACCCTTGCCGGCGGGGCCCTTGCGGCGGGAACTTTTGGCTGGTGGCTTACGCTTAGCATGGCTAGACTCGTCACTCTCAGTTTCAGAGTCTGGTCCAAACATCTCCAAGAACTCGTCGGAGTACGTCGTTCGAGCTTTCTTGTTTTTGACGCCCGAGGGTGCGTGGGAAGTGCGAGGGGATGGGGGCCTTGAAGGTGGATTGGGAACTTTGGACTTGGCCTTAGTCGATAGGTCTATGACCTCGGGGCCGACCTCTGACGTAGAGGGTACAGGGCCGGAGCGACGACTGGAATCCCGCGACCTGGCCATGGCGGCGAACATCGAGTCGTCGCTACTGCTATCCTCGGCCTCAGATGACCCCGGGGCACGATTGGTTTTTCGCTTCTTCGGCTTAAGGGGCGACCGAGCCTTGGATGAAGGCGAACGTGACCTTTTCGTCGTTCTGGAACTTCGGGCTTTGGTCGTGGCTGGGGTCGATTTTGCCGCCATGCCTCGAGCAACCGTTAGCTGCTTCTGCAGCTGGTCACGTTCCCGGAGGAGGGTCTTCACGCGGCTCTTGTAGTAGGCAACCTCCTTCTGGAGTACCAACACTTGCTTGGACAGTTCTTGAGGACTGCGAAGTGCGTCCAACTTGGACTCTAGCGACCGAATTTCAGCCGAAGAATTTGCGACAGCCTCGTTGTACTGGTCCTTCCAGTACTTGATCTGGGATCGGGATTCTTCCACTTCCCGAGAATTGTCCACCCGTTGGGCGAGTGCATCCCGGTACTCGGCGATGGCCAGCTGGTCCGCTTCATGCTCGTGGACCAGATTCCGGACCCAAGACTGTATACGGGGCGCATGGGTCACCTCGAATTCCGTGAGGTCATCTACGCGACGCTGTAATTCCGCGGTCCGGCGATGTTCCATCTGGTAGGCCCGTTGGAGGACTCTGTGTTCCTCAGCGAGGGTCTCCATAGCCTGGGCCCGCTCCACCGCGCCACGTATAACTTCCCAAGCTTGAGAGACCTCCAGATAATTGGGGGGATCCCCAATAAGGTCCACGGTCGGGGCGACCTCGTCAGGGTCAGGTCCAGGAGGTGCTGAAAAAGACCAACGGTCAGGTGCTTGAGACCCGGTGGAAAGATTACAAGAAGTTACTAACGGATACAAGACGTGTGAGTTGGTGAACGCAACCACCCAAGCGACGTAGGATCACTTACTGTTAATTCGAGGAGTTTGGACAAGGGTGCACGTGGTCTTACCGCAGTTCGAAAGACCAGCGCGCACGGGACAGCTGTGGTGAAGTGCCAGGGAAAGTTGTAGTTTAAGGGAGATGGAACGAGAGCAAGAGAACTTCTGGTCACTTCCCCGAGGGAGTGACCACGACCCGGCCTCGCGGATTTACAACCACACACCAGGCTTCGCAGTATTAAGAATATAAGGGCCCATACGTGCGGAGTCAGCACAGGCCCCAGGTCCCGGAAACAGGTTCCGGGGACCCAGGAGCCCAGGGGCCCAGAGGTACAGGGGCCCAGGGGCCGGGGGCCCAGGGGTATAGGTACCAGAGGCCCAGGGGCCCAGGGGCACAGGGACCCAGGGGCCCGAAGGCCCAGGGGTACAGGGACCCAGGGGCCCAGGGGTACAGGGGCCCAGGGGTACAGAGGCCCAGGGGCCCAGGGGTACAGAGGCCCAGGGGTACAGAGGCCCAGGGGACCAGGGGTACAGGGGCTCAGGGGTACAGAGGCCCAGGGGCCCAGGGGTACAGGGGCCCAAGGACCCAGGGCCCAAGGGCCTAATGTCCGAGGGTGCAGAATCGGTACACAGAATATCGTAGATTACAGAAAGTACAGGTACCAAGAAGCCAGTTCTTCCTCCAAGAGTCGACACGTGGCACTATCCAGATCAAAGGGTTAGGGTTAGACAAGAAAAGCATACAAAGTATAAGGTAAATAAACACACTCAAATTTGCTTTACACGTGGCAGCTCCGAACGCCTCCTCTTAGCTTCTACGTCGCTGCACCTCTTCCGGGCGGGATATCTTTTGGCCCCCCGACGTCAGCAGGTGTTAGACGGCTTAAGCTACGCAAGTTGAACCTCAGGATAGTTGGCCTGAGGTGTCAAGCATAAGTGTCAAAACACCCAACACCCGCTACAGGAAGCGGTTTCCCTACGGGGAACAAGAGAAAGGGGTCCAAGGACCAAGAAAGAGTTAGACACCGAAAGGGGTACGTAGTACCAGGTGTATCGCTCTCGACTAAGTCGATTGAGCTCAAGAAACCCGGTCCCAAGTGAAGTATATCAACTCGGGGACCACCAAGTCCAAGTCCTATACAAAGACCAAGTCTTTGAGTCTTCTGCGTCAACCGAGGAGCAAGACCAGCCAAGCCGACGGGTACACAAGGTGAGACCCAAGGCCAATACGACACGGTATTGGGGTACCCCCTCCGTAAGTCGGCAGTCCGGCGCTGTGTGTGTTTGTGGATCTCCTACGTTGTTTGAAAATCCACTCCACCACACCAGTGCTATTGACGATGACACTATAGTGTTGTCAACAGCGTCGACCCATGAACGACCTCTTGGAGGCGTCATAGGCGAGCTGGATGCTAAAAGCGTGCGCGGAGCTCAGCGCTTTGTGGATGAGCGATTAGCCATCACACGTAAAGTCCGTGACGCGATGGCAAGCGCACAGGACAAGCAAAAACAATATGCAGACCAGCATGGTCGCAAAAACAATGAACACTTTAATTTGGGGACAAAGTGCTATCAAGTACTGCTACCCTACCTAAACATGCAATTTCTGTACTATCTGGTGGTACTACTAAGCTATTGCCCCGATTCATTGGGCCCCTTACAGTGGTTGAAGAAGTTGGAGACCTAAATTATAGGCTCACTCTCCCACCGTATATGAAGACGCACCCCGTATTTTACGTGGGTCGTCTGAAACGGTATGTTGACCAGAAGAGATCACATATCCACATCGGTCTAACGAGACCGATGGTGACGTCGACTGTGAGTCGAGCGTCGCGGCCGATCAGGCGAAGAGGAAGCCGAAAGGCTCCCCGTATACGAACGAGGAGATAGAGGACTCGGCGATCGAGGAGGACTCCGCACTTGACGCGGGTCTCTCATCACCAGTCGCTCTAAGATGTCCAAACGGGTCTTCAGGCGGTCATACCCCTGACGGTCCCTCGTCCTCACATCGCGCAGATCCGAGTTCAGTCGCGAGACTTGACTCTCGAGATCTGTCACCTGCCTCTTCAGCGCAGCGGACTCAGCCTGCGACTGAACATCAGCAGGGTAGGCAGCCGCGAGAAGGTGGGCGTAATCGCCACTCCTATCGGGAGCCACCTGTGTTGGTGGACACGGAAGGGAATACGCGCTTCATTGTTGGAAGGCTGTTGGCCCACCGGTTTGTGAAGCCCAAATCCTTGTCCAGTGGAAGGGTTACCCAACGAGCTTTGACTCGTGGGAGCCTGTGGACGCTTTGCGCGTCGACGTGCCTGGGATGGTGGCTGCTTATGTGAAGCAGCACCAGCTGTCTTCTTTCTGCTAGTTCCTGATGGACTAGCAGAAGACGAAGCGTGGCGAGAATTAATTGGGGGTCGCTTACCACCCAAAATTTCATGCGCACGCTTCATGGCGAAGCTGATTCGCTGCGACCGTTGTTTCGTTGCATCTATATGCAACGTTATACGGCGCCGAAGTTCAGCTTTCATAGTCGTCGGCTGTTTCGTTAGAACGCAGCACGACTGGAATTGGGAAAGCACGACCAAGTGCTTTGCCCTGCTTTTTCCACAAAGGAAAGACGCTATAAAAATTATGAGCGTCTATAGTTGCACGCTGCAAAAGCGCTGCACTAGACCCATCCGAGTTCATCCACTCAAATGGAGGTGGCATTGGTGGCAAGCCACCACTCACGTATCCTCCCTCGCAACGGCGGCCTAGTGAGGCCGACGGTGTACTTGGTGGAGCTTTAAGCTCACACTCACCTGAGTCTGACTATCCATTATGGATTGTCAAGACATCAGCATGAGGAGTCACATCTGACTGAGTCGAGACTACTCCTTTCGAAGTAGCGTGCTCAGTCTTAGTCGCTGCGCTCGCAGGCGCAGGCGACGAGGCTTTACCTTCGCTTGCAGGAAGCATAGACGCTCCCTCAAGGACGGGTGCCTCATATGATGGGGACATATGTCCCATCAATGCGCTTTTCTCATCGCCACTTTGGGGTGATGGCAATGGCGTAGTCTCATTGTAGTCTACAATGAGAGATGGATCTTCATCCACATTATAGTGAGATGGAAGATTCACCTCAGTGCCTGAGGCACTTTGCGACGGCTGCGATAAATCGCGGCGCGTGCGCTTAGTGCTGGACTGCATGGACTGCATGGACTGCATGGGTCCCTTTGCAGGCAACCCATCAGCCTTACCACGTTTCGGTGACATGAGTACTGAGCAGACTAAAGCGGCGCGTTTATAACGGCTCGCCAGTCTCTCTGTCTCTTAGGCGATGTCTTACAAAATGTAAAAATCGTCCGAAAACGGGGGATGGTGTAACAGGGCATCTAGTTACACGTAAACATTGAGTAATATACTTAATGTTTGGTCTAAAAGTATCCATGATTACTTTTAACCTATCACTTGGGTGCGATACACAAACGTGATCCACCCTCGTGAATGTGATATCCATTTATGGATTCACATGGGAAGGGATGACGCTAGTTGAAGCTAGGCATCGCAACGTCTCAGAAGGACGTCATTCGCAAGTTTAAATCTAGATTTAAGTTCATGCGACAGGATACGCTTCTAAAGAGTCGCGTATCCGATCTATATATATATATATAATTAGCCAATCAGTAGTTAAGTTTATATTTAATTATAATTCATTAAATATAGCTCAGTCTTGAATTTGCTTAACACCGAAGCACCACGCACGAGAAGCTGAAAAAGCTTCTATGTGACGTCGGTGCCTTCTTGTCTTAGAAGTTTGTTGCACTCTCGCTTGAGCGAAAGGCAACTGGTGGTACGACTGCTTAAGCAGTCGACCAACCTCCTAACCACCCTCGCACGCGAAGGTAAGACGGTCTAACCGCTTCCTCGCTTGTGCTGAAGGTGTGTGCTAGTAGCACGAGGCAACTTCGTAGAAGTGCCCGTCTACATAACAAAAGGATCATAGTATTGATTATATTTTAAAGTTTGAAGGCTCAGAAAGTAGGGGCTTATTAATAATTTTGTAACAATGTCACTACTTCATGGTCTACAATTCTCACAGGAGTACAATCAAAAGATGGAGCGAAATCTACTGCATGGGGTGATAGGTTATGAAGATAAAGAGATGGTGGCTCTAAAGCCGGTGAAAGCTGTTGCAATCTCGCTTTTGTTGCAATCTTTCTAGCTTCCAGCTATGCTATCTTTCTAGCGTCCAGCTATGCTATCTTTCTAGCGTCCAGCTATGCTAACTTGGGAACATATCACAACCCCAAAAGCTATTAGAGTCATGGCAGATCCAAGGGTGAAGAAAATGGCTTCACCCATTCGGATACGTACCACCACGAAAGGTGAGAAGGGACGCTTTCAATGATTTACCATTTCTTGCTCTGTAGATTATTCCTAGTGGATCAGATAACTGCCTCGCTATTGTTGCATGCGGGCGGGCGTTTCGAAGCGTACTCTATCACAAAGATCAAAGTACAAGATCTGGGCTTGTTCTCTGCTACAAATGGTCATTGTTCCGGAGGTGAGACTGAGGTGCATCGCGCACTAGGTACTGTACACTGCTTGCAGGTAAGCACGAGTAGTGAGATGATCACAATTCAAAGCAACGATGAATCAGCATCGAGTCCAATCTTTTTACTACTTTAACATACCTTTAAATTCGTCATATGGCCGCTTTCCATGCATGGTAAAATGTATCGAATGGCAAAATATTAGTATCAACGTGTGATACGGGTGTAAGAGATACAACAAACGAATCCAAAAGAGATATTAAACAGTTAAAAGCCGCTAAAATCTCTGTTTCGGACATTCGGGGAAAGCGATGAGTACAATCGACAAGCAAGTGACGTGACAAATGTTGACATGCAAGAAGAGGTGAACAGATTATGTTGTGCTTGCGACACAATAAAGAGATTCGCGAGGCGACGGACTGGCTCAATCAAGCTTTGCTACGGCACTCCTACCGATAAATTCCCCGTTTCCATAACGATGACTAGCTTCTTTCGTTTTTCTTCTGCGGGCTGGAAAACCCAATCGACACGACCACTTCGGCAATCGATCTTGACGCAGCCGACTTCATCACGGTCCCACTTCTTTTCAAAGGTTGCTAGTTTCGCGCAGAAAACCAATGCGACTACCCACTTCTCCTTCCACACGGTCTCTAGCTCACCAATAATAGTACTCATCACACCAGAGTCCACACTTTTGTCCCAATACTTGCACTCGCACAGAAAAAGTGGCGGTTTGGAACGGTCTTCCATGTTGCATACAAAAACTTCACATCTGTGACCATTCCAGCACGAACGAGATGTCCGAAGTTACAGCCTTCAGCGCGAGTATCTAGGATACATTGCGGCCACTCAGCATTCGGTGGAGCTAAAAAGGGAATCTTCGAGCGAGACAAAGCCGCCAAATCAGCGTATGTGTTCAATAAATCGCTAGCAACAATCGTTTTCCCCGTATTACCATCAGTCATCGTCACTGGCCGTATCTCGTCTTGACATTCACTGAGCAATCCAGCGAAGAAGTCATCAAAAGGAATGCCTTGCACTCCATTCCGCCGCGAAGCACAGAAAAACATATTAGCGACCATGTTATCGAACGTCTTATAATCATTGCTCAACGCATTTGTGTTTACTCCTGTCGTGACCCCCTTTCCTTTCAAGCACGCTGAGAAGATGCCAAGTGTTGAGTGGTCGATAGACAGTTGACGATCATAGTAACCCGAGTAAGTCTTGCTACCCAATATCGCAAGATAAAGCAGCAAGTCCTCCTCGATTGCCGGAAAACAATACAACGGTTCCCACGGCATGCTATTAACCTTGAGGCTACCGATTATATCCACTTCAGTTGCCTGATCAACCGCTAGGTTGGCGAAGTGTAAATCCATACAGAGAGCCCCCATTTTTTGTGCAACTTTCCTTTTCTCATATGGGGGCGGGGACGTATCACCAGTACCAGCATTAATGTACGATATCGCCATCAGCTGCGCATCCTTTCCCTCCTGTTTCTCCATAAAAGAGTTGTTGCTTTGTGTCTCGGAGCTTACGCGATCAAATGCTACGTCCAGCAAATCGCAAAGCTTAATACCATTAGCAGAATTTTTCATCGCGTATTTCACCGCGCTGTCGACGAAATACCTAGCAAAACGCCCGCGAGAATTCACAACAATCCTGTTCAAGATGGGATACTGTGCTTGTAGGTAATTCCAAGCACTCTCTTTGTCTTTATCTGCATACGGAATTGGTTGATATGGAGGAAAACGAGAAAAAATCGTCATCCATGCATGCCTTCCACAATAGCTTCCTAGCGGCGGCTTGCTAATCATTTTGGTGATCTTATCGTCTGACCCCATCAAAACCACAACCAGAGCACACACACGAAAAACATTGCGCTGGAATGCCGCCAGTTTCTTCCCTCCTCCATCGACGTGTGTGTTGAGCGTCATTTCGTCCAACACAAAGAAAGGCAAGACCTTTCCCTCAGCCTTCATCTTTTCGCGAAAAGCGACGACTTTCTCGCGATTGCACTTCTCCACGTGCAATGTCGCTTCCTCTTGAAAGCGTATCATTTGTCCTTGCTGATTTTTCTCTTTACTGCAATACTTCAGCAATGCATAAATAAAACCAAAGGTCCACAAACTCTCAGTATTGTAAAATAGTGACGTGCGGTCCAAAATATCCTCCTCACACCGTTTCGTTGGGTCATCCTTGTTTGTCACTTCAAGAAACGCTTCTGAAATTGACGAGAAATTTCTATACAAGCGCTGAGAAAAGGGTCCAATGGCAACAGGCCAGTAAAAACACGGGCGGTTTCCTCCCAAAGCAAACGCCAGCTGAGACTTTCCCATGCCAGATGATCCTTCCATGCAAATGAACGGCAGCCCAAACCAGCCAGAGAGGGCATACAGTGCGTCAATTTTGCTTAAAATCTGCTGGCAGTAATTTTCACAGTTGCGCTGTATCAGCTCCCCTCGTTGCCGGTAATGCAACAGCTCGTCCGTGTAATCGGCATTGTCGTCAACTTCTTTGACGCGTAAGAAGACATAATCCTTTGGTACCACCACCATCACGTGGATTTGTTCTGTCGATGGCTGCAACATCTTGTTATCGTCAAACAGCCAACGCTTCAAGGTCCTCGTTGCATTCGCTTGCTTTCCATCAATCACCTGCTGGATATGTGGATGCGTCTTCCCTTCAGATAACGCTTGCGCAGCAGGATCGTTTTCTTTCAGCCACGCGCCGTCCGTCATCTTCGCCAGGAAGAGACGCAGCTTACGCGCGGGAATTTCAAGGTCTTTGTTCTGTGCCTTGATTGCGCCTATTAAGTCAGCTACCTGGTCGTCATCGTCTAGTCGCACCGAGAGCGCACTGCCACCCGCACCAACAATCGCGCACAACAGTTTTACCATCATTTTGATCTAGCAGATTTTCGAATGAAGAGACAAGAATTTTTGCTCGCAAATGAAAGTTCTTTGTTTTATATGCGACTATTCTGGGACGAAGATGGAAGGCCATTTTTCCTTTCAAATTGGCTGACTAGATAGGTCGCTCCTTTCTAGTCAGCCAATTAGAAAGGAACAACGGCCTTCCATCTTGGCTCCAGTATTGTCGTATATGCGAACAGAAAATTCTTGTCTCTTCATTTGAGAAATCTTTTTAATTAGGGTCACAGCAGAACTTTCCATACGTTACTGTCTTAACTGATAACTGTGCTAGTGATTCTAGTGGTGCTGGACTTTGAATTGATGATCTTAGACTATTTTGCTAGTATTGTTGTAATTGTAGTCAAGAGTATGGTTATACAAAAAGGAAAAATGATTTCACGTTGTTTCTTGGTGTTAAGACATTGCCAGGTTAGCGTGGCGCTGGCATTGACCATTAGGTGCTCGCTTTCTTTCTTGTTGCCTTGTGGTTTATTGAAAGAGTGTCTTCGTTGCAGTTTCTGAATCTTACTGTTCAATAGATGATCCAAGCTATATTTGACAAGGTGGAGGAAAGCTCGTGGGTCCATATATTCCCCGAAGGGAAGATCGTGCAACATGTAGGTGATTTGAATGCAATACGCTTCGTTTATTGTTGGACATGCACTAAGCGTCGCAACTTTAGCGGTATTGCTTTTACAATTGATAGCACTCGGTGGCAGAACAAGCTGTCGTTGAGATGAAATTGGACGTCTCAAGTCTGGCGTGGGCAAGCAAATCGCGCGCGCGACCAAGCGGCCAATTGTGGTGCTCTTGTACAATTACAACATGGAGCAGCTCCTGCCGTAGGACGAGAACAATTGCCTACTCAGCATCATGCTCCGAGCTAATCTCAACCTTCGCGTGATCGTCGCTGAGCCCCTGTCCTTTGACGGCCTGATTGAGCGGTATGCAGACGACAACGTAACTGGTGCGTCTCCCATGGAAGACGCAAGAGCGCGTAAAAGCTTTGTACTCGGTTATCACGCGGAGAATAGAAAACGCTTTTGATGCACTAATAGACTCGACGCCGAATAAAAATGTTGCATCACTTTCAATGTTAGGTCGCAGGACGTCATGTACCTCTGATACTTGTTATTATACCTTTAAACTTTCCTGAGCGCATGTTGCAAGCCAACCAAAAGGTCAACACATTTGCCAAATCAACTCTTTCAAAGGAGAAGGATTTTTGTAAAGGTCGTTTTGTCTCAATCATGAGCTAGTCGAGGGGGTATTTCGTACAGTAAATGCGTCACAACCATGGCTGCATATACGCAACATCTCCAACTGTTAGAAATAGCACCTTACCCATGCGTCTTGGATCTCTTGAATGCTTGCATAAACTTTAAAGGATGGAGCCTGAGATATGTATCAATAAGACAAGTGATCAGTTACGGCAGAACTACTTTGCAATCAAGAAAGTTTATCTGCTTGCTCTTCAACCGTAAATACTAACGTTACGTGTGGCAATGTGACAGCTACACTCACTTTGACTTACTTACGATGGCTTGTTCCACAAAGCGTTCATGACATGCCAGTTGGTATGACAGATGATTGATGGACATGCCAGTTAGTATGACTGGACATGCCAGTTAGTATGACAGATGATATCTAGTTGACAGGTTATGACAGCACGTAGGACTTATGGTTGTTTAATTAATTCATTCTCTTTTCTACCTACATCTCCAGAAGCCTCTCCAGCAAGCTCTCGGAGCCGATTGCCCCTCTGCCAGCCAAGGGCGTGTCATTCATTCTGCAAGGACCGCAATCGCAAAGTGACCTCGTTTTCAGTCCTCATGGCGAATGAAATGGATATGCGAAGGACGCGTATAATATGTGCTGGCCTGAGTGAGTCGAGCCATTTTGATGAGAATAGTCACCCCACCCAGTCCAGTCATCCTCCGATTCGGCCATGCTTCAGCATACTTTAATCCTAAATAACTTCCGCTTACGCTTCGAGATGATGGCAAGGAGGGACCTAAAAATGTTGTCGAAAACATTTGTTGTGACCCAAGTCGTGTTGAACCTATTCCTGGAGGACAAAGGATCAAGTGACTCCTAAAATTGAGTATCAGCAATGTGACCTGCATCCCTTCTCTTGCCACATCGTGACAATTTACTAGTGTTTATCCAAGCAACTGCAACATTGAAAGGTCCATTGTCGGTACAACAACTCACCGATGAAAGTTTGCGTCTCTCTCCTGAACTAGCTTATGTACTGCATGCAACATTGTCGCATTAAATACAGGTCGATAAGTAGATCGTAGATAGTGTTTGGCTAGCTACAAGAGGTGGCAGTTTAAAGTTGATATGTCAGCAGTTCGCAGTAAGTTGTAGTGATCATAAAGGCAAAGATAGACGAGTTTATTAAAGCTTTAGTGGCTGCAGGTATGTCGTATGGATCCTTAGCCTAGAAAACAACGTCGTTTCCTTTCTTCAAGTCCGGTGATTGTACGGAGCTGGTCACCTTCGGCGACGGCTCTCAGCGTTGTCGGGCTATTGCGCGCTGACATGCCATCAGACGGATTTATATAATTCTCGTCTCAGCTCGCCGACACTCGCTTCGCTACAGCTCGAAAATGCATAATGCCAGTATCCCAAAAATTCTTTACACTGCCGTCGATATTCGCGTCCGCATCACTCGATTGCGTTCTGTCCACAAACTGGCGATGCAAATGCTGCATCGGATGTGCCAAGATTGCTTTAACACATCGTCGTATTCAGTCTCCTCGTCGGGTGGTCACGGGTTAGCTGTTCCTAGACCGCCTCTGCTTGCACTATTTACTAAGAAGCCACGGAGACGTTCAGCTCCTTGCTCGCAATCGAGTCGGACACCCCGGTTCATGAAACCTCGTATATAAGCGGATGCGCATCGATTACGATGCCCCTGCACTCTGGCTATTTTGGAACTTCTTGTCATGCGTTGTTCGCAGCAATCCACCCGTGTATTCCATTGCTTTCTTGCTCCAAAGCGATGATGCTATGCTCGCCTAGGTCTGAGGTCACCATGATGTCGCAAATGTAGCCTGTCGTGGTGAATTCTCAGGTGTAAGCACTTGTCAGTTGCGTGTAATAACGCGGAGTAGGTCCTTCTGTACGTGAAGCCGTCCACTGAATGCCAAGCTCGGCGTGCTCAGAAGAATCACTAGACCCCAGCGTCACAGCTTGGCTTGTTAATGCGCCGTCGCTATTGCCATCGGAAAATGACGAAAAAAGAGATTGTTCTGTCCCCAATCGTTGCAGTTCCGCTATCAATTAGGGCTGATTCTTGTCGTACTTCCGTAAATCTTTAACGTTATCCTTGTTCGCTTGCCATGATGCAAGCTGTAGAGAGGAAGTCGGCGGCACTGTGATAAAAGGATTCTGACATTGTTATTAGTGTTATCTTTTTCGTGCTAGCATGATGGACTAGTTGTTCTTGTTCTCCATCACTCTTGTCCAATCAATCACCCATCCACGCACCTGTCCAATCAATCGCTCAACTGATCCTCGAACGCCTTCCTAAGTCGTCAGCCGTTTCCTCAACTGTAACTTCAACCGTGCCTTTTTCTAACACTCCTCCTCGGCTACGACTTACCGTCCTAACCTAGGCTGATCATCTCACACAGCGCCGCGAGCTTGACTGCATCTAGCGCCTTCGTCAAAAGATCCGCTAGTTGTTGCTCCGAGCGGACGTACTGCGACACGATGATCCCGCGTCGAGCGAAGTCGCACACGAACTTCGTGCGAACATCGATGTGCTTGGCCTTTAGAGATGACGCCTCGCCTGCCAGCTGCTTCAGTGCCGCCTGATTGTCGACGTGGAGTACCATCGGTAGCGCCGGCGGCTTACCGATCTCGGTTAGCATCTCCCTGATACCAAGAAGCTCGCGCGCCTGCTCCGATGCAGCGACGAACTCCGCTTCCATCGTCGAGAGCGAGACGCCGCCTTGCTTCTTCGACGTCCAGCTGACCGGCATGCCGTTCAGGCGGATGATGCCGCCAGTCAAGGACTTTCTGTCACTCTTTTCCGCCGCAAAATCGGCGTCCGAGTACGCCTCGAGCTGGATCTTGCCGTCGAGGTGCTTCGCTGGTTCCATCCGAAGCTTGTAGTCCCGCGTCCCCTTCAGGTACCGCGCGATGCGTTTGGCAAGCTTCATATCGTGGAGTCGCGGCTGATGAGTCTGACGCGTCGCCTTGTGCACGGCGAACGCAATGTCCGGCCGTGTGCAACGCGCGATCCACAGAAGACTGCCGACGAGGGACTGGAACGTCTTGATTGTTGGCGCCTTCTGCACCTTAGTCTCGGTGAGCAGCGCGCTGTCATCTGGTAGCACGTCGTAGCAGTCAGCCCCAATTGGTGCTTTCGTCGGGTTTGCATCCTCGAGCCCATGCTCACGCAGGAGCTCGCCGATCGCCTCGGCCTGGTCAAGCACGTAGCCGCCACTGTTATCAATCGTGACACGCATGCCGAGGAACTTGCTAACGGTGCCGAGGTCCTTGATCGACAAGCTGCCGAGCTTGACGAAGAATCGGTCGACGGCTGCAGCGTCCGTGCCGGTAGCAAGTAGATCGTCGACGTAGACGCCCACGATGACCAACTGTCCACCCTCGACTTGGTAGTATAGACACATGTCGGAAATACATTGCCGGAAGCCGGCTTCGAGCAGTCGAGCGTGCAGGAGCTGGCTCCAGAGTCGGCCAGCCTGCTTGAGGCCGTACAGGCTCTTTCGTAGCTGCAGCACTACTTCCTTCTTTGTCGCTGCGCCTACCATCTTGAGCGCGTCTTGATCGATTGTCATTGCCTGCGGCACCTGGAGTAGTATTTCCAAGTGCGCTTCCTTGTCAGCCTTGACATACGCGTTGGGGATGTCGCCATGCTTTGCTGGGACACCCCATATCGCCGCAAGCGCCAAGATCACTTTCACGGTCGACATGTCCATGACAGCCGCAAATGTAAGCTGGTAGTCGACCCCAAAAACTTGCTCGTTGCCGCAGGCGACCAGTCGAGCCTTCAAGCGCTCTATCTCACCGTGCGCGTCGGTCTTGGTCTTGAAAACCCACTTCGTGTGCAGAGTGTTGCTGCCCGGAGGTCGCTTGATCAAGCGCCACACGCCATTGTCTTCTAGGGCTTGGAGCTCTTCGCGCATGGCCTTTTCCCAGCCTTCACGCTTAGTGCTGCGTAGCGCTTCACCGTAGTTCTTGGGATCGCACTCATACACATGAGCCACCACGCTGTCGTCGCCAGCTGGCTCCTCCTGATGGGCGGCCGCATGTGCGCGTTTGGTAGCGCCGCGCGTCCGGTGAGCCGCGCGTGTCCACGACTTCGATTTCTTCTTGCCGCTGCGTATCGTCGGCGATGCGGCATCGTCAGCAGCCGGCAACTCTTTGCTTGTTGTTGCTGTTGCCGCTGGCTCCACGGCTTGATCTTCATACTCGAGCGCGCGCTGCAGCTGACCATTCTGCTCTGCGCTGAGCGTCTCGACGTTGCGCACATGCTGCGTGATCGTGACCTTGTTCTCCTTTTGGAGGAAGACGCGAAAGCCCTTAGTCTCGTCGCTCCGCCCAATGATCACGCCGACTTGTGCGCGCTGCGCGAGTGAGTTCTTGCCTGGGTCACGGTAGACCGAGCAGATAGAGCCAAAGGCGACGATGTCGCGCAGATCCGGCACTTGCTTCGTCAGTACCTCGATCGGCGACGCGCGCTTCGCATTCGCGCTCGTTGGGCTGCGGTTGAGGATGTACGCCGCGTACTCAACCGCATCGCCCCAAAACGTCAATGGCAGTCGGCTGGCAAAGATCATGCTGCGCGCCATGTTCAGGATCGTCCTGTGCATGCGCTCGGCCTTGCCGTTTGACGCCTGATTCCTCGCCTCGCTGATCTGCCGCGCGACGCCCGTTCGCTTGCAGAAGAGGTCTACATTCGCGTATTCGCCGCCGCCATCAGTGCGTAGCACGTGGATCCGGCAGTCGAACTGGCGCTCAAAGAACGCGAGGAAGTGCTCAAACTTCTTGGCCGCCTTGTCCTTTGTAGGCGCCAGGAAGACGCGACAGTAGTTCGACTTATGATCGACAAAGTTGACAAGGTAACGATTGTGCAATCGATCCTTCGGGGTCATCGGACCCTTGAGGTCTGAGCAGATCACCCCGCCAACTCTGTCGATCGGCGAGTTTGATCCAGTGTCCTTCTTCGACTGCACGTTCCTTGTTTGCTTGCCCTGTGCGCAAGAGATGCACGTCGGGCGCTTGCGAACCGTTAGCACGATGCCGGACGCGGGGTCTCTCGCCATGCGCTCGACGGTGTCGTACGCGAGATGCCCAAGCCTTTGGTGGAAGTGCAGCAGCGAGCCGCTTTGCGTGTCCGACTCGGGTTCTTCCGGAGCTGCCTGGCTCGTCAGGATCGCCATGAGCGCGTCTCTAGGCGCTCGTCGCTCGCGAGCCGCTGCAACTGTCTGGACGTAGAGCACATTGTGGTCCATCGCCACATCGAACGCGACTTGGCCATTGCTGCGTCGTGCCAACACGCGCGACTCGCCGTCGTAGACGAGCCCAAAACCCTTGATCTCGAGCTTACCGTAGGACATGATGTTGCGCGATAACTCGGGCGCCAGATACACGTCCGTCAGCGTCACATCTTGCTGCTGTCCTCTCGCGAGCACAGTCAGCACGACGCTTCCGACTTGCGTTAACTTGATGGTCTCCCCATCTGCCAAGTGGCACTCTTGATCGCAGTCCCTCGCGTCGCGCAGCAGGGTTGCGTCGTTCACAAGGTGGCGGCTGGAACCGCTATCGAGTATCCAGTCGTCATCTTCGTCATCGCTGTCGTCACCAATCGCCATCGCCAGGCTTTGACCGGTGGCGCGCGAGCCGTTGCGACCTCTTCCTTCACCAACAGCTAGCGTGATGCTGCCGCCGTCTTTTGGGCCTCTGCCCCTCTTCTTGTCGTCATTCTTCTTGCTGCGACAGTCCTTCTTTAGATGGCCGACCTTCCCACACCCGTGGCAAGTGCGTGTCTCCTTGCGCGACACGGACTCGTCCACGTGCGCGACGACCTCCTTCCCGAAGGATCTTCCTGATCTAGCTTCCATCTCGATTGCTTGCGCGAAGTGCGCGAGCTCTTCCGCGTGCACGAGGTAGTCGGTGCGGTGCGTCTGGTACTTCGCCATGAGTATTGTAGACAGCTCAGACGAGGCGTAGCGCACGATGTTGTCCAGAACCTGCTGCTCAGCGCCGCCCGCAGCGTCGCTGACAGCGACCAGATACAAGTAGTGTTCTGGCCAGGATCTCTTGCTTTCTTTCTTCGCCGTGAAGAGTTTCATCGCTTGAGCGGCGGTTATCGTCGTCTTGAACGTGTCCAGCATGCGCTGCATCACGTACTGCAATGTAGGCAGCACGGCCCACCACGTGTCGACCTGCTTGCTGAAATACCGCTCGGCAGTGCCAGTGAGGTACTGCCCGAGCACGTCAGTCTTCACATTCTCGCTCCACAGGAAACCGCAAGACTCCTGTGCCATGTCGACCTGGCGCCAAAACGTCTTGCCCCAGTCGAAGAAGCCGGACCCGAGTCCAACGTACACCTCAGTGCCATCGAACTTGCGGATCGCCAGCTTGCGCTGCCTGGCATCCGGAGTGCGATACTGCATCGGCATTACTTGTTGCTGCTGCTGCTGTACTGGCTGCCCTGGAGCTGCCGGCATCGTCTGAGGCACTGGTGCCGGCTGGTATGGTGGCAATGGGGCAGGCGGCTGAGGCAACGGATCAGCACGCTGCTGCAGCTGCTCTCTCGCTCGCATCCGTAGGTCTTCGAGCCGCGCTGGTGCACGCCGCAATTGCTGCTGAGACTGCCGATCGTGCAAGTCCTCAAGCTCCATTGCGCCGCCGTGGAGTCGCCCTGCGAAGTCCGCCCCGAGCTCTGATCGGAACAGCTCGCTCTCGTGAGCGCCACGCATGCGCTCGTCTTCGTCCATGCGTGCTTGGGATGCTTCTATCTTCTGCATTCGCAAGTCCATGCCCGTGAGCATCTTGAGGACCCTCTCCAGTGCGTCAGGCTCCGGGCTCCTTGCGTGAGCGGTAGGAGAGACGACCGTAGCAGGCGCGGCCGCGGCCCTTTCGTGACCGGTTGCCGGCGGCGCCTGTGCCGCGTTGGTGTCGTCGTTTGCTTCCCGTCTTGGGCTCATAACCTGTTCGCTTGCCATGATGCAAGCTGTAGAGAGGAAGTCGGCGGCACTGTGATAAAAGGATTCTGACATTGTTATTAGTGTTATCTTTTTCGTGCTAGCATGATGGACTAGTTGTTCTTGTTCTCCATCACTCTTGTCCAATCAATCACCCATCCACGCACCTGTCCAATCAATCGCTCAACTGATCCTCGAACGCCTTCCTAAGTCGTCAGCCGTTTCCTCAACTGTAACTTCAACCGTGCCTTTTTCTAACAATCCTGCTAATACATTCAAAAGATGAGCTTATAAATTCTAGCGCCATCATGGAAAATAGGCAAGTCACGGATATATATGTATCTAAATAGTAAACACTAGTTTAGAAGGATTAAATAGTTGTCAGTAGTATAAATTATTCTACGTGTTTTCTATTCTACGTAATCGAAGTACAGCTTTTTGAGCTCGGAATCCGATCGAATACGAGTTTCCTGACCGCTTAACGATACACAAGACATTTGTCCGTCTGGAAAATAACGGATCTTTTTCTGGTTCAGCAGTGTCACCTCACGCAGACCACTTGACTGCTCCAATATGGTCGTTCCGTCTGGAAACACGGAAAATTCATCGCCATTCGGGCGAATTGTCTTCTTGATGCCGTCAGGAAACTCAATTTCAATTGTTCCGTCGGGCAAACTCGTCTCGATCTGCTGATTCGGAAATTCGTACACCTTTCGATTATCCGGGTAAGTCGTCAGCTTTGTCTGAGCTTCATAGTAGTAATATACTGTAATCCCTGTGTCCGGGAAGAACTGCATCAACAACATCGACATCAATATCCTGGTTAGTTACAACACCAATCACCTGCAATTCAACAAAAAGACCACCTTACCTCTTTATGATCACCGTTTGTAAATTTAATGACGGTGTGGCCGTTACCGTCAACATCCTTCTCGTTGCCGTCCGGAAAAATTATCTTTCTGCTTCCATCTATGTACAATATTTCCTTCTTCCCACCTGTATGCTCAATCTCTCGAGTCACCACTTTGCTCTCCGACAGAGATGAAGTTGACGCTGAGATTGTGCCATCCTCTTTGCAAGTGTTAGATTTCCGGTAACCAATATTGGCCGCAGCATCCTCAACTGCAGGGAGTGCCCGTTCGTACGTGGCGGCGGCATTACTTGCACGCACGTATTCAGTGTCGCTACCAATGTCCATGTCCTTTACACTTGGTCTATCTAATTCATTTTTACCCGTTAAGGTCCCGGACTCGCTCAAGGGGTGAAGGCTATCTCGGCCATAATTATACCGCTCCGGGTTGTAGCTGTCCGCTGCATTTGACAGCACGTGATCTTGGAAGGCGGATCTTGCCGTGGCGTCATTTTTAGCATGAGTATCAGGTAACCTCTTGCGAGGATAATTCCATTTCTGAAGGAGTTCGTCTGCCGTTTCTTTAATCGCGAAAACGGCATCCAGAATGCGCAGTTCATTCTTCTCGCTGAGTACAGACGGAACTATGGAAGTCACTCCAGATTGTGATGCCAGTCCTAAAGCCTCTTGTGTCTTCTTCAGAAGCCGCGCATATTGTTCCCACTGCTCTAAGCGCTCCTTCTCCAGAAACTTAATTTTATCAGCTAGGTCACGGTTTTTCTCCTCTAGCTCCTATATAGACATGCAACAAAGCCACGATGAAGTTCTTAGCACGTAGACCTTTCGAACTCCTTGATCAACTGCTTACCAAAACACGCTGACACACGTTGTCATTTTCAGCCTTCCATTTACTCGCCCTCGCTTTCTCATCAATCTGCATCTTCATGATCTGCGCCGTGAGCATTTCGGTTTCCCCGCCATCTTTTCGATCCTGGTGGGATATAGAAGCATTCATACGCAGCTTCCATTGCCGTTCCTGAAGTTTTGCCTCTTTCTTCATTTTAGTGCGCTCTCGTTCCCATTCCTTTTCGATTTGAAGCCGTTGCTCTTGCTGAAACCGCACAAACTCGTCCCGCTCGAGAGCAAGCTTCTTTACCTCTTGGTCGTAGTAGTCTTTCCGCTTTTGGAACTGCAGCGTCTCTGATTTGTAGAACATGACCTCTGCATCTAGCTCGTACAGCTTTTCCTCTATTACAGCAGGAAGCATCATTCCAGCATTTGCTGGCTGCGCTAATTGATCTCGAGAAGGCGTCAGTGTATCATTGCTAAACTTTGTACCTGGAACACGTGAGGATGCTGCAATTTTTACTTTTACCTGTTTCGTTTGTTTGTCATCAGCTTTTGCTTTGCTCGTTGATGTTCTTGTGACGGGTGGCTGTTGTTGAATCCGCACCTTCTGCGTACAATTCGATGAAGACCTGTCTTGAACAGGTGGCGGCGGCGGTACCGACAGATCCCTGCAAGCTGTGTTGATGCTGGTGCTATCATCACTAACTGAATATATATCATCTTCATAATAGAGGCTGCCGCTATTGCTGTTTTCATCTTGCTCATATTTTCCAAACACGTGCCGCACCAAAAATGAAACAGAAGTATTGCCTTCTGATTTCAACTCTGGAGTGCCCGGCTTATTGTTTTCAAGTGCGTCAGCTCCGTCGCCATTGCACTCTGCAAAATACAGTTCACGTTTGCTTGTTTGCTGTCTAGCATCCTCACCAGTTAAACAATCATTCTTGTCAGGAGAAACGTTTAAGCCAGCCGCAGCAATGTTTGAAGATTGTGTATGCGCTACACTTTGCCGTGACTGCAATGATAATCCGTCATTCCATGCTACAGAATCATCGAAAAAGCTTGAACTCAGATTCGAACGTGAGTCGCCGCAGCAATTCCCGTAGTCGAAATGTTCTCGAAGTTGGCAGGTAGAACCGTCTTGTTCAGACACTTCATCATCTTTTGATAGAGCTGAGTAGTCGTCAAACACCAGTGCCGAGTCAA
Source organism: Peronospora farinosa (assembly GCA_947646735.1). Taxonomy (NCBI): domain Eukaryota; phylum Oomycota; class Peronosporomycetes; order Peronosporales; family Peronosporaceae; genus Peronospora; species Peronospora farinosa. The sequence continues at coordinate 275,678 of CANTFK010000343.1, forward strand.
TTTCGTCATCCCGACTGCCATCAAAAGACAAATTTCGTCTACCGGTCTGCCGCCTCAATTCTTCTTGTTCATTAAGGTCCGACACGAATGACGAATATGGCAATCCGCAGTAGTTAGCACCCGACTGGTTGTCGCGATAAATTTGTTCTCGCTGTTCAATTGGCTTATTCTGCTGTTGTTGATGTTTTTCCATCAAAAACGCCTGTTTTTCTACCGCCAGATCGCGCTCAATCGCCTCAAACACTGCCATATCATTGGCTTCACGCTCTTGGTTTGCTTCATATGACTGTCTCACGTTCTGTATGCCCATAATGTCTGTGCTGGTCGTAGAACGGAGTGAAGCGTTTTTCCAAACTGAAAAATTATCATTCGACACCATATGCTGCTGCACCTCGTCTTTAAAACTGTAGTGTGTCCGTTGATTCGGCGACATCAATGGTGATAGAGTCTGCAGATTGTTTCTTACAGTCTGCCCTTGTTCCGGTGACCAAGAAAGATGTTCAGACAATGGAGCTGACAGATATCTTTCATCTCTGGGTCTTCTTTGCATCATTGATCTTGTCTTTATCTTATTTTCACTATTGGACGTGAGTTTGTGCTTGACTAGCTTTTTCTTAGCGTCTCGTTGTTGCATCCACCACCCACGTGCTCCTTTCTTCAGATACGACTTTTTACTCGTCTTTTTATCACTAATTCCAACCCCTTTTGACCCATTTTCATGGGATTTACGCAATTCTCGAGCCAACAACTCTTCAAATGGCACTGCAAAGAGATAAAGGTTCGTTTAAAGCAGCTAATGAGGGTTTAAAGATGCAAAAAAAGCACGTACTATTAGCACCAGAGACAGGAATCGTCTCACGAAACGTGATACTGTGGCGTCGATTGACCATGTCGTTCTCCTTGCGCCAAGCGCGCAGCTCCTGCTGACCTGATGCCATATGTTGCCAATTTATACGTTCAAATTACATCATCATTGTGATTGGACAAAATTGGATTTGAGCCAAACGCCATCTTTTTTACGCTTGTAAAAAGGTATTTACGACATTGGTAATGGGTGGATGACAATTGGCGCTTAGCCGGCGCGATGTCATGTAGCTCAGTTGAGAACATGAAGGTTTGAGAACAGAGGTTTAGAATCAATTGTTATAATGATAGAGGTAGTGTGTGGGTGTTGCCTTCAGACTGGGGAAAATGATGATTCCATTATCTCGATAGTTTCACGACGGTCATCTGAGTAGGCCACAGGCTTGCAGTGGTGAGAATCGAGAAACAAAAAAGCTCTGATACTTCCAGCATCCATTAAATTTTGTATTTACATGTGGGGGCGATTCAATTTACGGCTCGGAAATGACGAAAAACGTTTAATCTGTCAATCCACTGAGTGACACGGTGAAGAACAACTAAAACTCTGCTTTTTAACTGCAAACGCGATCCGCAAGCCAACTATTATATGTATGTAATATAGCTTCACTATAGTAGGTGATACTAATGTATATATGATTATCTATTTACTAGAAGATTGTGTTGCTGCTTGTGGTATTTACAATGTAGTTTGTCCTGCTTCATTATATCTATAAACTTTGCCTCTATTTTTTAAGTTTGCAGACTGATGGCATAGAAAGAAACATGAAACTGCGCGGCAATGAAAGCTGAATCAATTTAAGCTATCACAAGTAGTTGAAGTGCGAGTTACTCGTTAATAACGTAGCAGCAAATGCCGTCGTTCCCAATGAACAACGTCGCTTTGCTCTAGGTCATAGAGACATGCTTTGTCGGACATAACCCCGTAATAAAGGTAAAGCCCTTGTAAGACCAGCCTAGTTTCTAAATGAAGTTTCTGAACGACTGGCAGGAAGTCGATCGAAACGTTTCTATCGAAACGCCCTCCAATTTTAGGCCATAGACGTGACCTCCCTTCCTACTTTACTGCATTTTAGTAAGTTACCCGATTGTGACCCTTATCCTCCCTTTGATATCCTGCCGACATGTACGCTGCACAACTCCGTTCGAAAGACGAGATTCTGGCTATTCGCGCCGCCGAGCGCCAATATGCCAAGCGTGTGCTGCTCGCGCAGGAGACGCTAAAAATCGTTCGTGAAGAGCTAGCCACGTGCTACCGCGAGAACGGGGTAAACCACAAGACGGCCTGCAAAGGCGTCCGTGAAGAGTACGCCAAGCTCATTCAGGACCCCACGCACGGTGCTGGCTATCCGGTAACTATGGAGAATATGACGACGCTAAGCTACCAGCAATGCATGCAATGTTGGGCGGAATGTACTTACCATTTGCTGGTGTTGATTCTGTTTGTTTGAATAGACACCACCGGAGTTTTAGATGCTGTTTGATACGCAGAGAACAAGAATAACTGATATCGGATCGAGGTCTTGACCTAAGAAGGAGAATATGACAAAAAAACATGAAGATATATGCGTACGCAACGAGCGTCTCATTGTGTGGTCGATGGCAATACTTTTTTTGTGGTGGCTGGTTGATCATGTCTTGTCCCCTTTAGGTGCACCTAGGTGTCACGGTGTTATCGGTGTTATCTTCAATAATTGCGTAAGCAGCTGCGACGTTTAGCGCGAAGGGCTTCGATCTGCTGGAGTGCCAAATGAAGGCTGGTATCGTGCATTGGTGATTGATCGCTGGATCGCGCTGGTGATCTGGTGACTGAGGAAAAATCGTAGCGGCTTGAGTTTCTTTCAGCTACTTCGAAGTCGTACAGGTTTGGTCTTCTCTTTTTGGTAGCCCTTTCAGCGCTTGAAAAAGCTTTAACGGGCGTGGTGTCTTGAGGGCAATTGCAAGATGATGCGACTACAGCTGATAACAGTACCTCGTGTTTGGTGCCGATTACTTCAAGAACCTGTGCGACTTGACCACAACATGATTCCACACTGCCTTCAACTGAATCAACCCTGGCTTGGAGGCTTGTAAGAGCTGCCTTAACAGCCTCTGCCTCGGTGAAGACTGCTTTACGAGCTTCTTCACAAACCGCTTTGTTGCCACGGCTCTGTAGTTATAGACAGAACGTGGTAAGTAGCATTCACAGGAGTTTATTCGATATAGAGCTACGTTATAAGAACCTGCTCACGGAGCTCCGAGACTGTGGTTGTCACGTTATTGATGCCTTCTGCAAGCTCCCCGATGACTGCCCCTTGCTTTTGCTGATCTTGACCGCAAGTGACAAGCTTCGTGTTGATTTCCTCCATCGACTCCTTTATTGGAATGGTCAACTGCATCACTAGCTGTTCCTGTTGTTGCTTATGTTTCTTCGTTTGCTCGACCAGTGTCTTGGTCAGATTCTGTTCAAATTCTTGAAGTTTGTCACTCCCGTTGCAGCGAATAGGAGACAGAGACATTGAAGTTGGAGCTTGCTGAGCCTGGCATTGCTGAAGTCGATGCAGCTATAGTAACATAATTCAGTTTCGACTTCTTGAGTATTCTCTACATCTCACACAGTCGCTTAGCACGTCGTCACCTGATCATCTTGACTCGATCCCAGTAAATTTTGAGACTGCGTCTGACAATACCCCGATGACTGTGACATCGACGTCATGGCACTCAGCTGCACGCTCTCAGCCTCGTACGCTGTGTGGCCATTGCAAACAGGTCAACACTTAGCTCTTGTAGCCATGAGGCATCATCCGATCTGCTTTTACCTTCTTGGGAGAGTCCAGAAAATTCACCATTGGTTTGGCTGCTCTCGGGCTGAGAAGTTGATGCACGATTGGCATCCCGAACGCATTGAGTAAAGAGTGGTGAATGTCTTGAGCTCGCTGGTCTTTCTGTTAAAGGCGCCGAGTTGGTTGGTCGTCCTTCGATGCTTTTGTATCCAGAAGACAATCGTCTTGAAGTTTGTAGAGGTAAAGGTGGTGCATGTCCAGGTCCTCGACGTGGATTCCTGTGTGAAAGAAAATGAATCATAAAGCACGCAGCACAGCAGCCACACACACAAAGAACAAACACTTTACGAGTTTTCATTACGACGCAGTAGCTGTGAAAGTGAGACCACCTCACGACGGACCGACATGTCTCCTGCAGTGCGGAATCGAGAGTGAATGCTTGTGCCAAGTCCACTTCAACTTCAACTATCTCACCAATCACAATCATTCTCCCTTTACAAGAACATCGATGGGTACAGCCTTAATGTGTCGTAATTCCAGAAGAGTGATAACGTCCAATTGAAGCATTCAGGACAAGTAATAAGGTTTAAGGTCCTTGTTATCCTAAGAAACGCATTTGGAGACCCCTCTTTATTTCTAAGGTCTCCCACTCTACGAAGAAATCACTACATCTGCATGTATCGGCTACCACCAGCTCCACCTGTGGGTCCGTACATCTCCGAAGAAGAATTTCCAGCAGCGTATCCCGTTCCAGCTCCAGCTCGATAGGACGAAGATGCCGCCTCTGCGTAGCTAGAAGGCACCGATTTTTCACCTCGGTACACTGCCGATGAATTTAAGTCATTGGTATTGCCAGAGACTGAAAGCCTGGTCGACGAGTTGGAGAAAGCACTGCAGGCTGCACCTCCTAGTGCAGTAGCACGACCACCAGCAGCAGCACGTAGACTGCGCACCCACTCCTGCTTCACCTCGCGGGACTTGGCGTGAAGCTGCAATGGATAGTACTTATCGTCATGGAAAGAGACGCTGAAAGCTTCCGGTACAGCATAATTGTCTTCGATGATCGCACCTGTAACATCCATGGGTGGATTGTCCGAGCGGCAACGCTCATAATCTTCTTTGGTGTCGTAGAAGCTCAGTTGCGGTCCTTGCAGGACAAAATACCGCTGTTGCCACTTAGCACGGGCTGACCCACCAGCACCAGGAGCCATGTGTTGCTTAATAAGATACCCGCATAGGACTTGAGCAAAAGCTGATGATGCAAATTCTGTGGCACGGTACTGACCCTGCTGTGCTGTATCCGCTAAGCGCTTCATAGTGGCGTTGTGATTCAATATGTGCTCCAGTTCATTGGTCTTAAACTCCAGCGTTGAGTGAAGTCCCGCGAGCTCGGCCGCACAACGTTGTTCAGCCTCCTTTACTCCTAGCTTGCATTTCTGCTGTTGCTGAGTAGAAAGCTCTTGCATCGCACCTGCTTGTCCTTGCGCCACTGCAACCTTTACACTCAAATCGTTCATCTTCTTTTCGAGTGCGCGAACCTCCGCCATATGCGCTGCATTGGTAATTTCCGTGCGCTGAATTGTCTGAGACAAAACATGTTGGCTGACGAACTCGCAGTACGCGGCATCAGCTGACGGGCCGACGGCACGGGCAACAAATTCTTTATGCACCCTCATCAGGTCGTCCTGCAAAAAAGTCTGCGTTTCACGGTAAAGCTCCATGGACGATTTCTGGTGTAATTGCTCAGAATGGGTCAGATAATCGATTCCTAGCTGACTTAAAACGCTCAACACTTGCCGGCAATATGACATTGATGCCGCAGCATTCTGCTGGCGATATAATTCGAATACGGCAGCTACCGCTACACGGAATTGAGCCATGTAGTCATCGCCTCCGCCAGCTGCAGCATCAGCGCCCATGTCTCCATCAACAATATCACGCAACTTCTTCTTGGCCAATTTCTTACACAAACGGTGTACATTTATAAGCCTCTCTTCAGGACAGGGCAGTCGAGTGCGTTCCACACCTTGTGCAGCAGCCTCAGATTCTGCATCGTCGTCCTTTTCCGTAATTTCAATCATCTCGTTTTCCGTATCCGTCGGATTTTTCGATTCGTTGATCAGATTCTGTATTTCTGACTCTCGTCGCAATATTACGGTTCGTAGGTTTCCATGTTTGTCGAACATGGCGTTGCTTCCCTGGTCATTGTCTACTACTTCAATTTCTCCATTTGGGCCACCTTTTTCGTCGCCAATCACTTCAAAACAAGCATCTTCTTCAAACTGTTCAGCTGACACATATTCGCGTACTCTCGCCTGCAGCTCCGCCTTGTAGCACTTGACAGCATCTTCAAGTGCATCATGACATTGCGCTTGCACGACTCGACTCCAGGCACTAGAGATCACCGGTGCCTTGCCACTATTCAGCGCCTCGACATAAGATCCCGCCAAGTTGACAAACATGGCTCCATTCAATGCCTTGCCGAACATGGTCTTGGGTTTTGCTTTGCCAAACAGCCTCTTGCAGAGACTTTCAAAGCTAGTTCGAAACTCGTGTCTCAGCTCCTCGTACGGTACTTGAGGCAGGTTCCGTAGCTTCTGTTCGTCATCTACAGGTCGTACTAACGTAACACAATCTCGATGTCTGAAAAAATCGCTCAAGAGCGCTCGGATCTGATCTTTCTCGACTGCATCATCACTGTATCCTCCCGTAGGCTGAAGAGCGTTTTCTAAATATTGTTTGGATGAAATCGGTTTACCATTGTCCAGTAACTGGAGTGTGAAATCACGTACGACCCACATAAAACTGGGGAAGAATTCATGTAGACGATCACCTCCATTATTTCCCGTTTCCTTGTTCGAAGAAGACGACGTTTGAATATGTTTTGATAAATTGATTACAAGAGAAAGGTCTTCAATAGCATTCCCATCAATAACTCCACGACTATTGTAGACAAAATTAGACGCCAATAGTAAAGCCAAGGCAAAAATTCGAGTATCATGTGTCTGTTCTCGATCGATACTACCAAGTCCTTCCGTGTCCAAGAACAAGACACTTGTGTCTTCATCCAATAGAATGGGTTCACCCCACATCCAAATACCTTTTGTACAGGCATTTACAGTACCACCTACAGCAAAACCCGTCTCTTTCTCCTCTTGATTTGCTGTCATTGATCCAGAAACGACCTGCAATTGTTGTACCAATAAATTCAATAGAAAACTTTTACCTGTACGATACAATCCTGCTACGGCTACGACTACGAGACGTGTCGTTACTTTCTCTAGTACAGCAACTGCATCAGGGTTTACGCAAAAGGTGCCGTCGTCATCCACTAGAACGAATGGCAATGGCTGTACCGTCGATATGGCCGCACTCATAGGAATACAACTTGGTGTATTTGAATTAAATTGTACCAAGTGGGCAAAAAGTGAACTCACGACGTGGTAATTTAAAAAAAAACGGAATGGGTGCAGTTTTTTGTGACCTGTTATTGTATGTATACCTGCTGTATACACAGTACAGATACCGGTATTTTTACCTTGACTGGACCGGAGCAAAAGTATAGAGTGATGGTGTATGGAGCATCCGCTCGTCAAGGCAAGCGCGGCGCTGTGGGAAAGGCTAAGCATGGACGTGGTACAACTGGTACAGGAACTCCTTTAAATCGACGTAAAAAGTCAAAGCTCGTGGTGACGTTTGATCCGGAGAAGCGCAAGTATGTCGAGACGTCTACACTGAATAATAATTATGTGCCATTAAATGTATTATTTGTATGAATGGTAGGGAATATTTAACGGGATTTCACAAGCGCAAGCAAGAACGACGTCGTTTTGGTTTGGATATGGAAGCGTATAAGGTTAAAAAACGTCAATTGGAGGCCAAGAAACAGCGACGAGAAGAACAAAAGGAAAAAATGGCGGCCTTGAATTTACTGGACGACGAGAGGAAAAATAAAGGGGGGGAAGAAGAAGAAGAAGAAGAAGAAGAAGAAGAAGAAGAAGAAGAAGAAGAAGAAGAAGAAGAAGAAGAAGAAGAAGAAGAAGAAGAAATGAGTGATTTTGATACTTTTAAGAACAAGGTCACGCCTGTTATAAGTAAAGACAAGGTCGTGACTAAGGTGATGACCTTTAACGACGACTTTACACAGGGAAAATTTGGTGACGTGGTGACAGTAACGACATCTGTGGGCGACCTCCAGAGTGACAGTGACGACAGTGACTTGGAAGTCTCTGAAAATGAGGAAATAGATGAAGATGTTGATGAGTTGACGCATTCTGCGTTCCGTCAGCTGAAGAAGAAAAAGGTTGACAAAGAGCAGCATTTGACGCTCTTTCAGCGGATACAACAGCAACGCAAGGGCAAGGCACTGCCGTCGAAACGCTCTAAACTCAAAGAAGCGCGTACGGCGCGAAAGGCCATGATGGGTAAGAAGGGGGACAGTGGTAACGCCGTTGTAGGAAAGAAGCGTGGCGCGGACGACGGTGACGGAGGAAGTTCTGTTGTTGTTGGTAAATTTAACAAGAAGTTCAAGACGAAGAGCAGTCAAGGCGGCGGAAACAAGCGTCAGAAAAAACGATAGCTGACCACTTTGTTCCATCGTAAGGATGTTGCATTTTCCAACGTCATCTTTATTCGTTCATACGCATTGGATTTTACTGATTCATTGACCTTCACTTACAATTGTCTTAGCTGATCACTTCAAATACGCACAAAATTATTTCCACACCTTGATAAGCGCGTCCCGACCACTAGAGACGAGCATGGGGCTTGGATTCTGGCTGCTTCCTAGCTCAACAAGCGTCAAATCCAGGATGCAGTCCGTGTGTGCCGGGGACGGTGGTACAAGTCCTCTCCGTTCCATGCTGATAGCGGACTCCACACCACCACCACCTGATGCTGCTGCATGGCCTGCAGTCGAGTAGATGGACGAGTCTTGACAAACCGTAATCAGCGGTGGGTTTAATTTGCTCCAGGCCATCTCGGGCTTCGTGATGTTGTTTGTGGTCGCTGATAGTGTCTCATCAAAACGCCGCGAAGCAGAGTCATGCATGCGCCACCAGTCGAGAGGAGGTGCCTGGTTATCGTAAAACGACTTGGCTTCCCCATTGCCGCAAATTGTATACGATTGTTTACCATTGCGAATATCCCAATAGCGCAATTGTCGGTCTTCGCCGCCCGTGATCAAAGCATCTCCAATTCCACGAAGGTGCAGTGACGGACACAACATTGCACGAACACTAGGCTCCTCGCTGAGGGATGAGGTAGAAATCTCATCGAAAGCCGTTGCAATGCCATAGATGCCCAGGAAGCTTCCCAACACACTTCGACTGCGATGTGGAATCGCCACGTGCAGAAGCGTTGGACACTTGCAAGCCTCAGCCTCAGATGCCTGTACCTCAAGCGTCCGAAACACTGCCCGACATGCACCAATACTAAGGTCGAACACAGCAACTTCTCCATCGCCTGCTGCCACAAATACCAGCGGTACGGACGTCTCATCTAGGGGCAACGTATTCGGCAGTCCCAAGCAGGGCTGAAGTCGATGAATGGCGCGGTGGGATGAATGGCGCCAGATACGGATAAGCACCAAAAAGCGCAGATCCCATAAACACAAAAAGCCTCTACTAGTGCCAACCGCTAACCAGCTCACGTCAAGTGAGTGTGTTATGCACGTCACGTATCCAAGCTCGGGAGAAATGCTGAGAGTCCAGGCGTCCTGCCGCATACGCAGATCCCACGCGTGGATTTTGCCATCGCGAGTGGCATATAGCAGTAGAGCGTCTGTGACGTTATTCAGGTAGTCAATTGCCATGACAGCACTATTGTTCGCACGTAGCTCCTTGAGGCCAGTGATTTGAACATTGCCACCCACAGAATTCACCTTGTCTACACGGAAGACGTGAACTGTGCCGTCACTAGAGGCGGAAGCAACGGAGTGACTGTTGGTAAGCACCTTCATATCAGTAATTACTCCGCCTTGTCCGTCATACGTGCAGCGCGATCCTTGATTCACGCTATGCTGCAATGACCGCACGGACCAAACTTTAACCGTTCCATCGTTTGAGGCGGATGCCAGAAAGCTGTAGTCTTGAGCAGCATTCACACGAGTTACAGCCCCCGAGTGCTCCGCCAGCTCCGCCACCAAAACGTTCTTGCGCGGGTGCCAGTTGCGGTACGACGAGCAAGGGTAGCCACCACCGCCGCTACTACCGTTTCCACTACTTAAGCTGCTTCCGGAGCCTGTACTACCGTTAGAACTCCCAAACGTACTGGGAACCACACCTCCGTTGATCGCTGCTGCAGCTGCCGCCGCAGCGTTAAATGACCCTACGCTAGGAGGATATGTGCCACTACCAACCTGATTCGGAGACGATGCGACATTTGAAACACTCATACCTCCTCTATCGCTTCCTGGGCCCCCATTACCTCCCGTGCTTTTGCTAATGCAAATTCCACCACTCATTAAGCAGTACGGACTTGAGGCATGACTGTAAATAGAGTATGGTGATCCATCAGACAGCCGCAGCGCACCCAGGTCAGGAGGCAACGGAGGAATACCCAATGCGTTCAACCGTGCCAGCAATTTACGAGGATTTCCAAGTGCGGGGTCCATCGCTGACTCCTTGAAAGCAAAATAGTGATGGTAGGTTGTGTGGGCCTTCTTATTCGTCCTTTGTCGAGGAGGTGATACAGGCGTTGCGTGAATTGAATGGTGGTGCGAGTCCAGCAAACTATTCATTCCGTCGCCGCCATACATATCACGCATGTTCATGTTGAGCATGCTCACCATAACTCCACCGCTGGTTGGTGCGAAGTGATTTGAGTCAATTTGGCCCAGTCCTGAATCGTCCATTGCCACTGATGTTGACCCAGGAGAAATTACAGATGAAGGACCTGTGACGGTGATAGGTGATGCTGAAACGTGCGTGCTTGGCTCAACAAGACTATACATCTTGCCTATGTGCGACAAGGAGAGGCTCTCTAAAGAAGGAGATCCTGTCATCGACACACCATTCGACATTGCTGGAATTACTGATCCTCCTCCGCGAGGAGACGGCGAGCTGTTGGGGGCATTAAAACGAGACCTTGTCACCAGAGCAGTCGACGCCGACGTCGATGAACTGCTGGCTGTTGCAGAAGAGGATGATGAAATTCCAAAATTGTTTGACGTTAGAGGTTGTGCTGTCGAGAGCGCGAACCGCATATCCGGCACGAATAGCACACGAAGATGTGAGCGCGAAAGCTTGCGAGCGAACGGGTTGCTGCTGGTGCCAGCAGCACTACCACCGACAGCCGCAGATGCACTATTCATCGCACCGTGTGGTGAACCATTTCTGCCGCTTTTCGAAGGCCTCTGCATTCGCGCGGCTTGCTCAGTCTTAGCCATTTCCAACTTGCTCCTCATCTGCATCGAAGCAATTGACACGTACTGCTGCATGAGCTTTAGCGACTGAATATCATTTTTGCGTTGATCGTAGATTGAAGACATGCCGTCCTCAACATTGTTCGAAATTGTTGCTGCTGTTACCGCTGCGGAAGATGCAACCGCTGCACCAGACGATTGCTGGCGGGACGTACCAATTCTATCCAGGGGGTCCGCGCTCAGTAGAGCATCTCTGTTTCTTCGAGACTTTAACACATCGCTGATTGGATCTTCCAAAGATTCGCGAGACGTTGTCGTCATAGCTGAGAGAGGCATCGATGGCACCATCTCGTCGTCACTATCATCAAATGCTTGTGAAACCGATCTTTCCATTTCAGTGATAACTTCAGTAAGACCCGAAGAGGATGACGACACTAGTAGTGCACGATCAAAAGTCTCGCGGGATACATGACGCCGACAACAGTCACGAAGTCGCTTTGTAACAGCCGAAACCTCTTCATCGGGTAAAAACACCATCGTTTTGCGCAAAAAGGGCCGAAGCAGTGGGCCCAAAAATACGTTAGCGTCTACACTGCGCAGTTTTAGCGCAATCTCACCCATCAGCTTCAAAACGGCATCACGAATCCACCAGCTAGGATGCAGCAATAACGAGCACGTCATACGTGCCTTCTCCACGAGCGTGCTAATTTTCTTCTGAAAAAGTCCTAGCTGACACAGTCCAGTGAGACACTCTACAGCCTTTGTGATAACAATCTCCTGCACATCGAACAGCGCCTGCTCTATGCACGGTAACATGTTCTGTTCAACAGCCTCGGGGCCCACAAACGAGCACACGCCAACAATGTAGTCGAAAAAGGCTCCGCGCAACTCCCAATCCGGATCATTCAAAAACGTGATAAGCTGTGGCAATACCACGTCTAAGGTACGCTCTTGCCCAAAAAACACACACAGCCTTGTAATATCCACAAGCAATGCGCGCTTGACAAGAGATGATGAGGCCTTTTGATCAGGTGTTGTGAGCTGAATCACAAAGCGTGAAATCATTTTGTGCAGCACACTCAGCTCCTTATCAAAACTACTGGATGCCATGTACAACATGCTTGGAGTAGATGAATCATAGCCCCGAGAAGACACCGCGGACATGGATGAAGTAGATGCCGATGACGTCAATATCTTTTGCTTCATAGCATGCGCGATTTCTAAAAAGCGACGACTTGTTTCCGCCAGCTGCGGCAAACACTCGGCGAATGTGATGCGCACCAGTTCGTCAGGGTCAGACTGGAAAGGGATCATAGCCGGTAGCACATACTGTGGGAACACGGACGCGTCCGCAAGTGGAAATGATGCCACCAATGATAGCAAAAAAGTAATCGTGCGGAGAGCCAGGGCGCGCACGGCGGCACTTGGGTCGTCAATAACCTCAAGAAGATACGGAATCAGACGCTGCAAGCGAGCCTCATCGCTTGTAAACTGACCCAACGAGCGAACCAAGTACAGTGAAGTGAGCTTCGACTCCGGTACTTGAACATGCCGTAGACTTGAGCAAATCAGCGACAATATAATGACGATGCCGTTACGATCATGCGGCCACGGTTCGCTGCAGGGATGTGCTGGTGGTTTCATTCGTCGCGTGCTGCTTGAGTGGGTTGGGGGCGTTGTTGTGTGTGACTTCAATAAAAAAGAACCAGTGATGTCCAAGCCGACTTCTTTTTTAGCTTCAGTATCATCCGTGCATGTTTCCTCATCCAAACAATCGGCCGATGGCTCCCGCGAGTAATCGAGCAATAACGATATCTCCTTTTTCTGTGTAAGCGCCTGAAATTGGTCATGAAGCTTTTCAATTTTCTTCTTTTGTAAACTTGCACTGAGACCGCGCATGTCATTCTCTTTTTCTTTCATCTTTTGCAACTTAGTGAGGACAGCGTTGCCCTGCTCGGCATTCTGCTTGTCGTGCTTTGTAGGAATTTTCTGATATAATTCCTCGAGTACACGCTGTGCTACATGCGTTTGCTGATCCCTTCCCGTTGCAGTTGCCAGCCGATCCGACCCGTAACCTTCTTTAAGACGCAGTTTGAAAAACTCTTCACCCTCAGGATCTTCAACGCCCGCTACTTCACGCACCAAACGCCCGTAATACTTGCACACCAGTCGGATACGTGCATCAGGCACTTTTCCACCGCGACTCAGCACTAGCACCAAGAATCTGAACAAGAAAATGTCAAAATATGTCGGAAACAATCCATTTAAGCCCGTGTACTTGGCCAAGTAGCCACTGGCCGATAGCCGTGCATTCGGGTCCAACTGCAACATATGCAGCAGCAGCTCTTCAAGACGTGGGTCGCCAACTTTCTTCAGCTGTTGGCGCAAAGCATCTGAATCTCCTGTGCGGTATTTCAGCAGCGACGGCAAGTCAAAAAGAGGTTTTCCACCCAAAAATAGTTCCGCAATAACACATCCAGCCGAGAAAATGTCCATAGACTCTAGTAAATTGCCTTCACGACGCGAACGCGAGTACGACGATGAGACGCTGCAATTAGCCGATGCAGAAGGATGCGTTTGCACAAAGTTACCCGACATGGTTCCACAGGTCATGCCCATTGCCAGAATCTGCTTGTCCACTTCTTCCACCGTCACTTCACTATCTGCCAGCTTGGATAGCATCATAGCTACATCGGGTGTCTTCATCGAGTTTACCCCACATGTTGAACCCGTTGCTGTTGCATTCACTGTCACTGATCCTTTGCCGTAAAATCTCTCGGGTGCTACACTACATCCTCGTCGTGTAGCGTCAATAGCACAAAAGTAATAATTGTAATCTGCAGGGTCATCTTCAGGGATATATGTAGGCTTAAAAGGTGCGAAATCTGTCAAAAAGACCCAATTCCAGCTTGTCACCATGACATTTTCCTGTTTAATATCTCCATGACAAATGCCTTTTGCATGACTTTGTTCAAGAGCTCTTAATATCTGAAAAGCAATCCATTTTTTCTCTATATTTGTCAAAAATGGTCTCGAGCAAATGCGATCGTACAAATTTGATGCAAAATATTGTCGGACCATAAAAGCGACATTGTACTTATTCGAGAGCTGGAAATCCGCATATGGAATCACATTCGGTTGTTGTTCAACCGAAAAAGCGAGTGCTAAACGACGGAGGGCGACTTCAGCACTCGTCAACGACTCTCGTTCGTCATATTTACGATAAATTTTCACAACTAAATGTCCTTCGTCACATTTGCAGGAAATACTTTTTAAAAATTTGCCATCTCCGATTAAACTACCAAACATCATATCCATTGAACGTGGCGTATAATCCATAAGAAAAGTACGATACTGTGATGCACTGTCCAGTACGCTCTGTGGCTGTGCACGTGGTGCAGCGTTACCCATATTACGAGAAGAGAGATGCAATAGAGACAAGTAACAGGCGTAGACTTCTTCCTACGACGACTTCTTCCTACGACGACTTCTTCGACTTAACTACAGTTTTTCCCAATTGGGCACATGGACCTGGCTGTATTTGGGTATGTTATACGTTAAGTACGAAATAAAATAGTCCTTTTGAGTCTCTCTTAACTGTTATATTCCAAATCAAAAGAGTTCCTCCGGTATTTGCAATAATAGGCATGGCAATGGTGTATTAGAAAAAAAAGTCGTCTCTGCATCTGTACGCGCTCTCTTCAACTTCCTTACGCTGCTGTATTTAGCGGCTTTCTCCTAACTGCTTCGGTCGGTTCTTGTCGCTCACTTGCACTGTGCCACAACGTATTGCTTAGCTGTAAAGGTCCTCCTCATCTGCGTCAGCGGCCTCGGAAACACCACCAACGGCGCCGGCACTGACGTTGCGGCCCGGGAACGAAAAGTTGGCCAGGGAAGTTCCACCCGCAGTCACATGCGAACGTGCCTGCTGAAGCGTCTGTGCAAACGTCGAGTACTGCGCCAAGTCGCGGTCGCTGACCGAGCGGCGCGCGTTGCGCACGGCCTCCTCGAAGTGGCGCGGCGTAATCTCTGGCACCGGGTCCTCCTCCTCAATATCGTCCATTTCGTCACCAGCCTCAGCACGGAGACGGTCGCGCTCCATGTCACGGGCAATACTCTCACGAATCGCCAACTTTGCAGCACGCTGGCAGATTTCTGTAAGATCGGCACCCGAGAACTTATCTGTCTGCTGCGCGAGAAAGTTTAGGTCCACCTCTTTCGACACAGGACTCTTGCGAAGCACAGAGCGCAGAATGCTCAGACGCGAATCGAAATCAGGCATGGGAATGAAAATAAGCTGATCCAAACGACCTGGGCGCATAAGAGCCGGGTCGATGATGTCGGGACGGTTCGTGGCACCAATGATAAACACATTCTTTTTAGCGCCCATTCCATCCATCTCCGTCAGAAGCTGGTTCATAACACGGTCACCAGCACCGCCAGCATCACCTGAGCTGCTGCCACGCTGCTGAGCAATGGAATCTAGCTCATCGAAGAACAAGACACACGGAGCGGCACCGCGGGCCTTGTCAAATACCTCACGGACATTGGCCTCGGACTCACCAAACCACATGGTCAAAAGTTCAGGACCCTTAATGGAAATGAAGTTGGCCTGGCACTCATTGGCCACAGCCTTCGCCAGAAGCGTCTTACCGCAACCAGGAGGGCCATAGAAAAGAACACCCTTGGACGGGCTGAGACCATACTTTTCGAACTTTTCCGGGTGCTCCACAGGGTATTGCACCAGCTCGAGAAGCTCGCGCTTGACACCTTCTAGACCACCAATGTCCTTCCACGTGACCGAAGGCACCTCCACCGTCGTCTCACGCAGCGAAGACGGGTTGGACACGCCCAGAGCGTACTTGAAGTGTGCCTGAGTAACTGACATCGCATCCAGGATCTCGGCATCAATCGTCTCATCCTCGATGTCGATCACATCCATCTTCTCACGAATGCACTGCAACGCAGCCTCCGTACATAGAGCTGCCATGTCAGCACCCACGAAACCCTGCGTGTCGCGGGCAATGAGCTCTGGATCGACATCGTCGTCCAGCTTCATATTACGCGTGTGGATACGGAAGATTTCTAGACGACCATTTTCATCCGGGACGCCAATGTCGATTTCACGGTCAAAACGACCAAAACGACGAAGAGCAGGGTCCATGCTGTTAGGTCGGTTCGTCGCACCGATCACTACCACACTGGCACGCTGCTTCAAGCCGTCCATTAATGTAAGCAGCTGCGACACGATACGACGCTCGACCTCACCATTGGTCTTTTCACGCTTTGGCGCAATTGAGTCAATCTCATCAATAAAGATAATAGCGGGAGCATTTTTCTCTGCTTCCTCAAAAGCTTTACGCAAGTTGCTTTCTGACTCACCAGCCATCTTTGACATGATTTCAGGACCATTAATTAAGAAGAAAAAGGCACCTGTCTCGTTTGCTACTGCTCGAGCAATCAAGGTCTTACCCGAACCAGGTGGACCATACAAAAGTACACCACGAGGAGGTTTCACACCCAATGTCTTAAACAACTGCGGGTGACGCAGTGGCAGCTCAATCATTTCACGGATCTGAGCCATTTGACGACGACATCCACCAATATCATCATACCCAACTTCATCCATTTTCTCCTCATCTTCACGTCGTACAGGTTCACCTTCACAATGAATGATTGTATCAGGTGCGACAATACAATATGGTGCAGGTTCAGTCTCTACAACTTTAAACTCGACCGGATGCATTGCTTGACGTACAAGAAACAAATCCCCTTTCTTCACTGGACGATAAGCTTCGACAAAGTACGGCTTCAGGTACACGTCAAATAAATTGCCAGTTACACCTTCAATCGTGTCATCAATTGGTAACACGTGAATCCGTTTCCCATAAGGCACATCACCACAGGTTTGAATGCTCACAACGTCGCCCAGTCGCACACGTAAATTTTTACGGACGACTTTATTCATACGGACGTTATGATCGTCTACTGTCTCGTCTTGAAGGACAACACAGACTGTATCATGACCTTTCTTGCCTTTAATAAGCACTGTATCACCACGAAAGAGCTCTAATTCTTCCATTTTGGCCATACTTAAAGCAATTACTGAATTATCATCATTTGAGGCTTCGTCTACTACAAGACGATTGGGTGAACGTTTCCGATCCATAATGCCAGCTTTAAAATCTTCCTTCTTATCACTCATTATTCCCAATACCTATAGAGAAATCAAGAAGAGAATGGAAACAACGCAAGAGAAAGAACGATAACTGGTGCTTGTGACTGTGCTTCCGTGGAAATGGCGATGAAAAATCCTCCCTCAAGATATCGAACGGAGTTTCGTCCAATCGAATCGATGAAGCAAGATATGTTTATGTTACAGCACACGGATTGGTCAAAATAGAGTATCTTTTGATCGAGAATGTTCCGGATGACGTGGACACTGCAACGTTGTGTGTATGACCTCAAATAGAAAAAACCTAGAATGCATGTCTCGTGGTATGACTGAATAAAAGTCCTACGACTTCAGATTCTTTAGTCCTGACGGCGCTGACGAGGTTTGTCACGTTTGTTTTTGTTGAGCAGCGCAATGAGAATACGCACAAAAATGGAAATCAAGTCTGCATATAGAAACATCATACATGTACAGTGTTAGCACATTGTAAAACATTACTACAATAACACCACAACTCTCTTTTCAGAAAAAAATTCTTCTTACCCATAAACAAATCAAGCGTGTGCTTGAGCACATCCTTGTCTCCCAAACTGGCCTTCTCAATAATCATCTGCGTGTCGTAGACAACGTAGCCACAGAAGAGAAAGAGCCCGCCATACTATCATAACCACCACCACAACAGTCAGATGCTTATGTCGTACCCTTCCTCAAATGCTGTGAAAAAAAAGTATTCATACCAGATTCAGATTGAACAGATATGACGAATGGGAAAAGATGGACAACACGCTTGTTAGCACCATTAATGACAATGCCGAGCTCAAGATGCCACCCAAATACAAGTATGATCGACGAGTAGCTACAAACATCAAGAATCAGAATCTCAGTTTCTCTCTCAGCTTTTCCTTACAAGCAGTAACAAAACTCTTGCTCCACTTACCAATTAAGGCACTTCCAGTGAAGCACATAAAGACCAGCGTCGTTATCAGTCTGCATATACGCACATTAGAATAATCTACTTAACTGTATACCAACTACTAAATCACTATCACTCGGTCGTACAAGGCTGAGACAAGAATGCTGGGGTCCACTCGGATCGCTACAGCGACGAGTGTAGACACACTGAGGCCCATGGCCGCCGAGATTGTCATAAGAATACAAAATCGCTTGTTGTAGTTCTGCTCGGGCTCCTTACAGAGCCAGATTGAGCCCAATATGGACACAAGTGACGAGCCCATAAGGGACCAACGTTCCGGACCATATAACACCATGCAGGCAGAGCTGAGCATTGCCGACAAGACACATGATGCTAACGTTGCATACACACGGACGAGATGTTGTTGTACGTCTTCTGTGATGCCGCTGGTCTTCATCATTGTCGCCATATTCCACTGCGAGGACGAACGAGTTCCAAACATATTCAATAGTAATTTCTAGTATAATTAGAACGCTTTGTGAAGAAAACGGGTAAGTTATACCGTGATACCGGTACAACTGGACTTTACTTCAGTGTATACTTATAAGAAGTCCACCACTCATTTAAATACGATACTTAATCAAGTACTTCTGAACATTGGACAATTCACCAACATGTCGGAGCTGTACGCGAATAAAGTGTGTCTATCGCCCATGGTCCGCGCAGTACGTTGCCTTTGTACAACTTGACTATATTGATACGATGTATTCCTGTGATAGCAACGCAATTGTAATGAATACTAAATGTTACGTTTACCGTAGGGGACTCTGCCATTGCGTCTCGTGTCATTGCGTTACGGTGCTGATCTCGTATACGGCGAAGAAATTGTTGATAAGCGCATTATTTCTGCTGTGCGTGTACCTAATGGTACAACTCAATGTGGTTTACTTTCGTAACGCGTAACTCTTTTTGCATTAAGAGTTATTGATGGAGGAATCTCGACTGAAGTCGCACTGTTATGTGCGCTGTATGTCAATGACCTTGCAGAGACTCTTAATTCTGTGGACTTTATTAGTCGAAATGGTGACTCGGTCGTGTTTCGGACGTGTCCAGAAGAGACTGGAAAGGTCATTTTTCAAATTGGAACAGCAGATGCAGTGCTGGCACTCAAGGCGGCGGAGGCCGTGTGCGTCGTTAATGGAGTTTGTAACTCGATAAAAGTTGTGGTCTGATAGCTGTTTTTTTGCGACGGAATCTTGCGTTTGTAGTGCACGCGACGTTGCGGCTGTGGATATCAACATGGGCTGCCCCAAGCACTTCTCCGTACAGGGTGGAATGGGTGCAGCCTTGTTGCGAAAACCAGAAATTGCTTGCGATGTAAGATTTTGTATCTTGTTAGTCGTGCTTTTGTACTGTCAACTAAAGGAACTTCTATCGATGGCTGTGAAGATCATTAAAACGTTGCGCCGGAATTTGACGATTCCTGTGTCCTGCAAAATTCGTCTGCTTCCAAATATTCAAGACACGGTACAAGCTTTTTTCTTTCCTGATGGCTAATCATGTCAGGAATTTTATTATCTTTTGGTTGAATAGATCGATACTGCAAAGCGCCTGGAAGATGCTGGGGCCCACGCAGTTGGTGTACACATGCGGCAGATCGACGAGCGTCCTCGCGACAAGGCGAGTTGGGAAAAGCTAGCGCCGATTGTATCGGCGCTGTCAGTTCCTGTACTCGCGAACGGAGACGTTTTCATGCATGAGGATATCGACAAGTTGCGGGAGATTTCGGGTGTATCTTCTTTTCTCATTGCTCGCGGTGCCCTTACCAATCCATCCATTTTCCGAAAGGAAGGTCGCTTGCCTGTGGACCAAGTGGTGCGCGACTATCTGCTAGCTGCAGCGGAGGTTGACAACGTGTTTCAAAACACCAAGTACAATGTTATGCGTATGATTCCGAGCTGTCTAGAGGATGCGTACGCGCGTGGCAATCATTATGGATATGCAAAAGACTCTCAAGTCGTTACTGTTCCTGAGCTAGCAGCAACAAAGAGTGGTTTGCAGATGTATTCGTTGTGGGGTCTGCACAACAACTATAACCAGTATCAAGACCAATTTCGGGCTAAGGCTGTAGCGCTGAAAAAGCATTCATATCCTGACGAACAGACTTTTGAGACACTGGTAGCAGTCCCTGGAGCGCATGCTTTGTACGCTGAAGCACTTCAGGCAGAGGGTAGGACGCCAAAAGCGTACAACAATTGCATGGAGAAGCCAGAGCTTTTCTGCGAGGCGTGCAAGATTCAATTACTAAGCGAGCAGGATGTCAAGCTGCATTACAAAGGCCGGAAACACAAGAACGTGTTGCGTCGACAGACCTCTGCCACTATCTCCAAGTTCGTGGCAAAAGCGCAACTGGAGCAACAACCTACAGCAAATGACACTGCCAACAATGCAGGTAGCAGACTTATCGAGAATGGCAAAAGTGCATCTGATCATCGAAAGTACGACGGAGAGGATGAGCGGGATACAAAACGCTTAAAAGCGTGAGTGTGAGACTGTAGAACATCGATTGACTTGGATAAGCGGCTACAATTCGAGACACAAACGTTGGATCGCCGGCAGAGCCTTACAATTCTCTTGTCTGATTGTTACGCAGTGGGATTGTTACTTTGGCAACTTATTTTGGTTTCCATACATACGACCAGTTTTCGCCAAAACAATAATGTAAAATGAACATGAACGCCGTTTCTGAGGTCATCACCTGGTCTTTTTACGAGAGTTCTTTGCACTCCTGCCACTTCTTCAATGACCGCCTTGCATTGTAATCCCGTCTGTAGCAGCGAGAAAAATGAACTGCGCATTTTAAGTGCCATTTCCGCGATCAAAAGAACGGCAAACGAACTCCTACAGAAATGGAACTATCCTCGCAAGAGGTTACCTGATACCCATGATAGAAATGACGCCACGGCAAGCACCGCCTCCCAAGATCACGTCTGTCAAATACAGCGAACAGCTACAACCCGGAACGGTACAATTATGGCCGAGATAGCCTTCACCCTTTGAGCGAGTCCGGGACCTTAACGGGTAAAAATGAATTGAATGGACCAAGTGTCAAGGACATGGACATCGCTAGCGACGCTGAATACGCGCATGCAAGTAATGCCGCCGCCACGTACGAATGGGCACGTCCTGCAATTGAGGATAATGAGACTCCGACAAATTATGGTAATTAGAAATCTAACAATTGCAAAGAGGCAACGAGTCCAAATTTTCTGCTACTTATTTACATACCTGTTAACGCGTCATATGGCCGCTTTCCATGCATGGAAAACATATCGAAGGGATAGGATCAACATGTGCTAAGGTGTAAGAGTGAGGTACAATCCCAACCATCAAGCAAATGACGTGATACAAGTAGACGTGCAAGAAGAGGTGACCCGATTATGTTGTGCTTGCGACACAATGCAGAGATTCGCGAGGCGACGGACTGACTCAATCAAGCTTTGCTTCGCACTCCTACCGATAAAGGCCCCGTTTCCATAGCGATGACCAGCTTCTTTTGATTTTCTTTTGGCTGGCTGGAAAACTCGATCGAAACGGCCACTTCGGCAACTGACCTTGACGCAGCCAAATTCATTACGGTCCCACGCCTTGCACTCCATTCCGCCGCGACGCATAGAAATTCATATGAGCGACCATGTTCTCGAACGTCTTATAATGATTGCTAATCGCATCGGTGTTTTCATTTGTCGCTCGCTCCCTTCCTTGCAAGTACTCGGAAAAGATGCGTAATGTTGAGTGAGCCACACGCCTTCGATGATCATTGTGACGGGATAAGTCCGTTACATAATATTGACACTTATGTGAAGTGTCAATAACAATGTTAATATAACTAATATTGTTTGATAATATTATATTTTCTTATAATATTGTCCTCGCATTTCCTTATAATTGGAGATGCCCTCTAATTGGTTGATATAGGCCATTGTATCAACCAAGGCGCTGACCAATGACTGATGGACGCGCGCAATGAATGGAGGGCACGAAGGTAGCACATATTTGTACTTTAATATAGTTAAGACAAGATTATTGCTATTTCAGTTCTATTTGATAGTGTAACGGGCTACAAGTTACATGGCTCGTTAAGTATCAAATACTTAACGGGCAGGCCTAAATGGGTACGAGATACTTTAGGCCTGCCACTTGGGTGAGGAACATCAATGTGACCCACCCTCGTGAATGTGATATCCATGGATAGATTCACATTCAACAGGGACAACTTCCAGTTGGGACTAGGCGTCATGGTGACGTCACAGACGGACGTCACCAGCGAGCTTCAATATAATTTAGGCTCGCACGTAAGGATACGTTTCTAAAGAAACGCGTATCCAATCTTTGCATAATTAGCCAATCAGTAGTTAAACTTATATTTAGTTAAAATCTATTAAATATAAGTCAGTTATGAATCTACTAAACATCACACACTGCGCACGAGAAGCTGTATAAGCTTCTGCGTGTCGTAAGTGTAGCTCTTGTCTTAGCCATTCGTTGCGCGGTTCGCTTCAAAGCGACCGGCAACGGTTGGTACAGCGCTTCTTAGCGCCGACCAACACCACCACTACCGCACGCGGAGGTAAGACGGTATAACCGCTTCCTCGCGCTGCTAAAGGTGTGACCGCGTAGTACGTGGCAGCTTCTTTACGAAGTCTTCGTCTTAAGATAGTCTAACTATATCAAATACAGCTCTCTTTTTCCCTACTTTTTTAAGAGTGTTGTTTCAAAGTAAGCTTCCTCAGCCTTTTTGTGTAAGATAGGTTTTGAGGCACCTGTTTTCACTGTAATCAGTGAAGGTAGACTATACTGTTATCAGTATAGTCGGAGGGTGCCCCATTACAGACTTCCGTCTGTAACGTCACCATGACGCCTAGATCCAACTGGGCGTCATCCCCGATAAATGTGAATCCATCCATGAATATCGTATTCACGAGGCTGGGTCACATTGATGTGCCTCACCCAAGTGGAAGTCTAAGGTACCTCGTACCCTATTAGACCTGCCCGTTAAGTATCATATACTTAACGAACTCGGGTAACTATTCGCCCGTTACAAGTTAACAATGAAAACTTTACTGATGAGAAGCAATACGAAGTAACAGTGTAAAAGGCAATTAGAATGCACAGCTCCACTAATTGCAGAAGTCGGATAAAATATACTTATAAAAGGGCTTGATGAGGTAGACAATATAAGAATAAATTCGCTTTTTTACTTACGACCGAGTTCACAACGCTTCCAACATGGGCATCGGTGAAAGTGCCATTGGGACAATGTTTTTTACAGTAGGAAAGTCACGGATGTTGCCACGATGAGTATGAAATTACAAATCTTATGACAAGTCGAGGAAGCGAATTGTCACGTATCATGAATTGTGTCCAAATACGCCTATGATCTATATCAATTCCTGTTGGGATGGTGGAGTACCAAACGCACTATATTGGCCAGCAGCAAAAAGAATAATTTCAAGAGTATCACGTCGATGCAGTCTTCTTCGCACACAAAACGAAAGTAGGATGTGCTTTTGCATGTGCAACGAGCCATTCGAGCCTTCGTGAGAAAAACATACTAAATGATACGTAATAGCGTAAACGACAATGAACAAAGTAAATATGGTAATGGTAATCTGTTCGCTAACGATCTCAATGAATCCATCTAGATGAAGTAGGCCAAACAAATAACACTTAAGTAGAAGAACATGGCCGCTATTTAATGGCCGAAATTTGACGCATTTTTCATCTTAGTAACTTGCGCAGATTAGAGTTCACAGTCAGTCAGGTCGCCTATCACAGGATTGTTCCGGACGAGTTGATGAGACTAATATGTAAAGGCTTTTTGGTCCTTGCGGTGATCTTGAACCACCTTTGGACATTGCGTTGGTCGTACTACTCGTTGGCCATGTCCAAGACAACAGCTTCTTCTGTTAATGAGTTTGTGGAACTCTATTTGAAGACTTGGAGAAGGCGTTATGAAGCTCGACGAATCCACCAGCTTTTGTGTTGATACTGGTATGGAAGCGACAAAGACGTTATGGAGTTTGTTCAAGCATTGATACGAGCAATATGATAAACACGCTTTGAATCACGGCAGCAATAACACCAGCTCATACTTTAATGTCATGCAGCAACTAAGTGAGCACAGATAACTTACTGTTTGGAATTGGATTACTTATAAAGTCGGCAGGTATTTGTATGTTCCTCGTCTGGAAAACGCTGCTCAATCAATTACCTTTTACGGGTCAAAGCACCTTTGTAGAAAGTAAACGTGGTGAATGAAAATCAAGCTCTAGCAAATCAATGTGGACCTCGCCACCAACTGCAAAAGAGTGAGTATAATTGATTCAGCTGAAAGACTCGCTCATGTCGTCCAGTCGACACTAAATCTTAAGATGTACGAAGTCCGCCGGTTTATACCACCACAAGAGAGCGAGATGCCTCAAACCCACCTCGTTGGACTTACGGCACAAGACAACGTCGAGCATAAACTCACTGAAATTATTTACGTGCACACTGTCGCTAACTTTTTCAAATCGTTTGTTGCCGTGTGCGACATCGTATTGTCGATGGCATCACTACGACAAGCCTCGTGGTGCTGAGGCTTTCCATTGCTCTAGCAAGGACAGATTGACGTAGGTCTTCTGCTTGCTCCTCCGTCCTCCTCTCATTCACAGAGATCCGTTCGTGAGCCGGTTCACTAAACCGAATGTGGTGCATTGTCCAACCGCTAAATGATGGTGTCGCCACGTGCTTCCAAAGTGCCTGGTAATGTATGTTTCGGACATCGAATCTGCCATTCGACCGGCTACATTTTCAGCTATAAAGCTCGACTCAACATCTCTCGCTCAACTTGACCCATTACCTCTGTCACCAAGCCTTGTCTATGATGTCCGGTCGAAGTCCGCCATTCATTCGTCGTAATGTTGGCGGCAAGTCAGTAGCAGCCGGCGACCCGATTGCTAGTTAATGTCGACGACATGCTGGCCTCGACGACTGATCCGAAGGCAACTGCGGACGCTATTAACTTTGGGAGCGAGCTGCAGCATGCCATCGATCAATAGTTTTCGTGGCAAAATAAACACCCGTCTCAAGTAATTCGTAGAGTGAGATTTGACCATCGCCACTCGTCGATGGGCTGAAAGAGTTTCTTATGTTGTAGTGACCCAGTTTCTGATTTACCGTTCATACTGCTGCAGCTCCGTCGTCCAGATGTTCCTTTTAGCTGTCAACGCCCCATGGACCAGGAGACATATGATTGAGGTCATAGGTCTCCCGGACGCTGAAATATGTCGAACGTCTTTTCAAAGGCCAGCATCTTCAGTTTTGAATCCTGTAAGAGAACCATAAAACAATGGGGACGATGTTAAGCTCCTCTCGATTTGCCGTCGCTCCCTTCCCATCATCTTACGATGTAAGTACTTGGACAAAAAAGCGCATTCCACGGCGTGCCACGGCTGTGTGCTGTCGCCCTCATTCTCCTTCTTGTCGAACGAACCACAGAGGGGCTATCATTGACGCCGATCATCGTGGCCTGCACCGAAATCTTAAGCGAGAATGAACCACCAATTTCCACTTCAGGAAACGGTGTTCCCGCCGCTACAATTGTCAGATGCGAGCAAGGGCATCTTTGTCAACACGGCGTTGATGCAACTTACGAGGGCGTTGCGAGACTACGACAAGTATCAAAGATGGCAGGCTTCTCGACCGCCAAGTCTTCGGTATCAATTGCATCCGGCAATGTGGAAACCCATCAAGACATGCGAGCAACTTACAGTCTATCGTCGAGTACCAGCGGACGATGCAGTAGTCACAGCACCAGCAAGAGGATCAAGAAGACGAGCACGTAGTCGAACACTCGAAGCCATGAGATTAGCTACATGTTCCGACTCTGGGATGAAAAAGTCCGTTACCGATTCTTCGTGGCCACTTCCAGCTCGAGGATCAGCACACACAGCAAACAGTGAGTGGACGATGCCCACGCTTCTCCAAGTAGGGACGATCGAGGGGACGTTGGACGACGTCATGTACGGCTCGTCTTCATACGACCCCATTAGTACGTTAATCGAGTCGTCCTACACGGGTAAAGAGGTCGTAGACGCAGACATATTGTACGAATTCCAGGGTCCTAGTCCTGATGAACCGTTTCGGTTTCTCGGATTAAAATGGGTCGTCAAATCCACGTCGTCTACCGTCAAGGCCTTCGAGTGGCCACGAGACTTGACGTTTCTTGCAGCGACAGGTGTGCTGCATCGGCAAAGTGGTGAACGTGTGGGGTATCATTTGATGCACTCCGTTGACCTCGGCAGAAATTACGGTCCTCTCGAAGGAAAGCGAATTGTGCGTGGTCGAGTGTCGTCGTGTTATCTGTATCGCCAGACTTCGACAAATTCTGTCGACGTGTACATGAAAACGAATTTTGAACCAAATGGCTCCGTTCACGAAAGTGTGGCGCTGATGTCTGCAGCCGACAGGCTGACGTACTGCTCAAGGTCTTTGCTTTGTGCACAAAACAAAAAATTGTCGTGGCTTTTGGCTCATCCAAAGCCTGATGAGACAAAGGCGGGATCGGCACGGCCGAGCCCAAATCGCGTCAAAAAGCGCAACGATTGTGGAGTATGTACGAGGCCGATTGGCACTTTTTCACGAGGACACAGCTGTCGTGTTTGCAGTGCTCGCACATGCTCCGCTTGCTGCGTGAAGAAAAAGTTGATTTTTCCAGGTCAAAAACACAAGACACTTGAGCAGCGCTCCATTGTCGTCTGTACACACTGCCTGACTCATGCGCGGAAGCTGGCCTCGGTGGAAATTGCAAAGCAGGAAGTTGCAGAGCGCAAACATTTAAATCGGCGACGTGGCACTCTTCGAGGTTCTGAGGCATCTACACGCAACAATCGTTGTCGTAGCAACAGCCACTTTGACATTAACAAGCTCCGACGTGGAATCGGAAGCAGACGGAGAGCAGAAGATGAGAAATTCGTTCTCACTGACCCTTGCATCACTTCGACGCTAGACCAAACAAACTCTCAGACAAAGCTAGCCTGGAATTATTACTCGGAGACGGAAGATAACGACGATGATGATGATGCAATGGTCAGTTTGAACGAATTTCAGCTACTATTAGACAGTCAGTCTTGCACGCCGAATACGAGGACACGAAGCGACAGTAAGAGAGTCATTGCCAAATCAACGAACGACGCACCGATTCCTATTGCGGCTCAGCAAGATATTTGGGATGTCGACTCCGAAGCGCAAGGCGAATACGACTATGGCGGCTTTGTTATGAGCTCGCAGACGATGTCGCTGCATTCAGAGGTGCCGATCCTAGGCACTTCGCTGCCTGAAGCTGTGGTGCAATACGCGTGGGGAGAGGCAGTGCTGTCTCCGGTAAACCAAAAGACATTAGAGTCTTTAGCGGCGTTACCGTCACCGTCGTCGTCACCACTGCCGTCGATGACGTTATTGCCGAAAAATACAGAGGTGACGTGGCCATCAGCTAAAGGTGATCAAGCCACAATGCGGACGCTGCCTGTGCCAAAAGCTACAATTCCTCGTATCCACGCAGGAGCGTCAACCCAGGAAGTCTTGGCGCAGTTCGAAGAGCTTTGCAATGCTGCCGAAAACGTGTACCAGGCGGCGAGGAAGCACACAACAGTGCAACCGGCCACTACTAGATTTGACATGAGTGCTGTCGATTAGCCAATGACTACGACAAGGACGATTAAGCTTATGGGAAGCAGTCAAGTGCCTATAACTTCAACATCGTTATTATATAGCCTATAACCCATTATGTAGCCATGTTTACGATAACTCAATTGCTTTGTCATCTAAACCTAAAAAAAAGAATTGTGCGTTTTCGTCTTTACAGGAAATTTCTTCACACACACGCACTGCTTTTCTTTCTTTTCGTGTCCAAAAGAATGTGCCGTTTCCTTACACTTGGTAGGCTTGAAGCGTGGCGGGTGCACCGAAATGAACTTGGTCGCACTTGAGCTGAACAGCCATCTGGCGGATGGCACTGGCACCGCGCAAACAACCCGTGGTGCGATCATCTTTGGCAGAGCCAGAGATATCCAGACGTTCACGGATCAGCATACGCGCACGAGATACGCGATACGCCACTCCCAGTAAACAAAGCACGAAAAGCAAGAGGGATATGGCAAAAGGCAATAAATAGCCCTTTATAAGGTACACCACCGTCAGCAGGAAGAGCAACAGACGACTGGTATACGCAATCAGATCAAGGAATACCCCTGATCCATATGAATTAAGACCTAGCCGCGTCTCCAGCTGCGCCAATGGGATACATGGACAGCAGCAAACCCACCAGTAATAGGCCGT
Organism: Peronospora farinosa; assembly: GCA_947646735.1. Lineage (NCBI taxonomy): Eukaryota > Oomycota > Peronosporomycetes > Peronosporales > Peronosporaceae > Peronospora > Peronospora farinosa. Next base: position 304,132 of record CANTFK010000343.1, read on the forward strand.
ACGCATATCCGCATCATGCAAATTTACAGTCCACATGTTCATGCGGAGTCCATTGGGATCAAAGTCCGTAGGCGACGTCAGTGCCTTGTTATCAGGAGTTAAAACCGTCACGTATTCGCCATTTTCACCTACAAAACCAGGCTCAGATGGTAGAGGAAGTTGGGCCTGTTTTTTGTCACTCATTGCTCGCTGCCTTGTCGCTTTAGGTGTAAAACTGATTCTGCGTGTGCTTTGTTTGTGGATGAGGAAATGAAAGAATCTGGATGTGACGGATTCACTTTCTGAAATGAGGGACATCTAAAATTGGGATGTAGAATATACTTGTGCAAGTCGATCGATCGATTGTGCAAGATAGATATGTTGTTGTAAAAAATAGACCTTTGATATAGAATGAGTGCCACGGAAAAAGATCCACAACCCATCTTCAATGACGTGGATGGCAGGACTTGCAGCTGCCCAGTGCCATGCCCGACACGACGATCGCACGTTGCTCACAGCTAGATTCAAAGAGGCTAATGGTTGATACAGCTGCTATAAATAGAAACTGCAGTAGATATTTGACCATCACGTTACGTGCTTTTTTTGTTTGATGGACAAGCATTAATATATCTGTTCTTACATAATATCATTTGTTAAAGGAGCAATTGTGGTTAAAATCATCAGAAATATTTTTGTAACTTATTATTTTACAAAGGGACATTAAAGACAGACGACTGTGCGTCTCAAGTTTTAACGGCTGGCAAGAGATTCAACATCGTCCCATGAGCACGCTCACTTAGTCGGCCCAGTCCCAGCGCCTGACGCAGCTTCGCAAATTGCTGACAAATGATTTCATCATTTTAATTTCCTGTTGCTACGATGGCGTCAGTGCCATTCGGAGTGACGTTTATGATGGGCTTTGATGTGTCACCAATTTCACGGCCTGCCGGATACACAGGTATACATACATACACACACACGTCTCACATGCTGATGGGATGTATACTGCCTCTTTTTTGTGTGGTTATATTTAGCTTTTGTCTTTCGGCGAAATAATTTGTAGTGCCGGAAATATTTGCGAACTGCTACGGAACATTCCGTGCATTGGCGATGAAGACAGTGGGTACGGTAATGCCATGAATGAAAAGAGGACCGTTGCAGCGTAGTGTTCGGGCGATCATGGCCGGTATCATATTGGGAGACCAAGTGTGGGCCAAAGCGATGTGGACATACTGATTATGCTGATGTCGCGAAGTTGAGTAAGTCAAGGTCAAGAAAAGATAGTGCGAGCTTAAGTACCGGTACAATTAGCCTGGGCCTGGCAAGGCATGGTCTTTCCACGGAGCGACGGGACTGGACAGCAGGAGTGTCTCCGCGCCAAGAAAGAGGACGACAGTTTTAAGGATCGCAGGACCTCTGGAAATACTATTCAGCAGCTGATTGAACCTTTGCTGTCATCGACATTACCGGACCCTGATGGTGGGCAGCAGCAGTACACAACGGAGCTTGAAAGCCTGGCATCAAAGACGATCAGCTGGACCGACAACGAAGGAATGGGTGGTGGAGCTCTCTCGGCCACTTCGTCACTCACGCCGGGCAATGACACTATAGGAAGAAGCATTCAGGTCCGCGTACTCTTAAGCCAACAATTCATGGAGTGTGGACTAGCAGGGGAAAGATTCAAATCCACGGAAGTATGACAAGATTTGGTTCTGCACTATAGCGAAACTGTAACTGCATCGGATTGGAGATCGTACGTACTCCTTCTTTATTACGACGGTAGGCGCAACCACGCACCAACAAGCCAAGCTGCGACGTTGGGGGTAGCGATTTTGCTGATCGCACCGAGCGTAGCTGTGGGTGAAGGGCTTTAAGAACGAAAAGACATACGTCTACGCCACTCCCCGTAGCGTGGTCGACACTTTCGCGAATAAACGCGCATTTTTGATAAACGGGCCGCTCGAGCAGACATAGACAACGGCACACGTCTGCTGGTATGCTGCATTATACAATCGAGCACCGGCGTTGCTAACCAGGCTTGATAATTAGACGTGTCATAATTCTTATGATTATCGAAGATATGTCTGTGAGGAATTTCCTCGATCTTCTGCCATCACTACGCCGAATACCTACTCATTGCTCAATCTTGACGGGCTTCTCGAGGGAGGCGAGCTCGTTACATAATATTAACACTTATACAGTATGAAGTGTCAGTAAAATATTATCAGAACTAATATACTCGACATTATTATCTTTTCTTATAATATTTTCCTGATATAATGGCCTATATCAACCACTGCGTTGATTAGTGACAGATGGACGCGCGCAATAAAAATGGTGAACACGAAGGCAACATACATATTTGTAGTTTAATATAGTTAAAACAGGGTTATAACCGATTCAGCATATTATCTAGTTTACTATATTAAATACAGTTTGCATATTCTTCACAACTAAGCGTTTGTTTAGTTGCTTAGCATCCTCTGACTCTTTGTGTAAGCGGGACACCTTCTTACAGTAGGTAGACTATACTGTTATCTGTATAATTGGAGGGTGCCCCGTTACACCTGGTAGCACTTCGTGGTCCGTTCACGACCATCGATCCTATTGCTATGGAACCAGCGAATGAGGAACGGCATAACGCAACGCGTGATGGATTTGGCCTTTTGAGTGATATCGAATGGCAGGCGGTATAGCTATTGCTGAAACTCTCGGCGAAGCCGCCGTCGGTGCCATGCTGCTCTTTCAAAGTAAAGACAAGTGTGGTGAAGTAAGCTCTTATAACTGTGTGACGAGACCCCAAACCACTTCCTATACGTACTGTCGACTTTCAAAGGAGGTTCCCCGATGCCTCGTATGGACCTTCTCTCACATCTGCAGTCTTAGAAAAACTTGGGTGCGGATGTAGATGTCTGCCTTGAAAGGGGTATTTTTGGGGGGTCTCGAGTGAGTATGCTTCACTCGGTGGGCCAGTAGGTGGCCACTCGATCGATCTAGTCGATAGTGCACTTAGTCGATAGTGTGCTAAATCTTCAAGGAACTTGTCACTAGCCTTTCCTTGGTAGTCGCAGGGGTGTTAATCTCCTGGACTTTACTTTGCTCCCAAACCGTCAGGTGAGGGAGGCCGCTTCCGATTGCGGATCTTTGGAGGGTGCTACTCGAGATGAATCCACAGGCCAAATAAATTCTGGTGTTCTTTTTGCACTTGATTCTAGCCGCACTAAACGGGGACGAAATGTATCCCTTCCCCGGAACAGATGGGCTGATCGAAACAAGTTCCTTTAAGCGTGACGAAGTCGTGCCACGTAGTTTGCAAATTAATTGATATTTAATTATGGGGCCTATCTTTTAACGCCTCTACTTTATTCTTGCCTATAGCCTTGATTTATTGTGCTTAATGGCCAGGAGTAGTTCGATCTCGAGGGATCGATATCTACCGATGAAGGACCCGGCGCACGGTGCTAGTCTCCATGGCTATGCATGTGTGCTTGAATCCGAGCTTGACTAGCCGCCCGTAGGTTCTAGCTCAGTTGTGTTCTTGCTCGCTGATAATGGCTCTGAGTGCGGCACCTCCATCTTCGTGACCCTGACTCTCGGCGTCGACTATTCACTACCGGTAACGTAGCTTCAAGGGTGTATTTAGCATCCCAACCATAGGTTAAATAGAATGGTGTCTCCCCCCACCGCACTCTGTCTTACGTAGGGTTCATCGCGAACGTCAATCGTACCGCATTTTCGTCCCAAAAACGCTATCCTATGTCGGAGACATACATCTTGATCGATCTAGTCAGGGTCTGGTCCATCTAGTACCGTTTGCCTGAGGTCGGTAGGCCATGGTCACTTGCTGACATTGCCGTACCATGCGACTAGACACCCGAAAGAGAATTCCGACATAAATTCCGGTTCTAGAACGTGACGGATCGCCTCACTGGCCCCAAAACGGCAAAAACACGCTCCAGATATCCCTCGGCTACCGTCTGGGCCGTTCGTGAAGCACTATCACATATTTGGTAAACTGATCGACCTAGATCAAAGCTCCGTACTTTCTTTGTGGACCTAGGAAGAGAGGGAATGTATTCCATTGCTATGATTAAAAGGGGTGCGTCGCTTTGACATTCCCAGTAGTCTTCCCTTGTAAGGTAGGTCTATCCTTAACGGTCTCACAATCCATGCAAAGACCCACATAGCTCTAAACACTCCGAAATGGACCTATCCAATGATAATACCGCCGAGTACGATGGTAGGTACGTCCAATTCCTTGGTATGATTATGATGAAGAATTTTAGTTTGAAGACTTTCAGGTGTTACCAATCTGGCTGTCACATCTCTGTCGTCTCCCTCAATTCTCTGGCTGGGGCAATAAACTATTAGCCCTTCTTCACTTATCTCGTAGTCTTCGGACATCTTACTGCATGCCCAAGCAGATTCTACAGACAGGTCACCCCAGTCTTCCTTCAAATATGCCTTTCAACTGTGTACCCAGCTCTCTTCTTCTTGCGCTTCTCGAATTCGGTTCACCCAAGGTCGTTATATTACGTCTTATTGCATAAAATCTTCTAAAATCTAATAGGAGACCGTGTAGAGTCAACGTGGATAACTTGACAAATGATATCCGGTCTTTAGGCACTCGCACCTCTGGTAATCGATTAATCTCTTCTATACCTGGCCACTCGATCTTCGGAATCGACTTATCCTTTTCTAAATTGGAATCTGTACTGTATAGCTGGTCCGCGCTCTAATTTTGTAAGATCGTTTCATATGTAATTATCCTTGGTAGGGACACGACTAGAGCTTACTTAAAGATTTTTCCCGTAATGGGAATAATCTTGAGGCCTTACACTCAATCTCTCCACGCATCTGCTGTACGACATAATTGGCATCTCCACAGATGATCAGTCGTCGTTGCTCTAAAGGCTTCAACAGGTCAAAACCCAGTAACATGCCCTCATATTCAGCCTCATTCACTGAAGACGTAGCGAGATACTTTAAGGAAGCCTCCGCTGTATCCCATGTAGGAAGTCTACATAAAAAAGCGCTACATCCCCCCACTTCCTTGTAACGCACGAGCGGACCAATCAAACTAATCACATACAATTTTTTTCGGATGTCGTTGTGGGTGTAGGTAGATCGATCGTTCGCCTTGCCTGCTTCTTAGGAGCAACTAAAGACAAAATCGAGCTCACAGGTAAGTGGCCACCAACGTTCCCAACACTCGGTCTTCACCTTTCTTGCACTAAATTTTACTAGGACACGAGGGCTGCCCAATCCCAGAAGACCCAGAAGAAGAAATGGTTAACCATGCCAATGTCCAATGTCCGATGTCGTCGTCAGGATAATGAGAGGTTAAGTGGTCACCGTGAAACAATTTTCCAATATCCGCAACAATGCCAACACATCCTGCCCCAGTACTGTAGTTCAACTCATTCGTCTAGAGGGCCCGCCTTGTGAAAGTTACCGGCGTAAGTACGCCTTCGTGATTTTGCTCTTATGGGTTGAAAAATGCTCCAGCAACATTCAACCGAGTGGTGGCTCACTTGATGCGTCAGCACTGTGCCTATGCACCCCATTACTTTGACGATGTGTTCGTGCATAGTAGGGCGGAGGACGGTTTGAGCGCAATAGACGTCATTTAGACGCTGTGTTGCAGATTCTGGGTGACGTCCAATTATACGCTAACTTGCAAAAGTGCGTATTAGGGGTCCCCGAGATATCTGTGTTGGGTTGCATCGTAGGTGCACACGGTGTACGAGCAGACACAGAAAAGGTAAAGGCTATAAAGGAATGGCCAGTCCCACGTAATGTGAAGGATCTGCGCCAATTCCTTGGGCTCGCTAATTATTGCATACGTACAGCAAGAATTATGCGGAGCAGACTAAGCCATTGTCTGGCCTTTTGAAAAAGGATACAGAACGGACTTGGTCAAAGGAACAAGAAGATGCGTTCACATCAGTGAAGAAATCTCTTGTAGAGGCACCGGTCTTGGCAATTCTAGACGCGGATAAGCCCTTTATCGTCGTCTGCGATGCAAGCAATTTCGCAATCGGCAGCGCGCTCATGCAGAAGAATGAAAACGGCATTGACCGTGTCATTTCGTATCAGTCTCGGCTTTTGAAAGCTGCATATCTGAATTACCCTGTGCATGACAAGGAGCTACTTTCAATAAAGTATGCGCTTGTTAAGTTTCGGGTGCACCTCTTGAGCACCGAACCTTTTGTGGTTTATACGGATCACGCATCACTGTGGACCACTATAAATTCACCGCACCTCTCTCCAAGAATGGCGAGATGGCTAACACTATTCTCTGAATTTAATTTCAAAGTTAGATATAAGCCAGGTAATTCGAATGTCTTCGCTGACGCGTTATCGCGCAGACCAGACTTCGAGGCAAGACACCAGGAAAGTGTGTCTCGTGCGAAAGAACAAGTTGAGTCGTCAACATTTGCAGCCATGAAGGCCTACCATGTGACGAGCTCAATGGCCTCCGATATAAAGGAGTGTTACAGTCAGGACAAACATTGTCGCCTGCTGCTGGATTAATTTGGTGGACAAAAGGTTACCATTCCGTCGCACCTCAAAGCGAAACTAAATCGCTTTAGTTACAGTGATGGCCTGTTATGGCACCAGCTGTCACCCTGTGGTCCCTTGAGAATCTATGTCCCTCATAACACAGATCTCAAGCTAATGATACTTCACGAATGCCATGATGCGCCATCTAGTGGGCATCTGGGCCGTGAAATACATTCTTACGAGTGTTAGATTTATTTTGGTGGCCCCACCTATATCGGTGGGCGGCCAACTATATTCGCTTTGAGAAGAGTGTCAGCACATCAAGCCTGCACCTTCTAGCAGTTCGCCACTGAAGCCACTGCCGATTCCAACTAAATGTTGGATGTCGGTCAGTTTGGACTTCATGTTTGGCTTACCGGCTGACCATAAAGGCAGGACGGGGCTCGTCGTTTTTGTAGACAGACTGAGCAAGATGGTGCATTTGGCACCATGTAGCATCAAGATCTCAGGAAAAGAGGCTGCTCTCTTGTTTCTGGATCACGTGTATCGACTACACGTGATGCCCGAATCCATAGTATCGGACCGGGATCCGCGTTTTACGTCGGTTTTTGGCGACATGTGTTTGAGCTGCTGGGAAGTAAGCTCCACATGTCAACCGCTGATCATCCCCAGACCGATGGCCAAACAGAACGGGCCAATCGAGTCGTGGCGGATGTGTTGCGTATTGTAGCGACTCCTAAAGAATGGAGCAAGCGATTGCCATTCGTGGAGTTCGCTATTAATAACAGTGTTTACGCCACTACGGGTGAAACACCGTTTTACATTAACGGACTGCGTCATCCTCGAGCGCCAGTCTCGTTTGTGCGCAGCCCGAGTCTTAGTGGGGGAGGGCCCCTCACTTCGCTCGGTGCGAATGCTAAAGAGGGTCAAAAGTTTTCCAAGTGACACTGCTAATTTAGCAGTGGTCACGACACCTATAGGTGTCACCGAGGAGGAACGGCAAGAAATGCCAGTGCTCCTTGATGATGACACTATAGTGTTATCAACAGCGTCGACCCATAAACGACCTCTTGGAGGCGTCATCGGCGAGCTGGAAGCTAAAAGAGTGCGCGAAGCTCAGCGCTTTGTGAATGAGCGATTAGCCATCACACGTCAAGTCCGTGACGCGATGGCAAGGGCACAGGAAAAGCAAAAACAATATGCAGACCAGCATGGTCGCAAAAACAATGAACACTTTAGTGTGGGGGACAAAGTGCTATTAAGTACCAGAAAAACGCAATTTCTGTACTACCTGTTGGTACTACTAAGATATTGCCCCGATTCATTGGACCATTTACGGTGGTAAAGTAGGTTGAAGACCTAAACTATAGACTCACTCCCTCACCGTATATGAAGACGCACCCCGTATTCTACGAGGGTCGTCTGAAACGGTATGTGGATCCACAAGAGATCACATATCCACATCGGTCTAACGAGACCGATGGTGACGTCGACTGTCAGTCGAGCGTCGTTGCCGATGAGGCGACGGGGAAGGTGAACGACTTCCTGTATACAAGACGGACGACAGAGGACTCGGTGATCGAGGAGGACTCTGCGCTTGACGCGGGTCTCTCATCACCATTCGCTCATGCATGTCCAAGCCGAGTTTCAAGCGGTCATACCCCTGACGATCCCTCGAATTTACATCCTAAAGATCCAAAGTCAGTCGCGAGACTTGACTTGCGAGATCAGCCACCTCCTTCCTCAGCAAGCGATATCCGCCTGCGACTGAACTACAACAGGATAGGCAGCCGCGAATAATTGGGCGTAATCGCCGCTACTATCGGGAGCCACCTGTGTTGGTGGATGCAGGTGGGAACACACGCTTTCTTGTTGAAAGCTTGATGTCCCACCGCCATGTGAAGTAAACTCTTCGGATCCTTGTCGAATGGAAAGGATACCCGAAGCGTTTCGACTCTTGGGAACCGATCGACGCGTTGCGCGTCGACGTGACTGTTGCTGGTGGCTGCTTACGAAAAGAAGCACCAGCTGGACCCCCTCTGCAAATCGTGATGGACTAGCAGGGTAAACGTGAAGATAAGGAGCTGGGGTTATGTAACCACCCAATATTTCCCTCGCACGCGTCATATCGAAGCTGATTTGCTGCGACCGCTGTTTCACAGCATCTACATGCGGTGTGACAAGGCGCAGGAACTCTTGCCTCGTATTCGTCGGTTGTTTCGTTAGAACGCGACACGACGGGGATAGGGAAAGCACGACCTAGTGCTTTGCCCTTACGTTTCCATGATGGAAAGACGCTAAAAAGTTTATTAGCGTCAATAGTGGCACGCCATGAAAGCGTCGCACTATTTGCACGCCAGCGTGGCCACTCGGATGGCGGTGCCATAGCTGGCAAACCATCACTCACGTAGCCGCCCTCGCGACGGCGTGCTAGTGAGGCCGACTGTAAAGTGAAGGGGCTTTTTACTCACCCTCGCCTGAGTCTTATTCTCCAATATGGATTGTCAAGACATCAGGTGAAAATTTGACTGAGGCGGACGATTTAACATGGCCGACCTGCTGTTGAGCCGCGGCTGTTCCTTTTAAGAAGCGCGCTAAGCATTGGTCGCTGCGCTCTTTGGAGTAGACGACGAGTTTAATGGGCCAACCTTTTACATAAGTGGTCATAGGAATGATACATAAAATTATATAATTAGGCATAGTGTAGTATCTGATTATCGGATACTGCGCGTTAATTTATTATTGGTCAACTATTGGGGTGACAGACCCAATAATTAGCCAATAATAAATTGACTTCCATATGGAGTGGTTTCGAGCTAGGAATCATATTCGCACTTACTGCGAATTAAAACTAAAAACAAAAATAAAACAGAGTTATATTTACGAGTTAATTAAGAGCGCTTCCTCAACGCCCTTTTAGTGTGAGACGGTAACGGGTCCTTAGCCCGTTACACCTGGTAGCACTTCGTAGTCCTTCCAATGACCATATTTGAGATGATCATGGATGAGTATTTGGTGGCTCCAGCGGTCTCTCTGGAGCATTCTGACTTCCCACATATCACCTCGGTGGAGTGGCAGGCACTACACCGCCTCACGGTGGTGTCGGGTGAAATTATGTTGACGTCGCTGCTGAGCACAGCAACGCACGATGATTAACGTGCCGCCATCCAAGATTTTATAGTGCGCAAGCTCGCCGAAGCAAATCGGCGAGTATTGACTTCCTCGCGCACTTCGCACCATGACGCTATCAAGATGGAGACGTCAACATACTCCGGTGATGATCCGGATCGTCTCCCCCTTAATCGCTGATTTCGCGAAGTGGATATTGCAATAGCGTCAAGATTAATTGACGCTCCGACGGCCAAGGTCAATTTCCTGTTGTCTCGTATTGCTGGCAAAGCTAAAGAATGGGCTATCGGAAAGCTCGTCGTAGATGAGTCGGCGTTTCCTACGCTGGAAGACATCCAGCGTGACTTACAACTAATTTTTGAGCCTCCTCAAGATGAATCTCACTTGCGTGCAGATTTCTTCTCACTCCAACAGGGCAAGCTGTTAATGCGTGACTACGTGCAGAAGACACGACATCATGCTTCGTGTATTACCACGCAGCCAATTGACATGGCTTCACAAGTCCATGTCTTTATTTTTGGTATGTAAGAGGGCATGACGCGTTACTGCCTCACGTGATGGGCCAAAGTCCCTCGAGGAGGCATTTGCCCTCGCGCTTCGTGAGGATTACACAGGCCATCGTACGGCTGTCTGTCGAGCACCAGCGCCGATGACTATGAACACAGCCGTATCACGAGGAGAAGCTGTGTCGTCGGTGTTACCCCCAAAAATGAGCGGTTCCAGTAGCGCGGGGCGCCCTACTGGCAGAAATGAAGCCCCGAGTACTCTGGTGGTAGCTCGGGCTCCTAGCCCCAAAGTAATTCATACTCACTTCAATGCCACCACCATGCGCGATGATTCGAGACTGATTATTATCAGTCTCATCGTCGCTGGAGTGAAGCGACCACTTCGAGCGTTGTTGGATTCTGGCGCTTCCAACAACTTCTTTCGTGCATCCTGTTTGTTTCTTCTCCCGTCCACTGTCACGTTTCGAGAAGGTCCAGGTAACATCGTTGTCAAACTTGCCGATGAACAACCAAAACGTGTTCCGCGTAAAACAGTGGTTTTACCGTGCACTTTCGACGATTTCCAGAGCAACGACGATTTTTTGGTGCACGAGATGAATAATGCATTAAATTGCATACTTAGGACACCGTGGCTATCACGGAATCAGCCGAAGATAGATTGGCTATCTCGGTCCATAAAACGACGAAGCGGATATGACGTCAGTAAAGTGTTTACTCATTTGTTGGTCGCTTCATCCGATTGGCCTCACGTCAGGGTCGTGAACGAACTTGCCACGACTAGTAGTCAACACAAAGAGAGCGATGGCCCTCTGTGTCCAATATGTTCTGTTGCACTGATGGAGCCACAGAACGAAGCGGTCGAACAGCGGTTCCCGCATACACAGACATCGGTCGAACAGGGGTTCCCAATTCACAACGAGGCGTTCGAGCAAGGGCTTCCGCATACAAGTGAGGCTGTCGACGACGAGCTTTCACCTCTAATTGACGAGAATGGGCGTACAAGGGATTTGCATGAGACCGAAGTGGTAGAGACAGAGCTCCCACGCCTAGAGGGCAGTACATCATCCTCTTGTGACAGCGGCGTGCCAGTCTCGAGCAAGGGCTCGAGACTCAAGAGAAAACGCAAGAAGAAGCACGCCGATCACCGACACGACGAAATGTACGTCAAAAAAATGATGCAGATGATTCCGTAGTGACGGATCCGTGTGTGCGCTTGTATATGTGGAGGGTTCTCCACATCGTGGCCGCTACATTGAGGTAGCGAGCCCACCGTGCACTGCTGCAGAGATCACATCTCTGTCAGACCTTGCATGGAAAGAATTCCTTCATGACCCCAAGGCCGGCGACATCGAGCAAGTGTGCATTGTTTCAGCCACCGAAGCAGCCAGTGAAGAAGTTCTGGAGGCTCGCCCGAAGAGCGCCGAGCCTAAAACAGCGCGCTAAGAACGCTTAGCGGCACAGTCTTGGGATGCTCTTCGTGCTTTGGGCAACCCTGTATACAATATCGCCCGTGAGTACGCCGATATTTTCCCGGCGAAAATTCTAGCTGAGCTTCCGGCGGATCGTGGTGTGCGGCACGAGATAGATCTCGTGCCAGGATCAAAATACTGCGTGACACGGCAGTGGCCATTATCACGTGATTAAGTCATCGCTATTGATGAATTTTTAGAGGGTCGCCGCAACGCTGCCCATGTCCGCGAGAGTATCTAGCCACAATCGAGTCCGACTTTCTGTGTGAAGAAAGCCACCGGCAATTGGCGCATTTTGGACGCCTTCAACAAGCTGAATGACGCCACGATCCCGGCTCAAACGCCTATCCCTCGAAAAGACATGGTATTGAATACCATGTCCGGGAGCGAGATCTACAGCGCCATAGATCTGACTGACGGTTTCTATCAGATCCTTATGAGAGACAGTGACATTCCGTTCACTGCGGTCAGCACCCCAAGCGGGATGCTTTGGGAGTGGTTAGTCATGCCACAAGGTCTTAAGAATGCTCCAGCTACGTTCAATCGGATGGTGACACAAGTACTTCGCTCACTTCGCGACTTTGCACCGAGCTACTATGACGACATTTTTGTTCACATCCGCGCTGAGCAAAAGCTCAGCGCTACGGAGGTACACCTTCGACACTTGAAACAGGTGTTTCAAGTTATGCGCGAGAATAAATTATATGTGAATTTATAGAAATGTGTCTTCTGCGCTCCCGAGATTCCAGTACTCGGTTGCTACGTCAGCAAGGTAGGTGTCCGCGCTGATCCTGAGAAGATCACATCGATCTGTTCCTGGCCAACGCCCAGGAACCAAACTGAATTACGTCAATGGCTCGGTTTGGCGAATTACTTGCATAATTATACGAAGAACTATGCTGACCTAATTCAGCCATTATCGACTTTGCTCAAGAAAGATGCAGTATGGTTGTGGACGGCAGAACATCAATCTGCCTTCGACTCCGTAAAGAAGAGCTTGTTCGAGGCACCGGTGCTGATGCTACCTGATGACTCTAAGCCATTCCACGTCGTATGTGACGCGAGAAATTTCGCTATAGGATGTGCCCTCATGCAATTTTGATCACGAGGGTCGAGAGCGCGTCGTGAGTTTTCAATCACGACAGATGAAACCTGCCGAGAAAAATTATCCGGTACACGACAAGAAAATTTTGGCTATGCGTTACGCGCTAATCAAGTTTAGAGTATATTTGCTCGGCGAAATTTTTATCTATCTACACAGATCACGCATCATTGAGTACCGCCGTCAAGAGTCCTCACTTGTCCCAGCGTATGGCACGGTGGTTGTCATTTTTTGCCGAGTATGATTTTGTGGTGCATTACAAGCCTGGCATAAATTAACATTCTCGCTGACGCGCTTTCTCGTCGTCCTAATTACGATCCTCGGCGCGACATAGGTCCTCAAACGGAGAATGTTGATTACGACGTTAATATCTTTGCGTGTTGTGTTGAGCGGGTCTCCATGCGATGATTTCGACACCCGTGCTGTCGATCCGAACTCAGATCGCTGAATCCTATGCGAATGATTCCTTCGATGCAAGAATCATCAATTATCTCAGGGTCCTAATCGCATTATCACTCGCAAAGTTGACGAAACCAACACGCGATAACATCAAGCGTTACGCTCTTGACGGTCCGTTGCTGACGTACACGATGGACGTCTTTGATCCCCCGCGTGTCGTCATCCCTGCTGATGAAGACCTTCGAGCCCGATTGGTTCATGAGTTTCACGACAGCCCAGCTGGCGGACACCTGGGTCGTGAAAATACATTTGCGAATATTTCTCGCGTATTTATCTGGCCGCGAATGTATAAGTAGATCCAGATATAGGTGCGCTCCTGTGAAACCTGTCAGTGTGTGAAGCCCGCGTCGTCTTCACAAGTTCCATTGCGTCCGCTTCCGATTGCTACGGAAGCCTGGCGCTCGGTCAGCATGGGTTTTATCTTTGGGCTTTCACCGGATGAACAGAAACGCACGGGCGCATTGGTTCTAGTGGATCGATTCAGCAAAATGATGCATTTTGCTCCGGTCTCCGCCCACATTACGGAGGAGACGACAGCGAAGATCTTCATTGATCTTATCTTCAGGCATCACGGCTTGCCAGAAATCTATTGTTTCGTACCGTGACCCGCATTTCACTTCGGCTTTCTGGTCCGAATTATTCCAGCTATTAGGCACGCGGTTGCTTATGCCTACGGCAGCCCATCCAGAGACGGATGGGAAAATGGAGCGTGTGAACTGAGTGCCCGAAGATGTCTTGCGCAGTTATGCAACATCGTTCTCATCATGAAGCTCTTTTCTTTCACTTGAAGAGTTTGCAATCAACAATGCTGTCCATGCGTCAACCGGAGCAAGAAGAGCCGAAACGCGAGGATGCCTCGCGTTGTTCACGAAAAAGGGCGTCAACTCTCTCAGCTTCAGAATAATATGTCTCAAAGCTTGGTGGGGTGATCTACCGTTGTAATTGCGCGGTACTATTAATGTTTGATTACGATGAGGATAAGGTTGCTGCCGATGCACCTAATACTAAAAATTTTGTGGCCAACGGCATATCGACTCCTGACGCGATGCTTTCCCCCGTTGCTAATTTTGCCCCAAAAGAGGATACGCCGCCTGTAAGTTTGGCTGCAATAGCCGAATTTCCGTTGTTATAAATCTCCGTTAGCTTGTGAGCATAAAGGAGAACCATGGTAGCGGTAAACACCATGGTTCAACAAGCTCTTCTGCTTTTCCTTCAAATTTCTCAAGACACTTTTAGAATCGCAAAGGCTAAGATCTTCACAGATACAAGCAATACTGGTGGCGACCTGTTCGAATGATAAGATTTTTCTCTGCTGCGTTAAGTTTCTTTAGATCTACCATGATGCTTAAGTACAAGAATCAGTTTGTTAAACACTCACAGCAAGTCTCCTGTTGATACTTGTAAACAATTTCTCATGTAAGCATGTGTTGCTAGCGGATATCATCTTGGACCTGTAATCAGGACGTTGAGGCTCAAGTGCAAGACCTGTTACAGGTAAGGAGCGGCGACATCTGATTGGCCAGATTGTGATGTGTGGGAAAAGGACTGCCGGACGTCACGTCTGACCATCGCATAGTGATGGAAAGACCGGATGGGAGTATGGTGTTTATTTGATATCTGATGGTACAAATAAACCTTATAGATGTAAAATAAAATCACCCGGATTCTTACATTTACAAGCTTTAGATTTTATGGCAAAAAATCACATGATTGCATCACATAGTGATGGGCGGGACCAGGCGTACCGAGGACGACCACGACGTGATATAGTTGCAGTAACGCACGGTTTGCAACTTGTATTTTAAATGAAAAAGTAGATTAACACCAACTATATTTCTCACTTTTGCTTCTAACAACTTGTGCAAACGTTCATTCAATTACCTATAACTAACGTAAGCGCTCAACTACAGATGTAGCTTTGTTGCCGAAATGGAGATACTTCGACGTCCAAGCATGTACAAAACGTTCCTTGTATACAAGCCACGTATTTGAGAGATATTTGAAAACTTTCGGTATACTTTTGAAAACGTTTGACAGCTCTTCCCACTATTGTTTTATATTCCACTTCTATGCTAGCCGCCACCAGAACATCCCACTGTTAATGAAACATAGTCCATTCCTCGTTCATCTAGAATTAATTTTGTATTTGGCCAGGATGTTCTTGTTAGTGTGCCATATGCACAACAAGTGGGACGAAGATGGGAATACTGTACCTATAGCTGCCATCAACGACAGCTGACGGTCTGTCAACATTAACAACTGGGCATGTATCAGGTGTCCAAAAAGTATCACTTCCCAATTCGCGCCTTCGAGCAACAACGGCCAAGAGACGAAGACCTCCAAAGAGCCGGTCAACTCAGACCTCCAAAGAGCCGGTCAACCGGCCCCCTCAGACCAGGGCGGGAAGTCCCTCCAACGGGAGGCCCAGGATATAGAGGGGGGAGGTTTTCCCTCTGCTGCGTGCGCTATGGGGGGCAAGCGCAGCGTGCGAACCGTAAGGGGAGCACCAACCTTGTCACCCCCGGGAGGAGAGGATCGACGACCGCGGTTATCATTCCCTTATTCCCCGATAATTCCTGCTATTCTACGTCAGCCTTCAAGACGCCGATTCGATCGCCGAGCGCGAATCTCGGTCCCACGAAGTGAACTTGCCAAGAACGCGAATTGATCGGCCCGTCCAGGTGCACCAGCGGTCGATCGGGACTGATCGGTGTGGTGCCCGGCGCTTGTTGCGATCATTGAGCCACTGTTTACACCTCGGGCTGGATACCCAATTCCACGTGCCCTTTTCGGAGTGTCCCCCGTGACGCCCGACGTCTCGAGCCAGCAGATTGAGCCAGCGAGGCGAAGAATGACGAAGTCCTGGTAGAAGCACTTTAGACATCTTACCAATCCTTAATGTTTGAAATAGACGGTCTGTTACTACTAGAGGTGTCCAAATAGTAGCAACTTTTAATAATGCCCCCACGGAATCTTCTTGCTTCTCTTTATTTAAAAAGCAGGAGTCGATCATAAAATGGGTATTGAAGCTTGTTATACCTACGATGGTGATGGCGAAAGGCTCGGACGTAAGGGGTGTATTTATGTATAAATTCCCAATATAAACTGGGTGTGAATTATAACAATTCCCATGAATAGTGACGTTCCAAGGTCAGCCACGTTTTTATCACGGACAGAACTGTCAATTTTGCCAACGTGCTGACTCCTTTACAACAGCGACATCTCCAAAATGGACAAACACCAAGGCGTTACTACTGCCATAGTATCTGTTGTGCCATTGTGCTGCTAAAATTAATGTATTGCTTAACAAACTTTCGGCTTTAGGAAGCAGTTTGTTTCTCCTAGAGGCTGCACGCAAATGTATAGTAATCTCATCCACTTACGACGTATGACGTTTGCCACTACAGTGCAAAAAGCGAAGTGAGATTAGATTGTAACTTAACCTAAAACCTTATACAAAATTTTAGTCTACACGGTGAACCAATCATTTTAACAGTCAACCAATCTGTAGACGGTTAAACCCAACCCGCGGTTACCGGATACCGAATCTTCAACATCGTTCAGCACTTCAACATGGTTCACCGTCCCATGGCAATGCCATCGGCCATCGGCCATCTAGAGCGTCGTGACGTCTGGAATAAATCCCAACTCGACGTAAGCATTGGGTTTGTGGATGAAATATAGTCACGACGATATGCAGTGAGAGAGAGAGGTTCAGATTGTCTATTTACACGGTGTTAACTATGTGCAAGATCTCTGGAAAGTCCTGAGCCAGAATATCAGCGCCGGATGGCCCGACGGTATATCGTGGCTGGCCGTCGTAGAACTCGGTGGCCCTCTAGGGTCGCGCTCAAGAAATTCAATGCAAGCATAAAGCAAGTCACCACGTGTGGCTGACGCAATTTTTCGACGCTCTCCCTTTGCGATTGCTCGGAGCTGACAAAGGCACGAGGCCCAAAAACTGGCGATGCTGCTGGGAATGTGGAGTGTGATAGCCTTGAAGACGGCTGCATTCCTGTCTATCCAAATTCGTGTTTGGCATATCGTCGCGAAGACATGCCAAATTTGTGTCCAGACGCGTTCGGCTGCATTGGCGTCATCCTAAAATCGGTCCGCTAGGAATTTTGTGCGGTACTCGGGTATGCTGTCAGCACGTCGACTTGCACAGGCCCCTAGAAAGTTTTGGGTCACTTGGTGGGTGACGATTTGCCCGGTCCAGTGACCAATGAGCTTTTTCCAAAGCGCTGCAGCGCAATCACATTTCCAAAACAGATGGACAATGGTCTCCTTCCTGCCGCTGCAATCCGGCGTCTTTTTGCAATTATTGCGTACAGTTCGCTCGGGTGATACAGAGTTAATTCTCTTGTCGCCACCCGGTACCCTGTCCAGACTTGATATGGAGTAAGACCATTACTATGATCCCACACTTGCGTCGGTGTTTGCTGGAGCGCTGCGCGTTGCCATTCATCCGTCGTTGCCGATTGTGAAAGGCGATCAACGAGAGCCGAAAGTTGACGGGCGAGAACTTTCTTGTGGAATCGGAAGGCCTGCTTGCCAAAGGCCTTTGTGATGAAGTGATATGACGTTGTGTCCGGAACAGACCAAGGGATCGATGAAGCTGCGGGTGTGCCTCAAATACGAGGCCCCCTCTTTGAATAGCGCGACCAATCGCCTGTCGGTCGGATGGCGAAGCGTCAGTGAGCTCCGGCAGTAATCCATGGCAGAACCAATGGATCCCATCCTCAGCTTGGTGCAAAGTGACGGGGCGGGTTTGGCCGTGTTCGCTTTCCGTTAAGTGGCCTACGATAATGCCTTTACCGAGAATCCTCCAGCGATAGCTTTTCACTTGCGGTGGTGCCTGTCAAAGCCGCAGTGGCGGTGTCGAGTTCAATTCTGTCCCGATGGGTAAGTCCG
The DNA here is from genome assembly GCA_947646735.1 of Peronospora farinosa. Taxonomy (NCBI): domain Eukaryota; phylum Oomycota; class Peronosporomycetes; order Peronosporales; family Peronosporaceae; genus Peronospora; species Peronospora farinosa. The sequence continues at coordinate 322,197 of CANTFK010000343.1, forward strand.
GGGATGACAATAGGAGGACTGTTGCCCACCGTCGAAGTTTCGCGTCCGAATGGGGACCGGGTTGACCCGGAAGTATGGGGACCGGGTTGACCCGGAGGTGTAGGGACCCGCATGACGAATTCCGCTGGCCCCGTTCGCAAGATGTGAAGGTGTTCGAGAGTGCAGTCCTCAATCCTATTGTACTTGGTCCTGGACAGCATGTTGCCGCTCTGGTCCCGAATCCATGGGTCGCACTCCATTTGAAGGTGGCCCAGAACCTCTGAATTTCTTCCGGCATATCATTGTACCCCAGTAGGTGTGTGGGGAAAGGGTCAATGAACGACAACACCAATCTATCCCCATCCCACCAGCTAGTAACTCGCCCAGGTCAAGCCGTCGAGTGAGCACGAATCCACGCGGTCAACTGGTCGTGTTGGTTTGTGGTCGGGGCGAGCCGTTCGCCCAGCTCTTGCTTTAGTTCCTGTCCTGGCAAGCGTGCTCGACTAGGCGATGCCCGTGGTTGCGACGATATGCAGTGTGTCTTGCACAAAGAAGGAAGGATTGTCGCATCTTCCTCAGGGAAATCGTTTGTCGAGCAGCTGTAATGCCCCAACTTGCCGGTCGCCCATGCTCAAATCCTACGAATACATGATTATGCAAACGGAACTCAGTCAAGGAACAACGGACGTACTATTTCTTACAACAAATATTTGCGTCCTTACAAGCACAATCCACACGGGATATCGTTCGACATTGTGAAGAATTTTCTGAGAGCATACGAGGACGTAACATGGCCTCGAAGCTACGAATAGTTGCTGGACTATTCGCAGCTTCGAGGCCATCTAATCCGGGAGTGCAAATCGTTTGACTACTGAAAATTCCACTCAGGATGAGCATGGGGACAAAGAAATCTACTTTCACTTTTAATTCTAGACACCGACGGCGACAATGGATAAAAAGCTCAAGGATGGCGTCGTTGGGGCTCACTCGCGCCACACTAATTTACTACAGAATGACAAACGCCTGGTCCCAGTCTGGGTACTTGTGATGATTGGACTGCTAGTTAGCGCAGAGGTGTACATCATCAGTACGTCACAAGCTTGCAATTTTTGGGAGAAAAAGTGCACTCCTACAGTTGTAGACGCCAACGATGTCGAGTATCTGAGTGATACTATCTGAGTGATACTCGACATCGTTGGCGTCTACAACTGTAGGAGTGCACTTTTTCACCGATATTACACGGAACTGAAGAGCATCGGTGCGTTGCCACCACCTGATATAGGGAAGAAACATGCCAACCTCTGCAACACGGCAAATCGGCTTCAAGCCCAATACGAGTACTGTTTGCCGATTTCGGGACGAAAGGACTCGCCGTTTTGCGATGCAGCTGATCGAATGAATTTACTTAACACGGATAGTAAGTCAATCTGTTTCGCCAGTGTACTGCACATGCTGATGGTCGAAGTGTACGAAGAGCTTCAAGCAACAGGAAATACCCCGTTCCTCACTTTTGGGTCGTTGTTAGGAGCTGTACGCAACCAGTCAATAATCCATTATACCGAAGACGTTGATATCGGCTACGTTGATAAATTGAAGATGGTCGACAAGTTAAGTGTTGCGCTGCAAAAGAAAGGCTATCACATGTTCTTCAAGGATATCTGGCGGGTGTGCGTGGCTCCGACTCACCCACTTGCTGGTCATTTGTACGACCCAGACCATTTAACGACTGAGAGTTTTGGCGTGCCGTACGTTGACTTGTACATGATGATGCAAATCAAAGGTACAGATTGGAACTTATTAGAGCTCGAAAAACTGCTGCCTAAAGACAGGGTTCAGCTATTCTCGCAAGTTACAGTTAATGGACAAGTGTTCGATACGTTTCGCGATCCAAAGTACTTCTTAACGGTAGCATATGGTTCGGACTATATGGTCCCAAAGTCCAGACAAACCCGTCAGTTGTAGCAAAATCCGGTAGCTTTACGTCTCAGTCGCGGTCAACTAGATCTAAACTACCCCAAGGCCGAGCGGACAATTCGACGTCGAGGAGAGAAGGAGCTTAAAGACGGGCATTTGGCAAAAAATAGAGAAACATACTGACTGATGTTTTGATTTGCAGTTTTGATGTTTCAAATGGTTGACTGCCGTCTAAGAACCTCTTTTTGAATCGTCGGCTCTTAAGAACTCGAACGCACTAGGCACACTAAACACATTTCTTGTAAACGCATATACAACGACGAATAGAGCTGATCAAAAATGGTAATCGGCTTACTTCTGATTTTGTCATACGGTCCAGGGTGCCTTTTGATACCAAGTGGTAGCTCAACTTCTTTAACATCCAGCAAGTATCGAATGCGTGTTGGCGGTGTGAAAATAGATTTCGATCACGATAACACTTTTGAACCAACGTTGCAACTTACTTTACAAGTCCAGCACTCGCATCGTTCAGTGTGCTTAGTACGCAAGACGGATAAAGTGGCGAAAACGCCGAATAGTTGCCATCGCAGATGCCATGTCAGTCGTAGTTTGACGACGAAGAAGACGACACATTTATTCTCCAGAGACCACAAGTTACCATCACACCTCCTCTTGGTGTCACGTACGCTCGGCAGTAGCGACGACAGAAACTTCAAGAAACCAAAAAAAGTAGCAACTTCATAATGTGCAAGCTTGTCTGCCACCCGTCAGTTATGTAAAGACTTTGAATTTACCTGCGTAAACACAGAGAGTCTCCGTCGCTACCAAACATTCAACACGCTGTTAGTCTACAACTCGTCCTTCATGATCTTGCGCAGCTCATAGGAGATATGGATGGCGCTTGGGCGCTGCGCATGGTCAAACGATAGACACGCACGCGCCAGCTTCACAATAGACGACGGGCACGACTCGTTAAAGCTCGGCTGCAACTTGCCAGCTGACACGAGCTGTAGGATCGTCACATCCTGCATCTTGCCGCCGTTGGTATTGGTAGCGTCGTAAAACGGAGCCTTGCACGTGTCAAGCTCAGATAGCACCACACCGAATGAGTAAATGTCAGCAAACTCCGTGTAGTGTCCGCCTAAGATGACCTCTGGAGCAATCCAGCGGGCCGTGCCCACACCAGCAGTCATGGTCTCGTCAAAGCTGCGGTTACGCGAGATGCCAAAATCGCTCAGCTTGGCGCCACTCTGTGCGTCGATCAGTACATTTCGAGACTTCAAGTCACGGTGAATGAGCTTTGGGTTCAACGTGTGCATGTATACGAGTGCATCGGCGATATCAATGGCAATCTGGCACTTCAAATTAGCCCACGTCAACGAACTGGCACGACTCGAGTCCAACAGCGATTTGAGGTCACCACAATCCATAAACTCGGTCACGGCTTGAATAGTTAGTGCGTTGGTCCATGACACACCGATAAAGCGAACAATCTTGGGGTGCTCCAAACGTGCCATTACCTTGATTTCTGTCGCAAATGCCAGCGCGTCCTGCATTGTTTTCTTGTCACCCAACAGTCGCTTGATGGCAACATTTTCATTCATGTACAGACCTAGCCATACTTCACCAAAACCACCACGAGAGAGCAGCTTCACAGCTTCCACATCGCGGTGCTCAATCCGTGCTGCAAGCAAATCTGGGTCATTCCAAATTGACGAACCAAATGTCGTGTCGCCGCCTGTAAGACTCGAGCCAAGATCTGTGCCAAAAATCGTCGACCCGCTCTTTGTTGCAAACTGACCGCCGTGTTTTTTGCGATACCACAAGAATCCGATAATAACCAGCACCAGGAGACCGCAGCCTACACCTAGCACGATGGGTAGCGTATGACTGCTGCCTCCATTGGACGACGTTGACCCCACACAAACCTGTACATTAGCATTATTCAGCGTCGTAGCCGAGTAACCCGAGCCACAATCCGTAATCGTCACGTCAGCATCAAAAGCCGCCAAATTCTGTAGCAGAGCTAGCTGCGACGCCGACACATGTACATTCATTAACTTACAACTGGTCATGTACAGGTACTTGAGTGCTCCGGATTCTGCCATGCTAAAGACATTGTCCGGGATACTTGTATAGGGGTTTCCTGTCAGATTAAGTGTCTGCAGTTTATTTAACACGACAGGAAAGTCTGTAAGCATGTTGTCTGCCAAATTTAGGTCGGTCACGGTGCTGAGGCCTGTCCAGATTTTGCTGGTGCTGACAGGCAGATCCAAGATGTAGTTCATTGATAGATCCAGCTTCACCAAAGCAGAAAAGTAGCTCATCTGCTCTGGAACTGTAACAAGGTTGGTATTTTTCAAATACAACACCGAATATGTCGTCACAAGTGACACGGACGAGATAATTTTTCTCAAGTTCACACTGATCAAAAACATGCTGACAACGCTCTTTGGCGTGTTAAAGAACGTCTGGTCCAGCAAAATATTCTTAATGTTGTTCTTATCTGTTGATTCGGTCGGAGTTCCCTGTAATTGACTAAGAGATTGTATGTGAGATATTAAGAATCAATACAATAACTATAACTGATATCAAAACACATACACTGATAAGGTAGAGCTACTATAACTCAAATCTGCAATCTGCGTCACATATGCCATCGTCTTATCTTCTGTATTGGCATTAGCTTCAAGTGCCAAAAGCCACTGATTTTTATCCCACAAGAGCGTATCCAGACACTGATACGTTAAATTACATTCAGTATTCGTCCCTGGTACCTCAAATTTACTGTCACTGTAACACGGGCCGCTTGACCCGAGCTTAATGCATTCTTTCTGAGAGGGTGAGTACAGTACACATGGATTTGCTGCACAATTGGAAGGACAACCAGATGAGGTCAAAAGGTTTTGTTTAAGTGCTGTGCAGTCGGCAGCACGTGACTGATTGAGCTGTAGTAGCAATAGCAGTCCCGAGTAGCGCCAAATGTGTTTCATTTCTATCCCTTAATTTACAATGTGAGCAGTTTCTTGAGATGTGGAAGACGAGAACTATAGGTAGGATAAGGAGGGATAGGGAACGGGGTTACTATGTAAGGTATTTTGGCTTATTTCCAGGTATATAAAGTCGTATTTAGGCGATTTCGTAGAGCCAATTAGGACCATTTCATACTTAAGAGTTCTCATACTGCGGCTATCTTGTAATTTATAAGGAGCGAGACCAAAAGCAAGAAGCCAGCTGGTATGCGCAAAAATTTGTAGTCTGTATACATAGGGGATCACTGCTTCTACGTTTAGATGTTGTTAAAGAAAGGTCGTGAATTTCAGAAGTCAACGTCATGACTTTCTTTTTGGTTGCATCATAAATTGGTTATACTATAAGTATTAATTCTCAAACAAATTATATTGCCTAAGTAAGTGGCGTAATATTGTAATGTATTCTGAATAAAAACTGCCTAAAGTGATACCCTTTGGAACTCACTAAAAGCAGAATAAGCAGACAGAATAAGCAGATAAGAGGAAGGCAGTAATAAAGTAGGCAACTTTTTCTGAATGCCTATTATACAGCATAAATGTAGCACCTTTTGCTTACCAGCACCACTGCAATCTATTAAAAAATCGGATTGGTAAGAAGCCAATGATAATATCTTATACAGATTACGAAAACAATATAAAAGTCACGGTTTAATTGAATTTTAGATTATTTTGTCTCGTGCTTCTAAATTTACTGCTCTTCGGATGTAGAAGCAATAGACTAATCAGATTATTTCATAAATTTGTTATGGGGGCTACTTAACAAATAGGTGGGGGATAAATAATAGAAGCCAAGTTTGTACCAAATAAAGGAACTGCTTGCACGCCAACCTTAATGGACACATACGGACGGTTCAGCTTCAAGTAAGAGCTGTCCTATAAATTTAGCTGTAAGCAACTACAGCTACTGCAGATGAGCAAAGACAAAAGTGGTGACATTATCGACGATTTCACGTCTATCTGGACTGCTCTGATTGCCTCCTCGATATCTCTGCTGCCACGCAAACAAGCATGCACCTTTGTAACAAATGACTACAGTAGTCGTTTAAAATTCTCTTAAACGGATTTAGCAACAAGTACGTCTCCAAAAATGTCCAGTCTTATGTAAGGTGGCCCAGTTTACGAAAGAGGCTTTTTCAATCGAAAAAATTAATTGGAAACTCCAGCACTAAAAATACTCTACAGGGTGATGACTGTTTTCAGTCGTTTGATAAAACGCGTTTGACTGTGTAAATGTTATCAGAAAAACACCGGTCAAAGAGGTGTTTTCTTATTAAAAGGTTACGCAATAATCAGCACATCGCTTTCTCATTGGCCAAAACCAATGTCAAGCACCCTTTCAGTTGAAAAACCTGCCGGTCATCAATGAGATCGCTCGTCCTCCTTCGTCACCGCATTTAACCAGTTACTTCTAATCTCAATGCGATTATTCCCTTTGTTTCTCATGCAATTTGCGATCATAGACGCTGTCCCTTTCCGGTTACCGCTGACAAGACGAAGTTTCAATATTGCTACCATCGAAACTGACTGGATCCACTCGAAAGCTACTGCGTATCATCCGGAACATCCCTGGAAACAGGAAGAAACCTACTCTACAGACAATGCAGCCCATCCCCCTCTACCTCATGCCAAGCGCACTACGCTTCAAAATTTTGGCAATGTGCAGTACATTGGATCTGTAGGCTTTGGACACCCCCCACAATACCTGGACATGATATTTGACACTGGGTCCAGTGATACGTGGATTCCTGGTATAAACTGCACGAGCTATGGCTCGCACCATCAGTTTGATATACAGAAATCAACAACTTGTCGTGATACAGATGAGAAGTTCTACGACGTGGTCAGTGGTCTGCTACTGTTTTGCCAAAGCTTAAAAACAAATCCCACATTCTGACCTTTTTGTGCTTTTTGACGCAGTATGGAAGCGGCTCGGTGTCAGGCACAGTGGTAGTAGATTCAGTGAGTATCTCGGGTTACACAGTGAATAGCGCTCGCTTTGGTGTAACCGATGACGAGAGTGAAATGCTGCAGGATTTTCCGGCTGATGGGATTTTTGGAATGGGGTTCGAGGGTCTTGCGCATATTAGTCGACCTACTGTGTTCGCGGCACTGGCAGGACAGAATGCAGACCTGGAGAACATGTTCGCCTTCTTCCTTACACATGAAGCATATCTTACAGGCAGTGAGTTGCATATCGGAGGTTATGACTTGTCAGTGGTCGGCCCGAACGCATCATTTCATTACACGCCCGTGGTCAAACTGCCAGAGTTCGACTCCTTCATGTACTGGACTATCAAGGTAAACAACTTTTTCATTCTCCCGCAGAGTATTGACGTAGATGAAAGCAACGGCAGGAGATCCAAGACAGACGTTACCGCCAATATATGCGCGCCATTTTGTTATGCTATCATTGACACGGGCACGTCGCTGATCAGCGTGCCAGCGAGTCAGTTCAACGAGGTTGTCACTAAGATTACGCGTGGACTTAACTGTGACGGCATCGATTGTGACTCCGTGTCTGTCGAGGACTTCCCGGTCCTGCATTTTGGCATGGAGCCGGACAACGTCTTTTTGCTGCAGCCTCAAGACTATGTGCTGTGTTCGAAGTGGAGCCAGTGCAAGCTTCAGTTCCAGTCGACAACAGATCGATGGTGGATTCTTGGAGACGTCTTCATCAAGACATACTACACATTGTTCGATGCCGAGCGTATGCGCGTGGGCTTTGCGTGCGATGGCGACGTCTGCCAGGGCGGCCAAGGGAATAATTATGGAGACAACAGAGAGAGCCGCCTGCTCACCGCGTGGGAGAACGCCTTCTTTTTAGGCTCGTGCTTTGCGGCCGCAAGCATGTTCCTATTCGTGCTTCTATTGAACCAACAGAACGAGGAGCCATATTTGCACCAAATGATAGCATCCCTCGGCGGTCTCATTGACCGGCGCGCCAACTCGTCGCAGGAATTCCAGATACAGAATCCAAAACGGCCGCTTTTGTACGAGAAGAACAACCACGCGCGCTTGGCTTCTTTCACTAATAACTCACAGACGTTGCACTACACTGAGGCGCGATGAGACTTATCACCGTGGCCGTCGCTTTCTTGCTCAAATGATTGGCTAGCAATTGACGGCTTTTTGTGTATAAATTTAAAGAGGCGCAAGTCATATTTAACGCAACTGTTAACATCGTTTTAGTTGACTTGGCATTTGTAGAGGATTGAATGTGAAAAAAACTTGCCTTGGGTTTTATGTGCTTTTATGTGCTTTTATGTGCATCCATTGCTATGCTATTTATGCTTCAAGTGTGGATTTTATGTGCTTCGCCGCCTTTGCGCTTTAAATGCTCTATTTTTTCGATCCCGTAAAACGCCCCGACCGGATGTTTGTTGATTGCTTGCTAAGCTGTAATTATGGTAATTTATGTAGCATTTGAGAACTAAGAAAGCAAATTATGTCAAAAACATATTGCCTTGTCATATTCAATTTCGGTAGAAACACATCCCCACTCCGTATTAAGCCATCATCCACCCTAAACAATCATTTTTATTGGGTTGCGCCCCTGTCTCTCCCGGGTTTTGTTTCTACCAGTCAGTATTTCATGTTTCAGCAACAGTCCTACCCCTCGCTACTTCGCAATTTTTCTCCCGCTCTAAACAACCGAAACTGAGCGTTAAAAAAGCTAAAAATTCTCTAAACGCTTGTTCTATTACAACCAAGTAAGTACCTATAGACGCTTTAAAGTCAGTAGTTTAGCTGTTCATACACACACATTTACATTCATCCACACGCACATATTAAAGTGTCGAAAGAAAAAGAGAGAGAAAGAGAGAGGGACCGATACAAAAATCAAGTGATGCGCCTTCCTTTGGCGTTTTTGTTACCGCTAGCGGTCGTAACGACGCAGGTGCAAGGGGCTGAGGCCGCGAATGGATCACTACCTACGTGGCTTGCGTACGTTACTGGTGGATTACTGGTCATTATTATAGTGTACTACTGCTGCCGTCGCGCACGTTTTGATGAGAATTTGCAGCAGCCGTTACTGGGTGGTCAATACACAGAGGATGGACAGCCCATGACGCGCCAAGACGTGCAGGAATCGAACGATGAGGTGAGTACCCAGTGGCAGTGTGAAGTGTGTGACTTTCACAACAAGAGTTCAGCCAAGGCGTGTGTTCTCTGTGGTACGGAACGCGGCTTTAGTTTGGGTCTTAACTCCCCCGTGCGGCCTGCAAATACTGGACCCGTGGCTGTTGAGACGGATCTTCCAAGAGAAAGGAGTTTTAATCGAACTCGTTCTTTTGCTATTCGACGGCTGAATATGCTTAATTCTCGTCAACGAGGAGCCAGGAACCGCCAGGATTGGGTACGCAAGGTCGGTATTGACGGCAAACGCTATTGGGCCAAGAGAGATGTGCCGTTTTTATTGGGAAATACAAAGCCTAAAGTGGACGACAAAGCAGTAACTGGAGACGATGAAAATGTTAACAAGAAACTTAGTCTTCGAATTAACATTTCAGCCACTGACGCTGACATGCTATCGCCTAAGAGCGCTGGTGTTGATATGGCGACTGCAACGTCCACAGCTTCGACGGTTTCGTCAGTGGCAGATCCCGACAAAGAGCTCGTGCAGCAACAGTCCCTGGCTTTTGTGTCGCAATTGGCTCAGACCCCTCGGCATCCGGAGGGTCGTATGACTTTTAAAGAGTATCGCGAAGTGGACGCTCGTGTGGCATCTCGGGGCTATGAAATTTCAGAACAGGACCTGGAGATTCTCGAACAGGTGGCGGCGTTGCCGTTTAAGGACAAATACGCTTGGTTTCTTGAACAGACGTCGGCTTTGATAAAACCGTGGGAAGATGGGCACTTGAAGATGCGCGTGCACCGTGAAAATATATTGGTGGAATCTATGGAGCAGTTGCTAGGTGTGCAGATGGAGCACATACACATGCCGCTTCGTATTGAGTTCATTGGTGAAGTAGCTATTGATGCAGGTGGACTGGAGCGCGAGTGGTTCTCACTCGTGACGGAGCGTTTGTTCGATGAAACGATTGGTCTGTTCATGTGTGCGCATGTGGACTCGCTGGCTTATGTTATCAACCCGAATTCCGTCGAAGCCTCGGCTGATCACCTGCTATACTTCCGAGGGGCGGGTCGGCTGCTAGGTCGTGCTTTGCTGGAAGGTCAATTGATGAAGGCTCACTTGGCGCTTCCTGTATTGAAACATTTGCTTGGCGTCCCCATTTCGTTCAGTGATCTGGAGTTTTTTGACCAGGAAGTGCACAACTCGCTTAAGTGGATGAAAGAGAATTTTGGTGTGGATGCACTCGGTCTGGACTTTACAGTCACTAATCGTAAATTAAATGGTGAGGTGGAAACTATCGAGTTGAAGGAAGGCGGCAAGGATATTGACCTGACAGACGAGAACAAGCAGGAGTACATCTATCTGCGTCTGCGCTACATTATGCTGGATTCGTATGCTGAACAACTACAGCATCTCATGGCTGGCGTATTCGAGGTTATTCCGCAAGAATTGATTCTCGTGTTTGACTACCAGGAGCTGGAGCTAGTGCTGTGTGGTGTGCCATCCATTGATGTGGATGACTGGAAAGCGCACACCCAGGTCTCAGATGAGCTGCCTGAGGATTTACTATCGTGGTTCTGGGAAACTGTTGAAGCGTTTACGGACGAGGAGCGCGCGCGTTTACTACAGTTTACGACGGGTTCGTCGCGTGTGCCCGTGCAGGGTTTTAAGGCACTTACGAGTTACGACGGGCGCATTTGCCACTTTACGCTGAAGGCCGTGACTTTCCCGGAAAATGCCTATCCGCGGGCGCACACATGCTTTAACCGCATCGATTTGCCGCTGTACAAGTCGAAGAAAGAGCTGGAGGAGGTGCTGTCGCTAGTGATAAATATGGAAGTCACGGGTTTCACAGACGAGTAAATTGGAATTTTGTACAGCTGAAGGTTTAATGCCGCGACTGCATTATCGTCCGAGTTGCACGCGTTGTCGATTAGCATCACGAGTTGAAAGTAGACTAGCCTGAACAAGATACTGTGGAGATGCTCTTAGCGGCTGCTCATCGAAAGGGAGGCGCGTTAGCGGTGCCACGCAGTTGGATGAGAAGCATTACTAGGAAAAAAAGCAGGAAACAGAAGCAGAAAACGAAAACCAAAACAGATTTACTGCTTTGCTACATGTTGTTTATGATGCGCTAGTGGACGGGGTCAACATGCTAGAGCACGTTTTGGCTCCTGAAAGGCAACGAGAAGGAAGAAAATTGGACAGCACAAGGCATATATTTTCACTCACTTCGTACCGTTGTCCGTTCAAAATGAGCTAGCCGTGTACTCCCGTCCCACTTTGCGTTACACTCTTGGCCAAGATGCATGGTATCACTTATCACAGCAGTCCATATCCTCCACAAGAGCCGACAAAAGCTAGCGGTCATCGTATCAAAACTTGGAGGAGTCATTGCCTGCAGCTGCAGCAGCCTGTTGCTGCAAAGCAAACGCCGCAGCAGCTTCATGCGTGCCTACAGTAACAACAACCCACACTGGATCGCCAAAGAATCCTCCCGAGCAGTGCAGTCTCCAGCTACCAACATATGATCCTGGTTCCGATGGCATGCATAATGGTGCATGAATGTCTATCCGTTGACCTACTGGCGCCGCCACCTCAATTCTCTCTGGCCCTTCGAAGGTCGTGCCTTGCGCAAACAAGAGTTGTGTATCTATCGGCCATGCCTCATTTCCAGTATTAACAAAACTCCATTGCTACAAATAAATAAAACAATATCAACACATTAACAATATCCTTTCTCAAATAAACCATCTCTTCTTTTTGCTTACCATGTGTACTGGTGTCTCTGGCGCGAAGAGCGTATTTTGCATTGCGGACAAGTCACTAATAAATTGAGCCTGATAGGAGGCAGAATTAGGCTGCTGATGTTGTTGTTGACTGTGTCTATTAATTATATCTTCATCATCTTCCATGTCCACTTCTTTTGCTGCATCAATTCCTTCCGTAGAATTCATGCCTCCTGTGGTCTCCATCGTGACAAGATAATTATTGGCTGCCGTCTCTACATTCCAATTGCACGATTCAAGAAAAAATGTGGCTGTTTGCACATCCAGTTGCAACAAATGGGCAAATTGGTCCACTAACTCATCCCGATCACTGGTTGTAATGCTTTGAAACATCTGTAGTAGATCGTCGGCCATGTTTGCTTCTTTTCAAGAAAATTTTATTTTACCTCAAATAAAACAAGTTTAAAAGGTTTGACACACCTTGTCTTTACTTTTTTATATAAAGTATTGAAACGAAATGGAGTACAAATAGAACGTAAAAGATAAATGGTTATTTAAGTAAATGTCTTGGGAGCTTGTTGACGATGCTGAATCTTGCGAGAAATTTATTTTCACTTTTAGAGCTTAAAAAAGTGTTTTTTTAGCTTGCGTTCTTACGATACCGATAAACCGAAAAAGATGGTACGGCCAATCAAATTATTAGAAATAAACTCATTGTTGCTCAATGGTTTCTTGCCATGTTCAATCAAAGATGTCTTGCTGCTCACAAACGTCCAGCTAAAAAAGGCAATATATTATAACTCTCATTTTTAAAGCGAACCTCGTACAGTATCGCGATGCGCTTCCATTTAATATATATAGGCTACAGACGTTGCTGCTATACAAAGCACGAATAATTTAAGACGTAGGTGCACCTATATATACTTCCCAATTACTGGTGTCCGTAAAAACTAAAGTGCAGGTCCAATATCCCATGCTATACACTCTGCCGCTGCATTAGTAGACCTTGCGTGGTGGTGGTGAGATATTGGGCTTAATGCTGATGATAATGCCACGGACTGAATGTTTGTATCGTACCGCACTTGTGAGCGAGATCATTTACGCCCGAACTCGCAGTCTCGCTTATGCGAGTCAAAGACTCGGCCACATCAAAGCCAATGGCGACTGCACCATTAAAGTCAGTTTTTATGGCCGCGTTGCTTTGAAGGCGTACTCAAAACTAACGAAATGTTAAGGGAGCGTGGCACAACACTTTTCGCAATCACTACTTTTTCCAACGCACCAGACACCAGATCTGCAGTGTCCACACATGTAAGGGGTGTACCGTTACACAATTAGCAATAGTTAGTTTCATATTACATAAGTAGTTATATGCTACACCCGAGATAGAGGGTGTAGCCATTCGTATCTCTATTTGCAGGCCAGTGAGAATTAGTCTCATTATCAGCCAATAGGAGAGATGTCTGTAATGGAGTGGTTTCCATGCGTTTGGTAACCACTCGTACTTAGTCTAAAAACATCAAAATTTTAGACAATAGAGTGATAATTACCGTATCACGCTAGTTCTGCGTGCTCCCTTACGCTTTATTGTAAGACCTAAAGTGTGTGTAAGTAACAAAGCTCTAGCCCCGTTACACCTGGTAGCGCTTCGTAGTCCTTTCAACGAATATGAGCGCTCTGCCGATACAGGGTGCTAGCGAGAGGGTGTTGTCACACGATGACTTTGAACATCTGACCCTCTTCAAGTGGGAAGCTCTGCGTCGCCTGGCCGACTTAGCCGGCCTTACTACCGTAGTTGCCATGCTCATAGATACGCCTGAACGGCTCCAACGTGTAGCCATTCAAGACTTCGTCAACCGCGAGCTCGCCGAGTTACGCCGGGAAGCTTCAACTCCCGCAGTTGTCACGGGATCTAACGTCATTAAACTCGACGTTTCGAGTTACATTGGCGAGGGCCCAAAGCGCCTTGCGCTCAATCGATGGCTTTGTGAAGTGCACATCGCTGTCCAAGCCCGCCAGCTATCGATGGAGTTCACTCGTACCCACTTCCTCCTGTCTAAGTTGACTGGTACAGCAAAAGAGTGTGCATTGGGAAAGCTTGTTGCCAATTCGGGATGTTTCCCGGACATGCAGGCCCTAACAGACGACTTGCGCTTGGCGCTTGAGCCTCCGCAAGACAAGCACCACCACCGCTCCGCATTCTTTGAGCCTCCGCAAGACAAGCACCACCACCGCTCCGCATTCTTTGCATTGCGGCAGGGTAGTAAAATACATTCAACGCGCGCGACATCTGGCATCGTGTATATTCGCCTACCCTATCGACACGGTGACACAAGTCTATGTGTTCGTGACCGGGATGAATGCTGGGTATCAGCGTTTTTACTTAAGGCGAAAATCTCTTCTCATGAAGAGGCGTTCAGCATTGCTCTGCGTGAAGACTACAGTGTCTTGGCTTCGCAAGTGGGTCACTCGCTTCCCCTACGCGCCGCTCAGGAGCCTGAACCAATAGAGATCGATGCAATCGGGCCAGCTGCAGGTCATAGGCGTGCTTCCAGTCACAGTTCTAGAAAGCCTGCAACAGCGAAGAACCTGGTCTGGTCTTCTTCCGCTGTCGTAAGCCTGGTCATCGCGCAGCCTTCTGCCGCGCGCCTGCACCATTGATCGCTGTCGCCAAGTCTGGCGTCTCCGTCTCCCTCACCGGGCAGCCAAAAAACGGCGAGAACCAGTAGGCGCGGGGCGTCCTACTGGGCGAAGACGGAAGAACTTGCCTACGGTGGTGACACGTTCTCCTATTACCGCTGTGAATTATGCGCAGCTGAATGCCACCACGTCATGCAATGATCCTCGTTTGATTGTGCTCAGTGTTCGCGTCGACAGTGCGTCGCGTTACATCGCGCTTTGCTGGACTCCGGCGCGACGAACGATTTTGTCCGCGCCGACAGTCTGTCGATCCCCCCCTAACGGCTGCGTGTCCGTGAGTCTCCTGGGGAGATGGTCGTTAAGTATGCAGACGGCAAACCTCGCACGCACCGGAAACATTCGGTGGTGTTCCCTTACCGGTTCGATACTTTTACCAGTAGTGATGAAATACAAGTTATTGACTCGAGTGGATCCTTTGACTGTATTTTTGGGATGCCGTGGCTTGCGCGGCATCGAACCGACATTGATTGGCTGAACCGTACTGTCCAGCCACGTGACATCGATGTTAAAGCGGTACTCGCAGTCCTTGATTGCCCTGCCAGTACGTGGCAGCATGTTGCCGTCGCGGATCCCGATCCCACGACTCATCCTACCCCCCGAGTGTGCGATGAATGGTGTACAACTATGCAACGTGCTCCTCCTCAGTCGAACAGCGGTTCCTGAGTCAAGAATTTAACCCGCAGCAGTGGCTTCGGGTGTCGCACGGTCGAGCAGCGATTCCGCGCATGCAAAATCTTCCAAAACCGTTACCGAAGCAGAGGCTTCCGGTACGTCACGAGCGTGAAGTGGCACCCGTTTCCGTCCACGTTGAGGATACCACGCCGAGGCAGGGGCCTCCGGCGAGTTACGCGGAAGCAGTGGCTTCCGTACGCCCAGTTGATTATCCGGTTTGTGTTTCTGTGTCGCGACGACGTAGACGGTGCCGTGCGCGTCATCACTTCATTGTGCCGTCGAGCTCTTCCCCGCCGACTCCGCTTCTTGAGACCATTAATGTCGTTAACATGACTGGTGTTGATCCATCCAGCCATCCGTCGCAAGTCGCAATTCCGCCTCGCGATGCGTCTGGAATCACGCAGCTGCCGAACTTACTTGGGAAGAGATGCTGCGTGCCAACACGGCAAACGAGAAACGACGGCGAGCAACTCCTGGCACCGTCCAACGTGTCGGTGTCTAACCATTTGCGAACATTTGTGGAGAGTCTTCGTGTCCGGAAGCAGTACGACTGCAGCGAAATTGAACGTTCGCGTGGCGATGGAGAAGTACTCGGAAAAAACGACCTCGGCTACTTATGCCGTAAGACAAGCTTCGCTAAATGAGTCTTGGATCGCATTCGTCCGCCTGTGGAACACCGAAACGTCTTTTGACGAGCTCGTACCGATACGCGAAGATCAACGTCGTCGTTATGGGCTCGCGGAGACTCGCGAGAGGGTATGTGAGCTGTCTTGGGCCGCGGACCGTCATTCATTCTTCGTCCACTGGCGAGAACGTTGTCATCATTGTGAGCGCCATGGCTTAGCGCAACCGAAACGCACTCAGTGGATGTTCTTTTGTGGCGATTGTCCGTTTTCCGAGGAGGAGCGCACGTGGATTGGGAGGTATGAGCGAGTTCGTGATGAACACCAACGAGCGCATGGGTGGACTCGATTAAACACGGATGTACGTAAAAACTCTGCACTGACCCAAAGAACTCTCCCTCGAACGACGGAGGTTCCAACATCGCGGCCTGCGCGGCGTTCTCAATCAGAAAGTCCTCTAATATCGCGAGCTGCTATGCGCTCGCGATCCCGCTAACCTCCCGGTCGTAGTCGCTCACGATATCCGGAACATCCGCGAGAAGTGTTGCGCGAGGTTCCTACGTATCGCTATTCGGGGGACAGCCGAGACAGCGAACGCGATAATATCGTGTATCCGGAACGAGGTTTGTCTGAGCGCGGGCGGCGCCATGAACAGTCTGAGGCGGTTCACGATAATCCCGGTTTCTTTTTAGTAACTAACGTGGATTTCCAGCGCTGTCAACCAGCGATGGTGGACCGTCGCTCTGCAACGCATCGTGAGGCACCGGAGTCTAAAAGACCGGTGCCGACTCCTTTGGTCGCGGCGCATCTCCAGGAGGTTGATCGGCGGGTGACGCTCGTAGACCATGATGCGAGCCAAGCACGGGAGCTGTCTGAGGCTGCGGAGAGTCTCGCGGAGGAGGCTTCTTCTGCGATTGCTGGGTTCGCTCAGCAACCCAAGCGCTTGGAGCAGTCAAATGCTGCTCTTCGACGAGACAACGCGGAGTTGCGCGGGCTGCGTCAGCCCAATTCGCAAAGACCTCCGCGTTATCGGGGATCGCGTTATGCATCTGCATCGGATCAGTCGACGACGGGAGGACCGCCGGCTAGTAACGCTTGAGACGACCGACGTAGAAAGTAGGGTGTAGACGCATCGACTAAGGGATGTCCAGCTCGTAGGAATCCCCATTCACCTTAATTACTTTGAATGGACCAATATGCCGTGGTGCTAGTTTCGGTGTGCCGAAATTTGTCACTGACGCGTCGGTTATGCTTGTCGTCGAAAGTAGAATCAAATCACCAACCTTGAAGTTCTCAAAGTTCTTGCGTCCGCGTTGGTCTGCGGACTCCTTCTGCTTGTCGACCGCAGCGGCAATGTCGTCGCGCACAAATCGCACGACAAATTGGCGATGTATCACAAATTTGTCGATCACAGTAGAGTCCGACGGACGGACTCCAGATGGAGACTGATCTGCGCTTGCCGGAGGAGAAATTGCTGTGACTTGGAACGCGTTTGCACCGCATGTAGCGAGTCGGGTAATGTCTTTCTCGAGGGCGCTAGTGGCACCGAGACATTCGGTGTCCCTCCCCCAGCAAGAAAATAGAAGAATCGTTCAAACCAAGAAGAGCCGGGACGCGCGGATGGTGGGCGTGATCTACGAAAAAGGGAGTTAAACCAGTCGAAGCGTGAACACCGTTGTTTAACGCCAAATTCAGTCATGGGGAGGAACTCGCTCCATGACGAAAAATACTTGGCATAACTGCACAAAACTTCCTCCAACATGCGATTGTCTCGCTCGGTCTGTCCATCCATTTCAGGATGCGCAGTGGTAGACATCATCAGACGAGTCCCGATAATTTCGAACAAGCGAGACCAGAATGTGGCCGTGAATCGAGGACCGTGGTCTGATACAATCGTGGCGGGCATGTCATGATGTTTGAAGACCATGTCTACGAAGAGATCCGCGGTGTCCTCGGCCGTGATGGAAGCAGCGACAGGTGGAAGATGCGCCATATTACTAAACCTGTCCACGATATCTAGGATGCGTGTGCGCCCCTGCGCATCGGCTGGTAATCCAAAGAAGAAATCCATACTCACGGAATTTCAAAGGCTCGTGGATATCGGGGGAGGGCAAAGCGGGGCCTGTGCTGACGGGGTCGGCTTCACACACTGGCACACCTCACAGGACCGAGCACACTTGCGGACCCACTTATATATTTAAGGCCAATAGAAGTTCCGAGACTGCGCGAGGTACGTCTTCTCGCGACCCAGATGGCCACTGCTGGCGCTATCGTGGTGCTCGTGGAGAACACGGACACGAAGATCGTCGTCGAGTGGGTCGAAGAAACGAGGAGTGTCAAACTGATCAGTTTAAAACATGAGCAACTTGCCATCGAAGGAGTACCGCACAGTGTGGGCGCGAGTGGAAGCTGAGAGCGAGCGCAATGCTTCGTTTGAGGGGTCGCTACAGTAGCGGACGATCGGTGAGTAAAACACATCACGTGAATACACCTCTGCGATGTCATCACGCAACGGGTTGACGGCGGACACAACCGTGATATTAGTTCCAAGCGTCGCACACGCGATGCAATCGTCGTCATCGGCGTCCGTCGTGGCCACAGCCGGTGTATCGTCGCGGGGATCATTGTCGGGTCTCCGCGATAAAGCATCTGCGATAATGTTTGTTGATACAGGCTTTTAAAGCACCACAAAGTTGTACTCAGTAGATAATGACAACCAACGCGCCATGCGCTGGCTGAGGTTTGAGCTCTTAGTCGCGGTCCGTAAGGACGCATGATCGGTGTAGATAATGAATATCTGCTCTCCAATCAAATAAACGCGGAATTTTACGAGTGCGTAACGCATCGCTAGTAGCTTCTTGTAGTGAATGGGGTAATTGCGCTCGGCAGCTTTTAACTGCCGAGATTGGTAACTCACCACACGTTCGTTACCAATTTCGTCATGCTGCATTAACGCACATCCTATTGCGAAATCACTCGCATCGCAAACAACTTGTAACGGGGTTTCATGATGAAGCAGCGCTAATATTGGAGCTGTAGAGAGTCTCGTTTTGATCTCGTCAAATACTGACTGGTGTTCCTGGCGCCATACCCATATGGCGTCCTTCTTAAGCAGTTGTGACAGTGGGTAAATCACGGACGCGAAGTTCTTTGCGTATTGATGAAGGTAGTTTGCCAAGCCCAACCATTAATGGAGATTCTTCTGGTCCTTTGAACTGGCCAAAACAAAATCTCCGAAATTGTTCCGGATCAGCGCGAAAACCCTTTGCGCTAACATAGCTGCCCAACACGGAAATATCAGGGCATAAAAGATGCATTTCTTCAGGTCTGCTAGGAGTTTGTTCTTGCGCCTCGCTTCAAACACCTTACGTAGGTGGCCAAGATGCACATCTAGGTCTGTTGCGCCCTCAGTGGCGCGACTGTGAACTAAGATATTGTCGAAGTAGCTCAGCGAAAAATCGCAAAATAGGGGAAGAACGTGAGATACCATATGGCTAAAAGTAGCAGGGGCATTTTTGAGCCCCTGCGGCATCACAAGCTACTCCCACAACATACCGCTAGGCGTGCTGACGGCGGTAAGCGGAACATCCTCAGGACGCATCACGATTTGGTAAAAGCCGTCCGTCAGGTCTAAGGACGAGAAAATCGTGCTTCCTGACATGATATCTACAACCATGTCTTTTCGCGGAATTGGTGTCTGCGCTGGAATTGTCGCGTCGTTAAATTTGTTAAAAGCGTGAGCAATACGCCATCCACCTGTCGCCTTCTTGACACAGAAGGTGGGAATCGAGTGTGGCGATGTGCTCTCGCGCACGTGGCCAGCCTGACGACGCCCTTGAAAAAGACGCCAATTGCTTCAACCTGTTCACGTGGCAACGGCCACTGACGTGTCACGTAGTGCTTCGACCCAGGAACGAGATCTATAACGTGTGCACACCTCTGTCGGCGGGAAGAACTGCAGGAATGGTGTCAGGAAAGACATCAGAGAATTCGCGCGCGAGAGCGAGAACAGGGTTCATCGATGCATCGAGTTATTCCTACGATTGAGCTTCAAATAGCTCCTCGCAAGCGAACTTCGGTTCCATTCCTTTCGAGCGCTCATGATTTTGGAATGTCGGAGCTTGAACGACTACACATAGTTGTTCGATCTATCCCCCCTCAAGTCACTCAGTATCTCTTCCCAAGTAAGTTCGGCAGCTGCGTGATTCCAGACGCATCGCGAGGCGGACTTGCGACTTGCGACGGATGGCTGGATGGATCAACACCAGTCATGTTAACGACATTAATGGTCTCAAGAAGCGGAGTCGGCGGGGAAGAGCTCGACGGCACAATGAAGTGATGACGCGCACGGCACCGTCTACGTCGTCGCGACACAGAAACACAAACCGGATAATCAACTGGGCGTACGGAAGCCGCTGCTTCCGCGTAACTCGCCGGAGGCCCCTGCCTCAGCGTGGTATCCTCAACGTGGACGGAAACGGGTGCCACTTCACGCTCGTGACGTACCGGAAGCCTCTGCTTCGGTAACGGTTTTGGAAGATTTTGCATGCGCGGAATCGCTGCTCGACCGTGCGACACCCGAAGCCACTGCTGCGGGTTAAATTCTTGACTCAGGAACCGCTGTTCGACTGAGGAGGAGCACGTTGCATAGTTGTACACCATTCATCGCACACTCGGGGGGTAGGATGAGTCGTGGGATCGGGATCCACGACGGAAACATGCTGCCACGTACTGGCAGGGCAATCAAGGACTGCGAGTACCGCTTTAACATCGATGTCACGTGGCTGGACAGTACGGTTCAGCCAATCAATGTCGGTTCGATGCCGCGCAAGCCACGGCATCTCAAAAATACAGTCAAAGGATCCACTCGAGTCAATAACTTGTATTTCATCACTACTGGTAAAAGTATCGAACCGGTAAGGGAACACCACCGAATGTTTCCGGTGCGTGCGAGGTTTGCCGTCTGCATACTTAACGACCATCTCCCCAGGAGACTCACGGACACGCAGCCGTTAGGGGGGATCGACAGACTGTCGGCGCGGACAAAATCGTTCGTCGCGCCGGAGTCCAGCAAAGCGCGATGTAACGCGACGCACTGTCGACGCGAACACTGAGCACAATCAAACGAGGATCATTGCATGACGTGGTGGCATTCAGCTGCGCATAATTCACAGCGGTAATAGGAGAACGTGTCACCACCGTAGGAAAGTTCTTCCGTCTTCGCCCAGTAGGACGCCCCGCGCCTACTGGCTCTCGCCGTTTTTTGGCTGCCCGGTGAGGGAGACGGAGACGCCAGACTCGGCGACAGCGATCAATGGTGCAGGCGCGCGGCAGAAGGCTGCGCGATGACCAGGCTTACGACAGCGGAAGAAGACCAGACCAGGTTCTTCGCTGTTTCAGGCTTTCTAGAACTGTGACTGGAAGCACGCCTATGACCTGCAGCTGGCCCGATTGCATCGATCTCTATTGGTTCAGGCTCCTGAGCGGCGCGTAGAGTGGTTACCAAACGCATGAAAACCTTTCAGCTACAGCTCTCTCCTCCTATTGGCTGATAATGAGACTGATTCTCACTTACCTGCGATTAGAATTACGAATGGCCTCACCCGCTATCTCGATTGTAGCATATAAAGACTTATGTAACATACAATCAAGTATTGCTAGTTGTGTAACGTTTACACCCCATCACTGTAATGGGCCTCATTACACACACAACATTGACATAAATGAACAATTACATATGTAGGCAGGTGCCGCGCCCAAATAGCGGGCGCAGCGTGGCCATTTTTTATTGGTTTATGTATTAAGGCCTAAAGTTCCAATATGGACCGATGATAAATTAATTTGAAAATGTGTGGTTCCCGAAAGGCGGGAACACTGTCGTATTTGCTACAACATAATAATCTTCGCACGAGTTAAAAAACAAATATAAAAATAAGAATAAAATTACTTAATACATATACTTAGGCTTAAGTCTCCCCCAAACGCACATGTGAGCTAGTGACGTTACGTTCTAGCCTTATTCCACCTGGTAGCACTTAGTAGTCCTTCCTTTTTCCGAGTTTGGGATGAGTGAATCTTCGTACTTTGACGCTCCCGTATTTGTCTGGAGCACGCGACCTTCCCCCATCTCACTGGTGTTGAGTGGGATGCGCTTAATCACCTCGCGGCGATATCAGGAGAGGAAATCGTCGCGTAGCTGATGAGATCAGCGACCCCTGATGCGCAACGTCTCGCCATACATGAGTTTATGGCACGTGAGCTCGCCGAATCCAAACGGAGAAGTTTAACTCCCTCGCAATCTTCACGGAATAAAGCCGTGAAGATAGAAAAATCTTCCTACTCAGGAGAAGTTAAAGATCGGTTGTCGCTGAATCGATAGTTCCAAGAAGTCGACATCGCCATCGTCTTGAGGTTTCTCGAGGCGCCCCAAGAAAAGGTCAACTTCCTTCTTTCCCGCCCCACCGGGAACGTCAAGGAATGGGCTTTTTGGTAAGCTCGTTGTAAACGAGCACGCGTTCCCCATCCTAGACACCATGCAGGATGATATTCGTATTGCCCTCGAGCCACCGCAAGAGGAAAAGTTGGTGCGCTCAAGGTTTTGTCTATGCTAAAGGGTAAAGTGGCGATGCGCGACTACGTGCAGATGGCTCGGCATCTGACGTCGTGTATTATCACGCATCCTATGAACATGTAAACGTAGGTGGATGGCTTTGTGGATGGTATGCGTGAAGGTCAGACCCGCTTATCGCTCGAGTGCGCGTAGCTTGCCACATTGGAGGAGGCATTTGCCATTGCCCTCCGCGAGGATTTAAGGGTCACCAAGGCCTACGCCAATACCTCAATTGTTACCGTTCCCCGGCCTTCTGGTCCGGAACCTATGAAGATCGACGTGATTGAGTCGTCAGATGACCGACGACGTGTCTTTCATCATAAGGGTGACTCTCGCACCGGGCGTCGCATGGTTTGCTTTCATTGTCGAAAGACAGGGCATCGCGTGGCTGAGTGCCGCGCGTCGGCGCCGATATTGTCGCATGGAGTGGATTCCCATCATGAGGGTGCTGTACCGGCCGCGCATCCAAAAAACGGTCGGGACCAGTAAATGCAGGGAGCCCTACTGGTTGAAATGGAGGTCCGGGTCTCCCGTGGAAGCTCAACCTTCCAGTCCTCCTGCACAGCGCGTACGATTAAATGCCACCACTACGAGTGGTGGTTCATGTCTGATTATTGTCAGTTTACATGTCGTCGGTGTCCGGCGACCTCTACGAGCACTCCTGGACTCAGAAGGGACGAACAGGCTCGCTTGCAAATTTTTTTTCGATGCTGCCTCCCAGCATCCAGGTCCGTGAGGGACCTGGCCAAGTCGTCGTCAAGTTGGCTGACGGAAAACCACACGCGTATCGCGGCGCGAAGTAGACGTTTGACGGTTTTTGCAGTAATGATGATTTCTTGGTGATCGCGATGAATGATGCATTCGATTGCATACTGAACATACCATGGTTGGAACGTTATAAGCCCCATATCGACTAGCTAGCCAAATCAGTGAGACGTCAACGCAAGTTCGACGTCAGTGAAGTATTTACCCATCTTTTGGTGTCGCCAAGTGACTGGCCCAGCGTCACAGTCGTGGATCGTGATTCCACGACACAGGCGGTGCACAGAGCGAGAAATCGTCCTCTCGGTACAGCTTGTGCTGTTCTTCGAGACACAAGTGACAGTGACTCCTCGCTCCACAGCGAGGATATCGACGAGGACAACGCGGTCGAATAGGGGTTCCCGCGTATCATTAATTCGATTGAACAGGGGTTTCCGCAGTCGCGCTAAGAGCAACTCAGCGAAGTCCAAGTTCGCTTTCAACACCTGAAGCAAGTGTTTCAAGTTATGCGGGACAACAAGTTTTATGCGAATCTCAAGAAGCGTGTCTTTTGTGCACCGGATATTCCGGTGTTGGGTTGCTATTTGAGTAAATTGGGAGTTCGAGCTGATCCAGAGAAGGTGTCGCCCATCTGTTCGTGGTCTACACCCAAGAACCCTACGGAGCTGCGCCAGTGGCTCGGCTTGGCTAATTTCTTGCATAAGTACACAAAGGATTATGCTGGTTCTATACAGCCTTTTCGTCACTCTCGAAGAACGACACCACGTGTTCGTGGCGTCCCGAGCACCAAGTATCTTTTGAAGCAGTAAAGAAGAACCTGGCGTTAGCGCTCGTTCTGGTCCTATCAGACGACTCCAAGCCGTTCCACGTGGTATGCGATGCCAGTGATTTTGCAATCGGTTGTGCCCTCATGCAATTTGATGATGAGGGCCGTGAACGAGTCGTGAGCTATTAGTTGCGACAGATGAAGCCAGCTGAGAACCACTATCCGGTTCACGACAAGGAGTTATTATCTATGCGCTACGCACTCATCAAGTTTCGCGTGCATCTCCTTTATGCGCACGTTTGCTCTGTATACCGACCATGCATCGCTGCGCATAGCGATGAAGAGCCCACACCTGTCCCAAAGGATGGAATGATGGCTCTCATTCTTCTCTGAGTACAACTTTTTCGTAAGTTATAAGCCAGGAAAGAACAATATTCTCGCCGCCGCTCTGTCACTACGCCCCGACTACGATCCTCAGACTGCTCTGAGTCGTCAGGCGACTGATGACGAGGATGATGATGATCGATGTGTGTATCGCTGAACCTAACTCGGGTCACATCCGAGCTGTGTTTATTTGATGAGATCGTTAAAGCGTACAAGAACGATTCAGATTATGCTGACATTATCGGTTATCTGCTTGCTCCCAGCAATGTTGTACTGGGAGCTTATCCCGAACCAAGCGTGATCATATTCATCAGTACAGCTTGGAATAGGATTTGCATCTGTAAAATATCGATCAATTCGATGCTCCTCGCACAGTGATCGTTAACAACATGGATTTGCGTGCAAGAATCATCCACAAGTATGACGATGCCTCTTCTAGCAGGCCGCGAAAAGACTTTCGCGGCTGTGTCTCGAGACTTCTTCTGGCCCCACATGTATAAGTGGGTACGCAACTGGATTCGAACGTGCGAAATCTGCCAGTGTGTGAAGCCATCTCCATCTTCGCATGCTCCCTTGCAATCGTTGCCGATTGCAGCCGAGGCCTGGCGATCAGTTTCAATGGACTTCATCTTCGGACTTGTGCCCGATAGTCAAGCTCGAACGAACATACTGGTTTTTGTTGACAGATTCAGCAAGATGACACATCCAGTGCCTGTTCACGCTAAGATCACCGTGGCAGAGACCGCGGCGCACTTTATTGACGCGGTGTTTCATCATCATGGCCTGTCAGAAAACATTGTTTCGGACCGTGATCCACAATTCACGTCCGCATTTTGGACGTCACTGTTCGAGCTCCTTGGGACAAAACTGCTGATGTCGACTGCGACCCATACGAAAACGGATGGGCAAAGTGAGCGCGTGAACCGGGACCTCGAAGACGTTGTTCGAAGTTACGCTACGTCATTCACAAGATGGATTGCATTTTACCACTCGCTGAGCTCGCACTCAACAATGCCGTACACGCGTCAACATGGCTAATGCCATTTTTGTGAATACGACACACCACCCTTGAGTTCCTACTCTTCTTGCCGTGGGGCGACCCACGGCACCTTGTAGATCCGCTTTAGGGGGATAACGGTGCTCAACAAGGACCGTTTGCTCGCGCCTAGGTTAGTAACCGCTGAATCCCTTAGACCTTCGGTCGACAGCAACACACGATCACCTTTTTCGCTTATACTAATGTTTTTATTGCCATATTTATCAGCATTCTATTTCTGCTTGTCCACTGCATACTGAAGTGCGTCGCGTTACACGCGACGCACTTCAGTATGGTGTTGGCTTGACGTTAAAGTTTAAAATCTGACACAATCATGTCATAAATTGGTCGCTCCTACTCAATCGGCGCGTAGTTGGTAGTAGGTGCACGCTTACCAGAAGACGGGTCAGCCAATGTCTGCGCTGTCCATTGAACTGACGGCGACACCACGTCGCGTGGAGTAGAAGCAACAGTCTTCGCCTTAGATAAGGTTACTACATTTGAACATAAAAGACCGTGAGCTTCACTCTCTCGCCACGATTCATCGGTTCATTCAAGGTTCCGAAGGCGATCGGTGATCTTACACACTGGACGTTCCCTCTTCGTTGCGACTTCACCCGACGCTCTACGTCGGGCGGCCGGAAGAATATCGACCGACCACGCTTCTCGAGCTGGTTTCGAGGGGTTTGTAGGTCTATCGGCCTTCCTGTCGTGCTTGACGCGCTGATGACATCGCGTACGGTTGCGGTTTGTCTGTGCATGACCAAGACCCTGGGGTTCCAGAACCCGCATCCGTTCGAATAGTTCACGGTTCGAATGCCGAATTTGCGTTCGCGGTCTTCTCCGCCTGTGCAGCACGCTCAAGGGCAGCCTCAGCTTCCAGCTGAGCATCGGCTGCCTTTTTTACAGCCTGATCATCATAGTCCTGGACAACCAGGACGCCAGCATTACAATCGCGAGGGCCGACTGCCGCTTGGGGATACGGAAGGCCAGGTACGCTGGATTGTGAATCGTATTGTGGCCACGAAGACCCTCCTCGTTCAGTGAGTGATCCAGTCGGCTCATGGGAAGCGCGCGGTTCTATTCGCGCGCAGTATTGTATACGCTGGCTTGGGTTTTTACCCGATGAGGATACGTGCGATCCTCGTTCCTCGCTTCTTCGTGACGTTCCAGATGTTATTCAGTCATACGAGCCCATGAAATCGGGCTACTCCGATGCGTGCGCGAGCGCGAATGTTCTCGTGCTAAACGCGAACGGTGGGGTGATTCATGCCGTGGAGAACGAGAACGATGACGTGAGCGAGAACGTCGTGGTAAATATAATAACACGACGACCACGAGACGAAGAACTTGCAGCAGGACGGTCAGGCGAGCATGTAACTGCCCTGCGCTGATCATTCAGCGGAGATCGACTCCGCTGTCGCGAGTAGTGCTGCCAACGAGGTGCACCACGAATAATTTAGATACTCCGTTCGCTCAGACTGGCTCATACTTCGCTATCCAACATCGTTCGCGTTCACTGAGTTGACACTCAGCGATTTGTCGTTGCCAGTCATCGTGAGATGGATGTAGCATTGAGTCGCAAAATTGGCATCCTTCGTTGGCATGAACGTGTTTCTCATTCCAAGCATTCTCACACACCTTTTCGCGTAGCACGCCGATGGAGTGATCGGCACGAAGGTCCTCTTAATTGGCGAGCCACAGTTGGAAACTGCTGCCGCCCTCGAGCATCCGATTCCAACGTCGGATGAAGGCGCACCAAGAATGTTGCAGGGCCTCGTATCCGATCCCATCAAGACTCTTTCCACGCAGCTTTCGAAAATGCCGGAAGAAGTCCTGCATCGTTTCCAGTGAGTCCGGAGCGCGAGCTTAGGACAAGTCATAGAGATGCGTTGTTGGTCCATCACGAGGATGGTTGCACTCCCTCTGATGGTGCTTGGTAGTGCTGCGGTGTTGGATGTCGTGTGGTCGGACATCGTTTGTTCGTTTGTAAAGTTTGGAGTCTCGACAGTTGAGTACTTACGGTTGGCGAGTGCTGTCTTGAGAAGGGAGTGATGCGATGGGCCACATTGCATATATAACATTAACAGAAATAAACAATTACATATGTATGCAGGTGCTGTGCTCGAATAGCGTGCACAGTGTGGCAATTTATTAATGGTTTATGATTGGGGCCTAAAATCCCAATATGGACCAATGATAAATTAACCTGAAAATGTGTGGTTTCCGAAAGGCGGGAACACTGTCGTATTTATTACGACTTATAAATCTTCGTAATTTATACAAATTAAAAACCAAAATAAAAATAAGAGGTAAAACTACTTAGTATCTCATACTTGGGCTTAAGTCTTCCTCAAGCGCGCGTGTAGGCTAGCTTACGGTACGTTCTAATCCCGTTACAAGATATATATATATATGAAGTGACTTGGGGATCTTTGTGAAGAGCTTGGACATTGCGCGTAACTTTCTCGGAATGTGAATCTTTTACAATAAAAAAGAAGGTTATGAAATCGATCAAAAAGTCACAATCGTGAATATGCTATAAGGTACTGGGTCTAAGAAATTTTAATGGAACAAAAATTTCTTTTTGATGTTACGACTGATGATGTTGTCGAATATGATGTCATGCTCTGTACTTGTTCTGCACCAAATGAGCTTACTGTGCGAGATTCTAATCACTGGTGGGGAGCTGGATATGGATATCGCGTTGCACCCGCTCCGATATTTCGTTTGCGGTACATCGTGTACCCACTGCCCGACTGAAAGTGATTGGAAACTTGCCAAGAAAATAGCCAAGTACCTCCATGTGTCGAAATACCTTCGTCTACGAATGCAAGGATATGACGATCCGGCCGCATCTATCAGCTTGGTGGATTATAGTGATGCAGGTTTTGCTGCTGACAAGACCGATCGGAAATTGGTCTTTGGAGGCTATATTAAAGTGACAGGTATGTCAGGTGTATGGGTCACCCGCAAACAGGGGAAGGCTCTCGGTCTACTATGGAAGCAGAGTTTACTTCGACGTCGATCGTGGTTGCAGAAATAGTGGGAATTTAAGAATTGCTTGGGGAGATGGGTATATCTTGTGTGATGACAATGTCGCTTACAGTCGATAATCGAGCACCACTAAAGCAACTTACCGAGATATTTATTATCAAAGGTGAAGCACATCGACTTGCAATTCAAGTTCGTGGAAGTCACACGCCAAACGTGGGGTTTTCAAGACAGAAATCTGTGAAGGCTCTCACATGCCAGCTGACATTATGGCAAAGGCACTTTACACACTGAGATAGGAGGAGCTACGAACTCGTATCGAGTTGCAATAACATGAGCGAGTTATGCCATCACCGAGATCTACGTTTGAGACATCAGAAACGAAACTACGCACAATAGAGGATTATTAGAAAATCTATTGACCTTTATGTTCGTGCTAACGATTATTGGAGGAGATTTTATTTGTTAGTCTGATGCGTGTTGTCTTTTCTACATATCGACAAATATGATCATGCAAGTACTTAGGCTCGGAGCGCTTGGCGGATATATTAGGTTTGTGATACAATTCCCCTTTTTCCTTATCATACCACCAGCGGTCCTAGGATTGTCTCTGCGTCGGGCTTGCTGATATTACATGCAACGCTTACGATATCACGGATACAGTACCTCTAACGACGTACTGTTCATACGATGTCAGCATAGAGCAAGTTATTAGAGAGATTCCAGGTTATATGAATAGCTTTCTACAACCACAATCGGCGACCAAAACTTTCTTACAGCCAGCAAGCAGGAGAGCCATTTTTTCCTTTCTTCACTTCATGAGCGATATCCGCCATAGAAGCTAAGAGAATATGCACTCGAACGCACTGACAAACAACTTGTTGAGTTCAAGGTAAATTTAGGACTGAGTTCAATTATCCTGCACTGCACTAATTCATTTCTCAGGCAATCACTCCTATGCTGATACCAAAATCTACTTCAACTTACTTCCTCTGTATTAAAAATAGTTGTGTCCCTAACACGCCTTCTTCCAAAATTTTGTCCGTCACTTTGGATAGCTGCTGCTTTGTTAAACCGATTATAAAGCATAACTTCTTGAGTCTGTCGCATGCCAAAGGTTTCATCAAAATGTCGAATGGGTTGGCATTGGTCTTCACCTCCCACAGATCCACATGTTTTTTCGCCACTTGATCTTGAACGTAACTCCAGCGTAGCTCAATGTGCCTTTCTCTGTGGCTGTATATTGGATTCGTTGCCATTACGAAGGCGGCTTGATTGCCAATACCATACTAATTTTGGTATTCATCTCAAAATACTTGGATAATGACGTTTGCAGTCTTTGGCCTTCCATACAAGCTTCACACGCGGCGTCATATTCCGCCTCTACAGTCGATTGACCCACGATTGTCTGGCATTTAGAAGCACACGGCATTTCTTATCCAATCACGACGGCGCGCTATTGTGCATCTTTGTTTTTATCGTCTCGATCTTCTTCAACTTCCTAATCTAATGGTGTCCTGCCTGAACACGCGTAACATGTTTTTGCGTTCTTTTTTCCATCCAGATCCGTGCAATCACGTTTGAAATGGGTTCCATTACCATTAAAACACCCATTACTCCTTGTCTTGGATGCTGACTTCTTGTTCAAAGGTTTGTGCGGCATCCTACCTTATTAACTGCCACCGCGCGTACCTTAGGTCCTCTTTCGCTCTTTGTAGCCGAAGATATTACCTTCCCGTTCTTCAATCCTTGAATCAGCAGTGATGATCACCTCTCAAAGTAGCTCTGGGGTGTACTTCGTCATATTAAAGCTGAATAAGACTTTGCGTCATTATTCCTCATAGCACGTTAGTGCTGTAAGACAGAAGAAGCATTCAATCTACCCTCAGCAAGATATCTACGGGCGAGCCTAAATTATCAAGCTGATTTTAAATTATAAAAAGCTTGTGCAGGTGGCTTCGCACGTTACCCTTCCCACGCAGGTTAGTTCTGTGTAGCTCGCCTTGTAAGGGATACACCTTCTGCGCAGTCATAGCTGGATTTGTCTTGCCTTCACATATCGATACGATTTCGGATCACATCTCCGTGCCTGCCTCTTTCATCATCACTTGATTTGCAAGTTTCATCGAAAGTGATCCTTGTATCAATATCTTGATTCACTTGCTTTGTCTTAAATTTACATTACTTATCATCATCCCAACTATTGTTCAATATCTTCTTTCCGATAGTGTAATGGGGCAACCTATTACATAAGTAGTTATAGGGATAATACATAATTACATAAGTAGGCATAGGGCAGTATCCGATTAGCGGATACTGCGCGTCATTTTATTATTGATTTATTATTGGGGTGCCAGACCCAATAATTAGCCAATAATAAACTGACTTCCATATTTGAGTGGTTCCCATGAGCTAGGGAACATATTCGCACTTACTGCGGATTAAAACTAAGCATAAATAAAACAGAGTTATATTTACGAGTTAATTAAGAACGCTTTCTCAACGCCCTTTCAGTGTAAGACGGTAACGGGTCTTTAGCCCGTTACAGATAGCGATCTGATACAATAAGCTCTCTTTGAAAGCATTGATCACGGCATGCTTGTATAAAGTGTAGTCGTCTTCGTTCCAGCAAACTGGAGTCCCCAATAAACCGATTTAAAAAAACCTTTACGCTTGCCTGTGTCGCTATAAGAGTGTGACGATAATGACATTTTGGTCTTTGTGTTCTCGACGGTCCTGTAGGATTGCGTAGCCGGTATGTAGTTGGGCTTTTGACCCTGACGAAATATGCACTTGAACGCACTCACAAACAACTTATTGAGTTAAAGGTAAATTTAAGACTGAGTGCAATTATCCTGTACTGCACTAATGCCTTTCTCAGGCAATCACTCCAATGCTGATTCCAAAATCTACTTCAACTTACTTCCTCTGTATATAAAATAGTTGCAATTTTTAACAGCAGCTTCAATTTATCATGTTTATAATTCATTGAACTCAAGATCACGGGTTAGTGCCTTTTCCAAGCCATCAAAATTGAT
The DNA here is from genome assembly GCA_947646735.1 of Peronospora farinosa. Lineage (NCBI taxonomy): Eukaryota > Oomycota > Peronosporomycetes > Peronosporales > Peronosporaceae > Peronospora > Peronospora farinosa. Next base: position 353,511 of record CANTFK010000343.1, read on the forward strand.
AAGCTCGTTAAGTCTACCTAACTGAAGTGAACAAGATATGAAAGATATCACGCTATGGTAGGTGATATCATCACGGGTGGTTCTAACGTCTCGTGAGTGGAAGGCTGGTAGACTGGTAGCAAGGCGCTATTGATGAAACGGTAGACGCGATAATGATCCATATACCCAAAAAATCACCTTAATAAAAATATCGGGATCTACCAGATTGACCCCCCCCCCCCAAGACATCGAATAGGATTACTTGATTTAATGGAGTAAGCTAATTTAGCAATTTTTTTATTCTTAAAGTTTCATCTTCACTTTTGGCAGTTCATCAAGTTGACAATCACCATCAGGATCATCTTGAACATTTTTATTGGAATTCCCTTCTGTTGAAGGAGAAATTATTACACACGGTATTGCTACTTTTGCTTTTTTGGCCTGATTTTAAGCTTCGTTGGGACTGGATAAAACACTAGTGGCCAAATCATCTCCTCAGGTAGCTCGTCTTTCGCTCGTTTGTGACCTCATGTGTTAATTTCTTTCACTCATTATTAGCGACGTGATCCTACCTAGACGTAGCCTGGTACCACATCCATATACCCAGCGATACCCATGTCTAAAATCTTGTTTTTATTGCTGAAATTCGTGGGCCGAAGGTTACCCTCGTGTAACCCATTTTTGCATTAGGGAGACCTATTCTCACCTCTACCAACTGGATAAGGTAAGTGTTGATCGTTAGTGGTAATCATTTATATCCTCGAATTGCATGCAGGCCGTCATCCTGAAAGATGAATATGATCTTCGTCTGGCGGACAAAATGTTTCATCTACGGAACAAAAGTGTAACGGGCTAAATCCTTATTATTACGCGTGCCCCTTAAGAACTACATACTTAGCGCAGGGCGTAAAAAGATATGTGAGTACTTTAGACCTGCCATTTGTGTGAGGCATATCAATGTGATGAATGTGATATCCACTGCTAGATTCACTTTGAAGAAAATAGCGCCCAATTGGTTTTAGACGTCATCATGACGTCTCAGAAAGACGTTATTAGCGAGCTTTAATGTATTAAGCTCCCCACGTAGGGATGCGCGTCTTTATAGAAGCGCATCCCCAATCAATGCATATACTTGCCGGTAATCGTTTAGATAGATACATCAGTCATTTCACTTGAATAAAAACAAATCTTGATCTTTTTACTTAGTAAACACTGCGCGCAGAGCGACTGGCAACAGCTTCCGCGATGCAGTGAAGTGTAGGCTCGTAATTTGTTGTACGAGTCGCTTCGGCGACCGTCAACTCCATCGCAGGATGCAAAGGCAAAAGAGTTTGATCACTTCCTCGCTTGTGCTTGATCTTTTAAGATAAACCCGATCTCTGATATCCTAACAACCATAATGAAATGTCGGACTTATACAAGTGTGAGCCGAAAGCTTTATAAACGGCACAAGGTAGCAAGGGTAGCGATGCGACTGTTGGTTTACCAATAATGCCTCCACTACCCGAATGGTAAGGTCGGCTAGTTCTAGGCATCGCTCCTGGAGCGTACCACCGTCGACGGTGATTAATTCTTGAGCGTCTTTCCATCATAGAAAGAGCAGGGCAAAGCACTAGGTCGTGCTTTCTCTATCATTGTCGTACTGTGCTCGAATGTAAAAATCGACGAATACGAGGCAGAGTTCCTGGGCCGTGTTAAACCGCATGCAGATGCAGTGAAAGAGAGATCGCAGCGAATAAGCTTCGCTATGACGCGTGCGAAAGATATTTTAAGCAATAAATTACCTTCAATTTCTTCTCGCTAGGCTGCTCCTGCCAGTCCATCAGGACCTAGCAGAGCGGGTGCAGCTGGTGATTATGCTCGTAAGCAGCCACCAGCCCAGGCACTTCGACGCGCAGCGTGTCAATCTGTTTTCAAAAAGTCGAAACTATTTGGGTGTATTTCGAGTGAACAAGGATCTGAAGCTTCTGCTTCACATGGTGGTGGGTCAACAACCTTCGAACAAGGAAGCATGTGTGCCCACCCGCATCCACCAACACAGATGGCGCCCGATAGGAGCGGCGATTACGCCCAACTACTCGCGTCTGCTTATCCTGCTGTCGTTCAGTCGCAGGCGGAGATCGCTGCGCTGAAGAGAGAGGTGTCTGATCTTTCTTGTCAAGTCTCGCGACTGACTTCGGATCTACGCTCTGTGAATACGAGGGATCGTCAGGGGTATGACCGCTGGTGACTCGTTTGGGCATACGTGAGCGACTAGTAATGAGAGCCCCGCGTCAAACGCGGAGTGTTCCTCGATCACCGAGTCCCATATCGTCTCACTCGTATACGGGAAGTCGTTCACCTTCCCCGTCGCCTGATCGGCAACGACGCTCGACTCACAGTCGACGCCACCATCGGTATCGTTAGACTGATATGGATACGTAATTTTTTGTGGATCCACATACCGTTTCAGATGACCCACGTAAAATACGGGGTGCGTCTTCATATACGGGGGAAGAGTGAGCCTATTTTAGGTCTCCAGCCTCCTCGACCACCGTACATGACCTCATGTATCGGGGCAATAGCTTTGTAGTACCACCAGGTAGTACAGAGATTGCATTTTTTCTGGTAGGGTAGCAGTACTTACTAGCACTTTGTACGCAACACTAAAGTTTTCATTGTTTTTGCGACCATGCTGGTCTGAATATTCTTTTTGCTTGTCCTGTGCGCTTGCCATCGCGTCACGTTCATTACGTATAATGGCTAATCGTCAATCGCTCCTTCACAAAGCACTGAATTTCGCTCACGCTCTTAGCATCCAGCTCGCTAATGAGGTTTGTCATAAGTCGACGCTGTGGAAAATGATATATCATTATCATCAAGAAGCACAGCCATTTCCGGCTTGTTCTGACTCTGTACTGACACCTTAAGGTGTCGTGACCACGGCTGAACTGGTAGGATCGCTAGAACTATGATGCAGACGGGAATCCTTGTTACCGAGACATCCTCCTCTTTTGTAGCATCTGCAGCAAAATAATCTGCTAAAAAATGTGTTTTGTAGACGACTGACTTACAAGATGAGGTGCCATAATGGAAGACAATAATCCGCGATGCTTTTGCACCTGCTGCTATCGCAGCATTTCTTGCTCTCGGCTATTTGTCCTTAAACGAGCATCAAAGCCTTTTATTTATTCGGTCTAATAACGTTTTATCGTCTTGGCTGCACAATGCTTTCATGCATCTTTTGGTAGCTAGTATATACAGTGATAGAATAGACATGTATCCAATTATCCGTACAAAACCTTTTTTCGATTGATCAGGCTTCACACTTTACTGCAAGTAGCAACGACTTTTTTTTAAGTAAGAGCCTCTTCGTTTACCACGCATCCGCAAAATAATTTTCTAAAATAAATTATACTATTATTACTATTGAGAGCGAAATGCACTCTATGGAGACTTACCACCCGAAGGCTCTTCTGTAGCCGTCTGAAATTTTTTAAGCGCTTCTTGCTGCCGCTTTCGCAGATTGCGCAAGACTATCATCAGTAGCTATCGCCGCTACATGCTCTACCCCAGCAACTGAAATTTGCTGACGGTAAACTTAGTGAGACGAGGCGTTTATGATGCAGATCCGACAATTGCACAAAACTAATTTTCACTACAAATTAATAATGCAGATAGTCAGTAGCGGAGGACGACGGCGAGCTTGTAATGGGGGAACCTATTACAAAAGTAGTTATAGAAATTATACATAATTACATTAGTAGGCATAAGCAGTGGTGGCATTAACCAGGTTAATAGATTTTGGAATAGTTTAACAATGGTTAATTGGTAAAACCACATGGTTCATGGGTTAACCAAAAGTTTATTCTGCAATAAAATTAAATTTATTTAACGCCTCAATGGATGTAGGAATTAGAGATTCTAGATCAAACTTAACGCTTCTGGCACCTGTGAGTCTCTCTTGCGGAAAATTGAGGACATTGTGGTCTGGATAAGGATGCCTTTGGCGATACTCGGCACCATCAGAAGGCTTCAATTGCAAAACTTCATTTATCATACGTAATGCTCTAGCCTGATCAATGAAATGAACGGATTCATTTTATTCTTGTTCCCTAATTCGATCAAGCTTATCAAACGCGGTAGCCTAATCGTCAAGGATTGTATCTTGTTCGGTAATGTCGTCGTCTTCTTCATCATCACAATCACTTTCAATGCCTTCCATATAAACAATGCCTACTTCATTATATTCATCATGGCTTTCAACTGCCTTTTGTTCTTCAATGTCTATTCGCGGTAATTCTGTGGGCGAAATTATTATCGGCCGTGTAGTAGACGCTATTGTAGCCCTTCTAGTCCATTTTGGCTACGGATCTTTTCACTTGTGCAAGATGATGTACCTTCTGTAAATGCAGTTAATTTCGCTTTTTCGTCACAAAAATAACCAAACGCGCTGAACAATTTTCGCAAGTGGCTGTTTGAATCACAATTAAGTAGAAAGATGACCAAACGCAATATAAAAGGGCATGCTCGCTTTAGCGCCTTCCAAAACTGTATCAAGGACAAAGATATCAGGGAGTGAGCATCTAGTATCGCATCCTGAACCCAAGCATTCACTTTTACAGCAAAAAAGGTCGGGCTTCTGTAAGGTCCACATGAACTTCTTGTAAATAAAAATAGAGTATTGAATTATCTTGCCAATCTCAAGCTTTCTTTCGAAACGTGCAATACTCCGAAAAATATTTGCGTACTTGGGATGAGATAGAAAAGCTAGAAGGAACATTGGTTGCTCTTGTTGTTCCCATCGCTTTTCCAATAACCCTTACAATTCATCTGCGTGCTGGCTCGCTTTCGCATGTGCTTGATACAGTAAACCAAACATATTGAGGACATCCGCTAAAGAAGTCGATTCGTGTTGCATTACAAATGATGCCTTTGTCAGTGGTCGAAGTAATCGTTTCGCGTTGCACAATTGTTCAAAATAAACGTCATCGACCATCAGAGCGTTTGAAAAAGCACTTACGCTACTATACTCTACTTGTATCAACCTTGAAGCCGTGCGTCTTCGTAATACACTTGCGAAAGAACTTTGTGCACTATTCCAACGAACATCTATCATTCTCAGCAAGCTAAGTGAACAACCTTATAGTTTCTTGGATCGGTCTGTCAATCTCACGAGCCATTTACTTGCACTCTTATTATAAGCCTTGGTCAATGCTTTTACAAGCGCCACAAGGTCCACATGTACCACCTTACATACATCTTTCACAAAAAGATTCACTTGATGTGCATAACATTTTTCCAAAATACATATGCGGAAAATGTAGTGCTTAAGTGCGCTTTGCTCTCTGGCATTGACCAGCATCGTCCGTCACCACACACGAAATCAACAACTCCAAATTTTGACTACCTTTCATAAACGCAGATTCAATCAGTCTTGCAGTTGCTATTTCGTGGTGTTAATCCATTTCTATTTTATTGCCGCTTCCATCTCCTAGCACTTCATCATAGGACATTCATTATTAAAAGCCAGAAATATGGTCCCTAGAATATTATTTTCGGCACCATCTTCATATCCATCACAGATTCTTTTTTAGTGATACTTACGTCTTTAACGAGTCTTTTGATATCGGGTAACTGTTCATTCCGACTACGAATAGCAGCCTCATGGAGAAGCCTTTCACCTAAAACCCTTCGACTTGGCAATACCTTGATTACACTTAATCGTATCGTTTCAAAAAATCTGATCGTTGATGGTCGTTCAATTCACTAGAAAAATATTTCACTATCGGCAATCCATCCCACCAAACGCTGTCGCATTTTGTTTTCCTCAGTTGGTCTCATTTCACGATCTAGAAATGTTTTGATTGAATAGATTTTCAATTTCTTGTTCGTCAAGCCAGTATTTAAGAAAACACATCTGTTTCTCTTACCACGAAAAGATTGTTCACTCGCTACAGTAGTTGTCCAGAGACTCTAGTAAAGGTTTAGCAGACTTCTCCATCGCTTTCATCAGCACTTCTTTTTTGTTTGTCCTCCAGGGCATTCAATTATTCTTTGCAGTTTATCAAGTGCGTTTTCATGGTTCTTGCTCTCTCTTCAAATAAATTTTTGCCATTGGAATTACAATGTTTACATCGAATAAAATACTATTAATTCTTAGAGCTTTTTCCAAGTTTCTCGAACGAGTTCCACAGAATTTTATCGGGTTTGGGCATTTTCCTCAGGTGGTTAAATGGTTGATAATTAAACAGCCGATATGTTTCTAACCTTCTAACCGGTTATAACCAGGGTATAATGGGTGGTTAACAAACGGGTTAAACCTTTTGTGCATCCACTGATCCGATCAGCATATACTGCGCATCATAGCATTATTGGTTTCTTATTGGGGTGCCAGGCCCAGTAATTAGCCAACAATATATTGACTTCCATTTGAGTGGTTTTCATAAGTTAGGAAACATATTCGCACTTACTGCATATTGAAACAAAACAAAAAAAAATCCCAGTTATATCTACGAGTTGCGCTTCCTCAACCCCCATTTTAGTATAAGACGTCAACGGGGACTCTTACTTCGTTACGGAGATCAACGACTATTGTTGCAACAATGCATCAAGCGACTCGCCAAGATAGATTAAGAGGCAAATCAATTAAGAGAATTAAAACTTAAGCTTCACGCAACCCCCCCCCCTTTTTGTATGGCGCTTTTATATTAGTAGAAGCAGCTGCATCTACGCCATTAATTATTGCTAAAAACTAGGGGGTATATCCTTCGATCCATCGGATATGGTTCACGAAGTTTACGCTGGTAGTATATTTACTTGGTTTATATGCATCCTTAACGCAGCGCTTCACTAAATACAACATTGCGTCTTAGTCGACGCATCACGGAGTCTGCAATCAAAAGTACCGAAATTTTCTGGGATGCCGTCGCACACGAGAAAGCGACGTACAATTGCCCATGCGAGAGCATGGGGTACAGCACCGAGCCGCTCAGCCACGCACATACGTTCGCGCTGCCTTAAATCACGTAGCATATTATTTGCTGCAATTCCCCCACCGACGTATACGTTGCGCATGGCGTATCGCTGCTTCCACTTGATGGCGTGCGGCACTGCTCTTCCGTCTCCTGGGCACGATCCTGAGCCCATCGTTTCCGGGCCAGATGGTCACGTCGGGGCCGTGGAACTTTCATTTAATTATATATCACGACGGACAAAAACTAATTTTTGATCACATAGAAAAAAAGCTTACGCGACGCGGGACTCGAACCCGCAACCCCCAGATTCGAAGTCTGATACGCTATCCATTGCGCCAGCCGCGCTTTGTACACTTAAGTCAATAATAACATTAATATACTATTACAAAACTAAAGTAAATGTAATAAATTATTGCTATTATCAAACAAAAAAAATGGAGCTGTCTGTAAGCGATCCGCTCCGCAAACTCTGTCAGACTGACCTTAGCGTAACTACGACAAGCACCAATCTTTGCTTCCATTTTAAGACGTACAAGCCGGCCATCTCAAAGTGGACTAGAGCCAAGGCGACCTTGGATGCAGACAAAAACGTGGACGGCCTATATAGGCACAACAAACCAGGGAGATACTCCGCTTATCAAAGTGGCCTCGGGAACCCCATGGTCTGGGTGAGTTAAAATTCGTCATTTTGGAGAGGCATCAAAACAGTGAGAGATGCATTTACATCTTCGAGTATTTAATATCATTCACTAATCGTTTGTATTGACGAAAGTATGCCTTTCGAAACCACATCTCCCTTCATCTGTACGGTCACCCGCTCCAGAAGACCATTTTGAAGAAGGAGAGAATGGATGTGATAGGCTGGTCAGTCATTTCCCTAGTGAGAATATGTTGCAGGGGGCTTGCGGTGCTCCCACAATGTCGACAGTTTCAGATGAAAGTGGCTTTTTAGACAGCAAGGCAAGAAGCGGTCTTCATTGGACCATGGGGAACATCAATATTGAGCGACCGGCTCATTCATTTTTTAATGCGCTGTTCTTCACGCCTTCACACTTAAAATCTTTATAAATAACCAGAAGCTATAGGAAATAATTTTTTAGACCGAGGGCAAATGATGCACACCTGGTCCCAAGTTATTTTGTATCCTGGTATCAGACCTTCTCGCAACTTTATATGCTTTGTTAGAGGTGGTGAGTCATCTTTCACGCCCCGATAGTACAGTCGCTTTTGCAGTCCCCGTCACTATCGCTTGAGCCATTAATGTCAGACTACTCGACGGACACGACACCACTCATAATGCCTGTATCATTAGCTAATGTATTTTAATGGGAGTTTAAAGATCAACTGCATAGAACATCAGCTGTCGTATTGAAGACGTCCGTTGTGGTGAAGGATGTAGCATTTGTCGCTAATCAGCAAGTCAGTTACATATGTAAAGCGGCACGGATGGCAAACTAACCATCACTGGTTGCGCGATCGAAGTACAACAACTTGTTTTACACACCAGACGCAATAAATTCGAGCGACACGATTCTCTTTCTTGTCTCCAAAAGGACAAAATAGGCAGACAGGAAACATATGCTGAACGGAAATATCTTATAGGATTCGTTGCTAAATTCGTGGCTACGATATTTCGCTTGGGTCACAGCGAAACACCAACCATTTACTTAATAACTTATAAATCTTTCTTACTCTTTTAGTCTCTTCATTTTTATTTTCAATTTCTCTCCTAAGACTTCCGGTAAAACGTGAAGTATTGTTAGTCAGGTATTATGGAAGCATAAGTCCTTACCCTAACAGAGACTTGCGCACCCATACCTGCTATTGCTGTCGCATAGCCACAGCACACGTAAGAAAGTTTACGAGTACGGATCTTTTGCATTGCGGTTACAAATCTCACAGCGCTTTCAACTGGCATTATGTGAAGAGATTTGAATATAATAGTATCACGATATAATATGACCTACAGCCCTTGATCTTGAAGCAGGACCTTGCACGCTTGCTCACCTTCCTACTGATAATTTCATATAGAATATAATAAATGTAGAATCACACGATCACTTCAAAACGAACTGACACGCAAACGCGTATGCCTTGACATAAGTATATATGCGTGATAAATCAGGAACCAAAAAGATAAAAGCCTCAAGTCCAACCAATATGCGACGAAAGCTCCCCTCTTTACATTTAAATACTCCACAAATAACATTTATATAATCTCAATGCCACCATATACATATCAGTCATCATTGGAACAGGCGGACGTCATGCTGCAGATGCTTCAATGAGTCAAATACACGCTAATGCATGTTAAAGCTGATGAAGCATCGTGCAGTGCTAGCGGAAAGGATATTGTCTTTTCGATCCTCTCTTGATATTTGCAAATATAAAGTTTACACACCACGATCAACTAATGCAAAGCGAAAAGCACCCAAGTCGCCTCCTACACGTACTTGTATGCATCCGTTCAATGATGAAGTGTCATCCTACCTTGTGATTACTATACTGTCAGATTAATGTAGTTCTACTAGTTGTTGTGGCTTGTATAAATCACATAATTAGTCGGAACTGCCATGAAGCTCGAGCTTAGCGACGCGCCTCTTCGCATAAACGTAATCAGCTTTTTGAAAAATCCAGGACGATCGCCCTCATCATGCCTTGCTGTCTAAAAAGCCACTTTCATCTGAAACTGTCGACATTGTGGGAGCACTGCAAGCCCCCTGCAACATATTCTCACTAGGGAAATGACTGACCAGCCTATCACATCCATTCTCTCCTTCTTCAAAATGGTCTTCTGGAGCGGGTGACCGTACAGATGAAGGGAGATGTGGTTTCGAAAGGCATACTTTCGTCAATACAAACGATTAGTGAATGATATTAAATACTCGAAGATGTAAATGCATCTCTCACTGTTTTGATGCCTCTCCAAAATGACGAATTTTAACTCACCCAGACCATGGGGTTCCCGAGGCCACTTTGATAAGCGGAGTATCTCCCTGGTTTGTTGTGCCTATATAGGCCGTCCACGTTTTTGTCTGCATCCAAGGTCGCCTTGGCTCTAGTCCACTTTGAGATGGCCGGCTTGTACGTCTTAAAATGGAAGCAAAGATTGGTGCTTGTCGTAGTTACGCTAAGGTCAGTCTGACAGAGTTTGCGGAGCGGATCGCTTACAGACAGCTCCATTTTTTTTGTTTGATAATAGCAATAATTTATTACATTTACTTTAGTTTTGTAATAGTATATTAATGTTATTATTGACTTAAGTGTACAAAGCGCGGCTGGCGCAATGGATAGCGTATCAGACTTCGAATCTGGGGGTTGCGGGTTCGAGTCCCGCGTCGCGTAAGCTTTTTTTCTATGTGATCAAAAATTAGTTTTTGTCCGTCGTGATATATAATTAAATGAAAGTTCCACGGCCCCGACGTGACCATCTGGCCCGGAAACGATGGGCTCAGGATCGTGCCCAGGAGACGGAAGAGCAGTGCCGCACGCCATCAAGTGGAAGCAGCGATACGCCATGCGCAACGTATACGTCGGTGGGGGAATTGCAGCAAATAATATGCTACGTGATTTAAGGCAGCGCGAACGTATGTGCGTGGCTGAGCGGCTCGGTGCTGTACCCCATGCTCTCGCATGGGCAATTGTACGTCGCTTTCTCGTGTGCGACGGCATCCCAGAAAATTTCGGTACTTTTGATTGCAGACTCCGTGATGCGTCGACTAAGACGCAATGTTGTATTTAGTGAAGCGCTGCGTTAAGGATGCATATAAACCAAGTAAATATACTACCAGCGTAAACTTCGTGAACCATATCCGATGGATCGAAGGATATACCCCCTAGTTTTTAGCAATAATTAATGGCGTAGATGCAGCTGCTTCTACTAATATAAAAGCGCCATACAAAAAGGGGGGGGGGGGGTTGCGTGAAGCTTAAGTTTTAATTCTCTTAATTGATTTGCCTCTTAATCTATCTTGGCGAGTCGCTTGATGCATTGTTGCAACAATAGTCGTTGATCTCCGTAACGAAGTAAGAGTCCCCGTTGACGTCTTATACTAAAATGGGGGTTGAGGAAGCGCAACTCGTAGATATAACTGGGATTTTTTTTTGTTTTGTTTCAATATGCAGTAAGTGCGAATATGTTTCCTAACTTATGAAAACCACTCAAATGGAAGTCAATATATTGTTGGCTAATTACTGGGCCTGGCACCCCAATAAGAAACCAATAATGCTATGATGCGCAGTATATGCTGATCGGATCAGTGGATGCACAAAAGGTTTAACCCGTTTGTTAACCACCCATTATACCCTGGTTATAACCGGTTAGAAGGTTAGAAACATATCGGCTGTTTAATTATCAACCATTTAACCACCTGAGGAAAATGCCCAAACCCGATAAAATTCTGTGGAACTCGTTCGAGAAACTTGGAAAAAGCTCTAAGAATTAATAGTATTTTATTCGATGTAAACATTGTAATTCCAATGGCAAAAATTTATTTGAAGAGAGAGCAAGAACCATGAAAACGCACTTGATAAACTGCAAAGAATAATTGAATGCCCTGGAGGACAAACAAAAAAGAAGTGCTGATGAAAGCGATGGAGAAGTCTGCTAAACCTTTACTAGAGTCTCTGGACAACTACTGTAGCGAGTGAACAATCTTTTCGTGGTAAGAGAAACAGATGTGTTTTCTTAAATACTGGCTTGACGAACAAGAAATTGAAAATCTATTCAATCAAAACATTTCTAGATCGTGAAATGAGACCAACTGAGGAAAACAAAATGCGACAGCGTTTGGTGGGATGGATTGCCGATAGTGAAATATTTTTCTAGTGAATTGAACGACCATCAACGATCAGATTTTTTGAAACGATACGATTAAGTGTAATCAAGGTATTGCCAAGTCGAAGGGTTTTAGGTGAAAGGCTTCTCCATGAGGCTGCTATTCGTAGTCGGAATGAACAGTTACCCGATATCAAAAGACTCGTTAAAGACGTAAGTATCACTAAAAAAGAATCTGTGATGGATATGAAGATGGTGCCGAAAATAATATTCTAGGGACCATATTTCTGGCTTTTAATAATGAATGTCCTATGATGAAGTGCTAGGAGATGGAAGCGGCAATAAAATAGAAATGGATTAACACCACGAAATAGCAACTGCAAGACTGATTGAATCTGCGTTTATGAAAGGTAGTCAAAATTTGGAGTTGTTGATTTCGTGTGTGGTGACGGACGATGCTGGTCAATGCCAGAGAGCAAAGCGCACTTAAGCACTACATTTTCCGCATATGTATTTTGGAAAAATGTTATGCACATCAAGTGAATCTTTTTGTGAAAGATGTATGTAAGGTGGTACATGTGGACCTTGTGGCGCTTGTAAAAGCATTGACCAAGGCTTATAATAAGAGTGCAAGTAAATGGCTCGTGAGATTGACAGACCGATCCAAGAAACTATAAGGTTGTGCACTTAGCTTGCTGAGAATGATAGATGTTCGTTGGAATAGTGCACAAAGTTCTTTCGCAAGTGTATTACGAAGACGCACGGCTTCAAGGTTGATACAAGTAGAGTATAGTAGCGTAAGTGCTTTTTCAAACGCTCTGATGGTCGATGACGTTTATTTTGAACAATTGTGCAACGCGAAACGATTACTTCGACCACTGACAAAGGCATCATTTGTAATGCAACACGAATCGACTTCTTTAGCGGATGTCCTCAATATGTTTGGTTTACTGTATCAAGCACATGCGAAAGCGAGCCAGCACGCAGATGAATTGTAAGGGTTATTGGAAAAGCGATGGGAACAACAAGAGCAACCAATGTTCCTTCTAGCTTTTCTATCTCATCCCAAGTACGCAAATATTTTTCGGAGTATTGCACGTTTCGAAAGAAAGCTTGAGATTGGCAAGATAATTCAATACTCTATTTTTATTTACAAGAAGTTCATGTGGACCTTACAGAAGCCCGACCTTTTTTGCTGTAAAAGTGAATGCTTGGGTTCAGGATGCGATACTAGATGCTCACTCCCTGATATCTTTGTCCTTGATACAGTTTTGGAAGGCGCTAAAGCGAGCATGCCCTTTTATATTGCGTTTGGTCATCTTTCTACTTAATTGTGATTCAAACAGCCACTTGCGAAAATTGTTCAGCGCGTTTGGTTATTTTTGTGACGAAAAAGCGAAATTAACTGCATTTACAGAAGGTACATCATCTTGCACAAGTGAAAAGATCCGTAGCCAAAATGGACTAGAAGGGCTACAATAGCGTCTACTACACGGCCGATAATAATTTCGCCCACAGAATTACCGCGAATAGACATTGAAGAACAAAAGGCAGTTGAAAGCCATGATGAATATAATGAAGTAGGCATTGTTTATATGGAAGGCATTGAAAGTGATTGTGATGATGAAGAAGACGACGACATTACCGAACAAGATACAATCCTTGACGATTAGGCTACCGCGTTTGATAAGCTTGATCGAATTAGGGAACAAGAATAAAATGAATCCGTTCATTTCATTGATCAGGCTAGAGCATTACGTATGATAAATGAAGTTTTGCAATTGAAGCCTTCTGATGGTGCCGAGTATCGCCAAAGGCATCCTTATCCAGACCACAATGTCCTCAATTTTCCGCAAGAGAGACTCACAGGTGCCAGAAGCGTTAAGTTTGATCTAGAATCTCTAATTCCTACATCCATTGAGGCGTTAAATAAATTTAATTTTATTGCAGAATAAACTTTTGGTTAACCCATGAACCATGTGGTTTTACCAATTAACCATTGTTAAACTATTCCAAAATCTATTAACCTGGTTAATGCCACCACTGCTTATGCCTACTAATGTAATTATGTATAATTTCTATAACTACTTTTGTAATAGGTTCCCCCATTACAAGCTCGCCGTCGTCCTCCGCTACTGACTATCTGCATTATTAATTTGTAGTGAAAATTAGTTTTGTGCAATTGTCGGATCTGCATCATAAACGCCTCGTCTCACTAAGTTTACCGTCAGCAAATTTCAGTTGCTGGGGTAGAGCATGTAGCGGCGATAGCTACTGATGATAGTCTTGCGCAATCTGCGAAAGCGGCAGCAAGAAGCGCTTAAAAAATTTCAGACGGCTACAGAAGAGCCTTCGGGTGGTAAGTCTCCATAGAGTGCATTTCGCTCTCAATAGTAATAATAGTATAATTTATTTTAGAAAATTATTTTGCGGATGCGTGGTAAACGAAGAGGCTCTTACTTAAAAAAAAGTCGTTGCTACTTGCAGTAAAGTGTGAAGCCTGATCAATCGAAAAAAGGTTTTGTACGGATAATTGGATACATGTCTATTCTATCACTGTATATACTAGCTACCAAAAGATGCATGAAAGCATTGTGCAGCCAAGACGATAAAACGTTATTAGACCGAATAAATAAAAGGCTTTGATGCTCGTTTAAGGACAAATAGCCGAGAGCAAGAAATGCTGCGATAGCAGCAGGTGCAAAAGCATCGCGGATTATTGTCTTCCATTATGGCACCTCATCTTGTAAGTCAGTCGTCTACAAAACACATTTTTTAGCAGATTATTTTGCTGCAGATGCTACAAAAGAGGAGGATGTCTCGGTAACAAGGATTCCCGTCTGCATCATAGTTCTAGCGATCCTACCAGTTCAGCCGTGGTCACGACACCTTAAGGTGTCAGTACAGAGTCAGAACAAGCCGGAAATGGCTGTGCTTCTTGATGATAATGATATATCATTTTCCACAGCGTCGACTTATGACAACCTCATTAGCGAGCTGGATGCTAAGAGCGTGAGCGAAATTCAGTGCTTTGTGAAGGAGCGATTGACGATTAGCCATTATACGTAATGAACGTGACGCGATGGCAAGCGCACAGGACAAGCAAAAAGAATATTCAGACCAGCATGGTCGCAAAAACAATGAAAACTTTAGTGTTGCGTACAAAGTGCTAGTAAGTACTGCTACCCTACCAGAATAAATGCAATCTCTGTACTACCTGGTGGTACTACAAAGCTATTGCCCCGATACATGAGGTCATGTACGGTGGTCGAGGAGGCTGGAGACCTAAAATAGGCTCACTCTTCCCCCGTATGTGAAGACGCACCCCGTATTTTACGTGGGTCATCTGAAACGGTATGTGGATCCACAAAAAATTACGTATCCATATCAGTCTAACGATACCGATGGTGGCGTCGACTGTGAGTCGAGCGTCGTTGCCGATCAGGCGACGGGGAAGGTGAACGACTTCCCGTATACGAGTGAGACGATATGGGACTCGGTGATCGAGGAACACTCCGCGTTTGACGCGGGGCTCTCATTACTAGTCGCTCACGTATGCCCAAACGAGTCACCAGCGGTCATACCCCTGACGATCCCTCGTATTCACAGAGCGTAGATCCGAAGTCAGTCGCGAGACTTGACAAGAAAGATCAGACACCTCTCTCTTCAGCGCAGCGATCTCCGCCTGCGACTGAACGACAGCAGGATAAGCAGACGCGAGTAGTTGGGCGTAATCGCCGCTCCTATCGGGCGCCATCTGTGTTGGTGGATGCGGGTGGGCACACATGCTTCCTTGTTCGAAGGTTGTTGACCCACCACCATGTGAAGCAGAAGCTTCAGATCCTTGTTCACTCGAAATACACCCAAATAGTTTCGACTTTTTGAAAACAGATTGACACGCTGCGCGTCAAAGTGCCTGGGCTGGTGGCTGCTTACGAGCATAATCACCAGCTGCACCCGCTCTGCTAGGTCCTGATGGACTGGCAGGAGCAGCCTAGCGAGAAGAAATTGAAGGTAATTTATTGCTTAAAATATCTTTCGCACGCGTCATAGCGAAGCTTATTCGCTGCGATCTCTCTTTCACTGCATCTGCATGCGGTTTAACACGGCCCAGGAACTCTGCCTCGTATTCGTCGATTTTTACATTCGAGCACAGTACGACAATGATAGAGAAAGCACGACCTAGTGCTTTGCCCTGCTCTTTCTATGATGGAAAGACGCTCAAGAATTAATCACCGTCGACGGTGGTACGCTCCAGGAGCGATGCCTAGAACTAGCCGACCTTACCATTCGGGTAGTGGAGGCATTATTGGTAAACCAACAGTCGCATCGCTACCCTTGCTACCTTGTGCCGTTTATAAAGCTTTCGGCTCACACTTGTATAAGTCCGACATTTCATTATGGTTGTTAGGATATCAGAGATCGGGTTTATCTTAAAAGATCAAGCACAAGCGAGGAAGTGATCAAACTCTTTTGCCTTTGCATCCTGCGATGGAGTTGACGGTCGCCGAAGCGACTCGTACAACAAATTACGAGCCTACACTTCACTGCATCGCGGAAGCTGTTGCCAGTCGCTCTGCGCGCAGTGTTTACTAAGTAAAAAGATCAAGATTTGTTTTTATTCAAGTGAAATGACTGATGTATCTATCTAAACGATTACCGGCAAGTATATGCATTGATTGGGGATGCGCTTCTATAAAGACGCGCATCCCTACGTGGGGAGCTTAATACATTAAAGCTCGCTAATAACGTCTTTCTGAGACGTCATGATGACGTCTAAAACCAATTGGGCGCTATTTTCTTCAAAGTGAATCTAGCAGTGGATATCACATTCATCACATTGATATGCCTCACACAAATGGCAGGTCTAAAGTACTCACATATCTTTTTACGCCCTGCGCTAAGTATGTAGTTCTTAAGGGGCACGCGTAATAATAAGGATTTAGCCCGTTACACTTTTGTTCCGTAGATGAAACATTTTGTCCGCCAGACGAAGATCATATTCATCTTTCAGGATGACGGCCTGCATGCAATTCGAGGATATAAATGATTACCACTAACGATCAACACTTACCTTATCCAGTTGGTAGAGGTGAGAATAGGTCTCCCTAATGCAAAAATGGGTTACACGAGGGTAACCTTCGGCCCACGAATTTCAGCAATAAAAACAAGATTTTAGACATGGGTATCGCTGGGTATATGGATGTGGTACCAGGCTACGTCTAGGTAGGATCACGTCGCTAATAATGAGTGAAAGAAATTAACACATGAGGTCACAAACGAGCGAAAGACGAGCTACCTGAGGAGATGATTTGGCCACTAGTGTTTTATCCAGTCCCAACGAAGCTTAAAATCAGGCCAAAAAAGCAAAAGTAGCAATACCGTGTGTAATAATTTCTCCTTCAACAGAAGGGAATTCCAATAAAAATGTTCAAGATGATCCTGATGGTGATTGTCAACTTGATGAACTGCCAAAAGTGAAGATGAAACTTTAAGAATAAAAAAATTGCTAAATTAGCTTACTCCATTAAATCAAGTAATCCTATTCGATGTCTTGGGGGGGGGGTCAATCTGGTAGATCCCGATATTTTTATTAAGGTGATTTTTTGGGTATATGGATCATTATCGCGTCTACCGTTTCATCAATAGCGCCTTGCTACCAGTCTACCAGCCTTCCACTCACGAGACGTTAGAACCACCCGTGATGATATCACCTACCATAGCGTGATATCTTTCATATCTTGTTCACTTCAGTTAGGTAGACTTAACGAGCTTATCAATTTTGATGGCTTGGAAAAGGCACTAACCCGTGATCTTGAGTTCAATGAATTATAAACATGATAAATTGAAGCTGCTGTTAAAAATTGCAACTATTTTATATACAGAGGAAGTAAGTTGAAGTAGATTTTGGAATCAGCATTGGAGTGATTGCCTGAGAAAGGCATTAGTGCAGTACAGGATAATTGCACTCAGTCTTAAATTTACCTTTAACTCAATAAGTTGTTTGTGAGTGCGTTCAAGTGCATATTTCGTCAGGGTCAAAAGCCCAACTACATACCGGCTACGCAATCCTACAGGACCGTCGAGAACACAAAGACCAAAATGTCATTATCGTCACACTCTTATAGCGACACAGGCAAGCGTAAAGGTTTTTTTAAATCGGTTTATTGGGGACTCCAGTTTGCTGGAACGAAGACGACTACACTTTATACAAGCATGCCGTGATCAATGCTTTCAAAGAGAGCTTATTGTATCAGATCGCTATCTGTAACGGGCTAAAGACCCGTTACCGTCTTACACTGAAAGGGCGTTGAGAAAGCGTTCTTAATTAACTCGTAAATATAACTCTGTTTTATTTATGCTTAGTTTTAATCCGCAGTAAGTGCGAATATGTTCCCTAGCTCATGGGAACCACTCAAATATGGAAGTCAGTTTATTATTGGCTAATTATTGGGTCTGGCACCCCAATAATAAATCAATAATAAAATGACGCGCAGTATCCGCTAATCGGATACTGCCCTATGCCTACTTATGTAATTATGTATTATCCCTATAACTACTTATGTAATAGGTTGCCCCATTACACTATCGGAAAGAAGATATTGAACAATAGTTGGGATGATGATAAGTAATGTAAATTTAAGACAAAGCAAGTGAATCAAGATATTGATACAAGGATCACTTTCGATGAAACTTGCAAATCAAGTGATGATGAAAGAGGCAGGCACGGAGATGTGATCCGAAATCGTATCGATATGTGAAGGCAAGACAAATCCAGCTATGACTGCGCAGAAGGTGTATCCCTTACAAGGCGAGCTACACAGAACTAACCTGCGTGGGAAGGGTAACGTGCGAAGCCACCTGCACAAGCTTTTTATAATTTAAAATCAGCTTGATAATTTAGGCTCGCCCGTAGATATCTTGCTGAGGGTAGATTGAATGCTTCTTCTGTCTTACAGCACTAACGTGCTATGAGGAATAATGACGCAAAGTCTTATTCAGCTTTAATATGACGAAGTACACCCCAGAGCTACTTTGAGAGGTGATCATCACTGCTGATTCAAGGATTGAAGAACGGGAAGGTAATATCTTCGGCTACAAAGAGCGAAAGAGGACCTAAGGTACGCGCGGTGGCAGTTAATAAGGTAGGATGCCGCACAAACCTTTGAACAAGAAGTCAGCATCCAAGACAAGGAGTAATGGGTGTTTTAATGGTAATGGAACCCATTTCAAACGTGATTGCACGGATCTGGATGGAAAAAAGAACGCAAAAACATGTTACGCGTGTTCAGGCAGGACACCATTAGATTAGGAAGTTGAAGAAGATCGAGACGATAAAAACAAAGATGCACAATAGCGCGCCGTCGTGATTGGATAAGAAATGCCGTGTGCTTCTAAATGCCAGACAATCGTGGGTCAATCGACTGTAGAGGCGGAATATGACGCCGCGTGTGAAGCTTGTATGGAAGGCCAAAGACTGCAAAACGTCATTATCCAAGTATTCTGAGATGAATACCAAAATTAGTATGGTATTGGCAATCAAGCCGCCTTCGTAATGGCAACGAATCCAATATACAGCCACAGAGAAAGGCACATTGAGCTACGCTGGAGTTACGTTCAAGATCAAGTGGCGAAAAAACATGTGGATCTGTGGGAGGTGAAGACCAATGCCAACCCATTCGACATTTTGATGAAACCTTTGGCATGCGACAGACTCAAGAAGTTATGCGTTATAATCGGTTTAACAAAGCAGCAGCTATCCAAAGTGACGGACAAAATTTTGGAAGAAGGCGTGTTAGGGACACAACTATTTTTAATACAGAGGAAGTAAGTTGAAGTAGATTTTGGTATCAGCATAGGAGTGATTGCCTGAGAAATGAATTAGTGCAGTGCAGGATAATTGAACTCAGTCCTAAATTTACCTTGAACTCAACAAGTTGTTTGTCAGTGCGTTCGAGTGCATATTCTCTTAGCTTCTATGGCGGATATCGCTCATGAAGTGAAGAAAGGAAAAAATGGCTCTCCTGCTTGCTGGCTGTAAGAAAGTTTTGGTCGCCGATTGTGGTTGTAGAAAGCTATTCATATAACCTGGAATCTCTCTAATAACTTGCTCTATGCTGACATCGTATGAACAGTACGTCGTTAGAGGTACTGTATCCGTGATATCGTAAGCGTTGCATGTAATATCAGCAAGCCCGACGCAGAGACAATCCTAGGACCGCTGGTGGTATGATAAGGAAAAAGGGGAATTGTATCACAAACCTAATATATCCGCCAAGCGCTCCTAGCCTAAGTACTTGCATGATCATATTTGTCGATATGTAGAAAAGACAACACGCATCAGACTAACAAATAAAATCTCCTCCAATAATCGTTAGCACGAACATAAAGGTCAATAGATTTTCTAATAATCCTCTATTGTGCGTAGTTTCGTTTCTGATGTCTCAAACGTAGATCTCGGTGATGGCATAACTCGCTCATGTTATTGCAACTCGATACGAGTTCGTAGCTCCTCCTATCTCAGTGTGTAAAGTGCCTTTGCCATAATGTCAGCTGGCATGTGAGAGCCTTCACAGATTTCTGTCTTGAAAACCCCACGTTTGGCGTGTGACTTCCACGAACTTGAATTGCAAGTCGATGTGCTTCACCTTTGATAATAAATATCTCGGTAAGTTGCTTTAGTGGTGCTCGATTATCGACTGTAAGCGACATTGTCATCACACAAGATATACCCATCTCCCCAAGCAATTCTTAAATTCCAACTATTTCTGCAACCACGATCGACGTCGAAGTAAACTCTGCTTCCATAGTAGACCGAGAGCCTTCCCCTGTTTGCGGGTGACCCATACACCTGACATACCTGTCACTTTAATATAGCCTCCAAAGACCAATTTCCGATCGGTCTTGTCAGCAGCAAAACCTGCATCACTATAACCCACCAAGCTGATAGGTGTGGCCGGATCGTCATATCCTTGCATTCGTAGACGAAAGTCTTTTGACACATGGAGGTACTTGGCTATTTTCTTGGCAAGTTTTCCAATCACTTTCAGTCGGGCAGTGGGTACGCCTTGTCACACGATGTACCGCAAACGAAATATCGGAGCGGGTGCAACGCGATATCCATATCCAGCTCCCCACCAGTGATTAGAATCTCGCACAGTAAGCTCATTTGGTGCAGAACAAGTACAGAGCATGACATCATATTCGACAACATCATCAGTCGTAACATCAAAAAGAAATTTTTGTTCCATTAAAATTTCTTAGACCCAGTACCTTATAGCATATTCACGATTGTGACTTTTTGATCGATTTCATAACCTTCTTTTTTTTATTGTAAAAGATTCACATTCCGAGAAAGTTACGCGCAATGTCCAAGCTCTTCACAAAGATCCCCAAGTCACTTCATATATATATATATCTTGTAACGGGATTAGAACGTACCGTAAGCTAGCCTACACGCGCGCTTGAGGAAGACTTAAGCCCAAGTATGAGATACTAAGTAGTTTTACCTCTTATTTTTATTTTGGTTTTTAATTTGTATAAATTACGAAGATTTATAAGTCGTAATAAATACGACAGTGTTCCCGCCTTTCGGAAACCACACATTTTCAGGTTAATTTATCATTGGTCCATATTGGGATTTTAGGCCCCAATCATAAACCATTAATAAATTGCCACACTGTGCACGCTATTCGAGCACAGCACCTGCATACATATGTAATTGTTTATTTCTGTTAATGTTATATATGCAATGTGGCCCATCGCATCACTCCCTTCTCAAGACAGCACTCGCCAACCGTAAGTACTCAACTGTCGAGACTCCAAACTTTACAAACGAACAAACGATGTCCGACCACACGACATCCAACACCGCAGCACTACCAAGCACCATCAGAGGGAGTGCAACCATCCTCGTGATGGACCAACAACGCATCTCTATGACTTGTCCTAAGCTCGCGCTCCGGACTCACTGGAAACGATGCAGGACTTCTTCCGGCATTTTCGAAAGCTGCGTGGAAAGAGTCTTGATGGGATCGGATACGAGGCCCTGCAACATTCTTGGTGCGCCTTCATCCGACGTTGGAATCGGATGCTCGAGGGCGGCAGCAGTTTCCAACTGTGGCTCGCCAATTAAGAGGACCTTCGTGCCGATCACTCCATCGGCGTGCTACGCGAAAAGGTGTGTGAGAATGCTTGGAATGAGAAACACGTTCATGCCAACGAAGGATGCCAATTTTGCGACTCAATGCTACATCCATCTCACGATGACTGGCAACGACAAATCGCTGAGTGTCAACTCAGTGAACGCGAACGATGTTGGATAGCGAAGTATGAGCCAGTCTGAGCGAACGGAGTATCTAAATTATTCGTGGTGCACCTCGTTGGCAGCACTACTCGCGACAGCGGAGTCGATCTCCGCTGAATGATCAGCGCAGGGCAGTTACATGCTCGCCTGACCGTCCTGCTGCAAGTTCTTCGTCTCGTGGTCGTCGTGTTATTATATTTACCACGACGTTCTCGCTCACGTCATCGTTCTCGTTCTCCACGGCATGAATCACCCCACCGTTCGCGTTTAGCACGAGAACATTCGCGCTCGCGCACGCATCGGAGTAGCCCGATTTCATGGGCTCGTATGACTGAATAACATCTGGAACGTCACGAAGAAGCGAGGAACGAGGATCGCACGTATCCTCATCGGGTAAAAACCCAAGCCAGCGTATACAATACTGCGCGCGAATAGAACCGCGCGCTTCCCATGAGCCGACTGGATCACTCACTGAACGAGGAGGGTCTTCGTGGCCACAATACGATTCACAATCCAGCGTACCTGGCCTTCCGTATCCCCAAGCGGCAGTCGGCCCTCGCGATTGTAATGCTGGCGTCCTGGTTGTCCAGGACTATGATGATCAGGCTGTAAAAAAGGTAGCCGATGCTCAGCTGGAAGCTGAGGCTGCCCTTGAGCGTGCTGCACAGGCGGAGAAGACCGCGAACGCAAATTCGGCATTCGAACCGTGAACTATTCGAACGGATGCGGGTTCTGGAACCCCAGGGTCTTGGTCATGCACAGACAAACCGCAACCGTACGCGATGTCATCAGCGCGTCAAGCACGACAGGAAGGCCGATAGACCTACAAACCCCTCGAAACCAGCTCGAGAAGCGTGGTCGGTCGATATTCTTCCGGCCGCCTGACGTAGAGCGTCGGGTGAAGTCGCAACGAAGAGGGAACGTCCAGTGTGTAAGATCACCGATCGCCTTCGGAACCTTGAATGAACCGATGAATCGTGGCGAGAGAGTGAAGCTCACGGTCTTTTATGTTCAAATGTAGTAACCTTATCTAAGGCGAAGACTGTTGCTTCTACTCCACGCGGTCAGTTCAATGGACAGCGCAGACATTGGCTGACCCGTCTTCTGGTAAGCGTGCACCTACTACCAACTACGCGCCGATTGAGTAGGA
The DNA here is from genome assembly GCA_947646735.1 of Peronospora farinosa. Lineage (NCBI taxonomy): Eukaryota > Oomycota > Peronosporomycetes > Peronosporales > Peronosporaceae > Peronospora > Peronospora farinosa. Next base: position 376,679 of record CANTFK010000343.1, read on the forward strand.
GCGACCAATTTATGACATGATTGTGTCAGATTTTAAACTTTAACGTCAAGCCAACACCATACTGAAGTGCGTCGCGTGTAACGCGACGCACTTCAGTATGCAGTGGACAAGCAGAAATAGAATGCTGATAAATATGGCAATAAAAACATTAGTATAAGCGAAAAAGGTGATCGTGTGTTGCTGTCGACCGAAGGTCTAAGGGATTCAGCGGTTACTAACCTAGGCGCGAGCAAACGGTCCTTGTTGAGCACCGTTATCCCCCTAAAGCGGATCTACAAGGTGCCGTGGGTCGCCCCACGGCAAGAAGAGTAGGAACTCAAGGGTGGTGTGTCGTATTCACAAAAATGGCGTTAACCTTGTTGACGCGTGTACGGCATTGTTGAGTGCGAGCTCAGCGAGTGGTAAAATGCAATCCATCTTGTGAATGGCGTAGCGTAACTTCGAACAACGTCTTCGAGGTCCCGGTTCACGCGCTCACTTTGCCCATCCGTTTTCGTATGGGTCGCAGTCGACATCAGCAGTTTTGTCCCAAGGAGCTCGAACAGTGACGTCCAAAATGCGGACGTGAATTGTGGATCACGGTCCGAAACAATGTTTTCTGACAGGCCATGATGATGAAACACCGCGTCAATAAAGTGCGCCGCGGTCTCTGCCACGGTGATCTTAGCGTGAACAGGCACTGGATGTGTCATCTTGCTGAATCTGTCAACAAAAACCAGTATGTTCGTTCGAGCTTGACTATCGGGCACAAGTCCGAAGATGAAGTCCATTGAAACTGATCGCCAGGCCTCGGCTGCAATCGGCAACGATTGCAAGGGAGCATGCGAAGATGGAGATGGCTTCACACACTGGCAGATTTCGCACGTTCGAATCCAGTTGCGTACCCACTTATACATGTGGGGCCAGAAGAAGTCTCGAGACACAGCCGCGAAAGTCTTTTCGCGGCCTGCTAGAAGAGGCATCGTCATACTTGTGGATGATTCTTGCACGCAAATCCATGTTGTTAACGATCACTGTGCGAGGAGCATCGAATTGATCGATATTTTACAGATGCAAATCCTATTTCAAGCTGTACTGATGAATATGATCACGCTTGGTTCGGGATAAGCTCCCAGTACAACATTGCTGGGAGCACGCAGATAACCGATAATGTCAGCATAATCTGAATCGTTCTTGTACGCTTTAACGATCTCATCAAATAAACACAGCTCGGATGTGACCCGAGTTAGGTTCAGCGATACACACATCGATCATCATCATCCTCGTCATCAGTCGCCTGACGACTCAGAGCAGTCTGAGGATCGTAGTGACAGAGCGGCGGCGAGAATATTGCTCTTTCCTGGCTTATAACTTACGAAGAAGTTGTACTCAGAGAAGAATGAGAGCCATCGTTCCATCCTTTGGGACAGGTGTGGGCTCTTCATCGCTATGCGCAGCGATGCATGGTCGGTATACAGAGCAAACGTGCGCACAAAGGAGATGCACGCGAAACTTGATGAGTGCGTAGCGCATAGATAATAACTCCTTGTCGTGAACCGGATAGTGGTTCTCAGCTGGCTTCATCTGTCGCAACTAATAGCTCACTACTCGTTCACGGCCCTCATCATCAAATTGCATGAGGGCACAACCGATTGCAAAATCACTGGCATCGCATACCACGTGGAACGGCTTGGAGTCGTCTGATAGGACCAGAACGAGCGCTAACGCCAGGTTCTTCTTTACTGCTTCAAAAGATACTTGGTGCTCGGGACGCCACGAACACGTGGTGTCTTTCTTCGAGAGTGACGAAAAGGCTGTATAGAACCAGCATAATCCTTTGTGTACTTATGCAAGAAATTAGCCAAGCCGAGCCACTGGCGCAGCTCCGTAGGGTTCTTGGGTGTAGACCACGAACAGATGGGCGACACCTTCTCTGGATCAGCTCGAACTCCCGATTTACTCAAATAGCAACCCAACACCGGAATATCCGGTGCACAAAAGACACGCTTCTTGAGATTCGCATAAAACTTGTTGTCCCGCATAACTTGAAACACTTGCTTCAGGTGTTGAAAGCGAACTTGGACTTCGCTGAGTTGCTCTTAGCGCGACTGCGGAAACCCCTGTTCAATCGCATTAATGATACGCGGGAACCCCTATTCGACCGCGTTGTCCTCGTCGATATCCTCGCTGTGGAGCGAGGAGTCACTGTCACTTGTGTCTCGAAGAACAGCACAAGCTGTACCGAGAGGACGATTTCTCGCTCTGTGCACCGCCTGTGTCGTGGAATCACGATCCACGACTGTGACGCTGGGCCAGTCACTTGGCGACACCAAAAGATGGGTAAATACTTCACTGACGTCGAACTTGCGTTGACGTCTCACTGATTTGGCTAGCTAGTCGATATGGGGCTTATAACGTTCCAACCATGGTATGTTCAGTATGCAATCGAATGCATAATTCATCGCGATCACCAAGAAATCATCATTACTGCGAAAACCGTCAAACGTCTACTTCGCGCCGCGATACGCGTGTGGTTTTCCGTCAGTCAACTTGACGACGACTTGGCCAGGTCCCTCACGGACCTGGATGCTGGGAGGCAGCATCGAAAAAAAAATTGCAAGCGAGCCTTTTCGTCCCTTCTGAGTCCAGGAGTGCTCGTAGAGGTCGCCGGACACCGACGACATGTAAACTGACAATAATCAGACATGAACCACCACTCGTAGTGGTGGCATTTAATCGTACGCGCTGTGCAGGAGGACTGGAAGGTTGAGCTTCCACGGGAGACCCGGACCTCCATTTCAACCAGTAGGGCTCCCTGCATTTACTGGTCCCGACCGTTTTTGGATGCGCGGCCGGTACAGCACCCTCATGATGGGCATCCACTCCATGCGACAATATCGGCGCCGACGCGCGGCACTCAGCCACGCGATGCCCTGTCTTTCGACAATGAAAGCAAACCATGCGACGCCCGGTGCGAGAGTCACCCTTAGTTGTAGTAACACGTCGTCGGTCATCTGACGACTCAATCACGTCGATCTTCATAGGTTCCGGACCAGAAGGCCGGGGAACGGTAACAATTGAGGTATTGGCGTAGGCCTTGGTGACCCTTAAATCCTCGCGGAGGGCAATGGCAAATGCCTCCTCCAATGTGGCAAGCTACGCGCACTCGAGCGATAAGCGGGTCTGACCTTCACGCATACCATCCACAAAGCCATTCACCTACGTTTACATGTTCATAGGATGCGTGATAATACACGACGTCAGATGCCGAGCCATCTGCACGTAGTCGCGCATCGCCACTTTACCCTGTCGCATAGACAAAACCTTGAGCGCACCAACTTTTCCTCTTGCGGTGGCTCGAGGGCAATACGAAGATCGTCCTGCATGGTGTCTAGGATGGGGAACGCGTGCTCGTTTACAACGAGCTTACCAAAAAGCCCATTCCTTGACGTTCCCGGTGGGGCGGGAAAGAAGGAAGTTGACCTTTTCTTGGGGCGCCTCGAGAAACCTCAAGACGATGGCGATGTCGACTTCTTGGAACTATCGATTCAGCGACAACCGATCTTTAACTTCTCCTGAGTAGGAAGATTTTTCTATCTTCACGGCTTTATTCCGTGAAGATTGCGAGGGAGTTAAACTTCTCCGTTTGGATTCGGCGAGCTCACGTGCCATAAACTCATGTATGGCGAGACGTTGCGCATCAGGGGTCGCTGATCTCATCAGCTACGCGACGATTTCCTCTCCTGATATCGCCGCGAGGTGATTAAGCGCATCCCACTCAACACCAGTGAGATGGGGGAAGGTCGCGTGCTCCAGACAAATACGGGAGCGTCAAAGTACGAAGATTCACTCATCCCAAACTCGGAAAAAGGAAGGACTACTAAGTGCTACCAGGTGGAATAAGGCTAGAACGTAACGTCACTAGCTCACATGTGCGTTTGGGGGAGACTTAAGCCTAAGTATATGTATTAAGTAATTTTATTCTTATTTTTATATTTGTTTTTTAACTCGTGCGAAGATTATTATGTTGTAGCAAATACGACAGTGTTCCCGCCTTTCGGGAACCACACATTTTCAGGTTAATTTATCATCGGTCCATATTGGAACTTTAGGCCTTAATACATAAACCAATAAAAAATGGCCACGCTGCGCCCGCTATTTGGGCGCGGCACCTGCCTACATATGTAATTGTTCATTTATGTCAATGTTGTGTGTGTAATGAGGCCCATTACAGTGATGGGGTGTAAACGTTACACAACTAGCAATACTTGATTGTATGTTACATAAGTCTTTATATGCTACAATCGAGATAGCGGGTGAGGCCATTCGTAATTCTAATCGCAGGTAAGTGAGAATCAGTCTCATTATCAGCCAATAGGAGGAGAGAGCTGTAGCTGAAAGGTTTTCATGCGTTTGGTAACCACTCTACGCGCCGCTCAGGAGCCTGAACCAATAGAGATCGATGCAATCGGGCCAGCTGCAGGTCATAGGCGTGCTTCCAGTCACAGTTCTAGAAAGCCTGCAACAGCGAAGAACCTGGTCTGGTCTTCTTCCGCTGTCGTAAGCCTGGTCATCGCGCAGCCTTCTGCCGCGCGCCTGCACCATTGATCGCTGTCGCCGAGTCTGGCGTCTCCGTCTCCCTCACCGGGCAGCCAAAAAACGGCGAGAACCAGTAGGCGCGGGGCGTCCTACTGGGCAAAGACGGAAGAACGTGCCTACGGTGGTGACACGTTCTCCTATTACCGCTGTGAATTATGCGCAGCTGAATGCCACCACGTCATGCAATGATCCTCGTTTGATTGTGCTCAGTGTTCGCGTCGACAGTGCGTCGCGTTACATCGCGCTTTGCTGGACTCCGGCGCGACGAACGATTTTTTCCGCGCCGACAGTATGTCGATCCCCCCCTAACGGCTGCATGTCCGTGAGTCTCCTGGGGAGATGGTCGTTAAGTATGCAGACGGAAAGCCTCGCACGCACCGGAAACATTCGGTGGTGTTCCCTTACCGGTTCGATACTTTTACCAGTAGTGATGAAATACAAGTTATTGACTCGAGTGGATCCTTTGACTGTATTTTTGGGATGCCGTGGCTTGCGCGGCATCGAACCGACATTGATTGGCTGAACCGTACTGTCCAGCCACGTGACATCGATGTTAAAGCGGTACTCGCAGTCCTTGATTGCCCTGCCAGTACGTGGCAGCATGTTTCCGTCGTGGATCCCGATCCCACGACTCATCCTACCCCCCGAGTGTGCGATGAATGGTGTACAACTATGCAACGTGCTCCTCCTCAGTCGAACAGCGGTTCCTGAGTCAAGAATTTAACCCGCAGCAGTGGCTTTGGGTGTCGCACGGTCGAGCAGCGATTCCGCGCATGCAAAATCTTCCAAAACCGTACTGAAGCAGAGGCTTCCGGTACGTCACGAGCGTGAAGTGGCACCCGTTTCCGTCCACGTTGAGGATACCACGCCGAGGCAGGGGCCTCCGGCGAGTTACGCGGAAGCAGTGGCTTCCGTACGCCCAGTTGATTATCCGGTTTGTGTTTCTGTGTCGCGACGACGTAGACGGTGCCGTGCGCGTCATCACTTCATTGTGCCGTCGAGCTCTTCCCCGCCGACTCCGCTTCTTGAGACCATTAATGTCGTTAACATGACTGGTGTTGATCCATCCAGCCATCCGTCGCAAGTCGCAATTCCGCCTCGCGATGCGTCTGGAATCACGCAGCTGCCGAACTTACTTGGGAAGAGATGCTGCGTGCCAACACGGCAAACGAGAAACGACGGCGAGCAACTCCTGGCACCGTCCAACGTGTCGGTGTCTAACCATTTGCGAACATTTGTGGAGAGTCTTCGTGTCCGGAAGCAGTACGACTGCAGCGAAATTGAACGTTCGCGTGGCGATGGAGAAGTACTCGGAAAAAACGACCTCGGCTACTTATGCCGTAAGACAAGCTTCGCTAAATGAGTCTTGGATCGCATTCGTCCGCCTGTGGAACACCGAAACGTCTTTTGACGAGCTCGTACCGATACGCGAAGATCAACGTCGTCGTTATGGGCTCGCGGAGACTCGCGAGAGGGTATGTGAGCTGTCTTGGGCCGCGGACCGTCATTCATTCTTCGTCCACTGGCGAGAACGTTGTCATCATTGTGAGCGCCATGGCTTAGCGCAACCGAAACGCACTCAGTGGATGTTCTTTTGTGGCGATTGTCCGTTTTCCGAGGAGGAGCGCACGTGGATTGGGAGGTATGAGCGAGTTCGTGATGAACACCAACGAGCGCATGGGTGGACTCGATTAAACACGGATGTACGTAAAAACTCTGCACTGACCCAAAGAACTCTCCCTCGAACGACGGAGGTTCCAACATCGCGGCCTGCGCGGCGTTCTCAATCAGAAAGTCCTCTAATATCGCGAGCTGCTATGCGCTCGCGATCCCGCTAACCTCCCGGTCGTAGTCGCTCACGATATCCGGAACATCCGCGAGAAGTGTTGCGCGAGGTTCCTACGTATCGCTATTCGGGGGACAGCCGAGACAGCGAACGCGATAATATCGTGTATCCGGAACGAGGTTTGTCTGAGCGCGGGCGGCGCCATGAACAGTCTGAGGCGGTTCACGATAATCCCGGTTTCTTTTTAGTAACTAACGTGGATTTCCAGCGCTGTCAACCAGCGATGGTGGACCGTCGCTCTGCAACGCATCGTGAGGCACCGGAGTCTAAAAGACCGGTGCCGACTCCTTTGGTCGCGGCGCATCTCCAGGAGGTTGATCGGCGGGTGACGCTCGTAGACCATGATGCGAGCCAAGCACGGGAGCTGTCTGAGGCTGCGGAGAGTCTCGCGGAGGAGGCTTCTTCTGCGATTGCTGGGTTCGCTCAGCAACCCAAGCGCTTGGAGCAGTCAAATGCTGCTCTTCGACGAGACAACGCGGAGTTGCGCGGGCTGCGCCAGCCCAATTCGCAAAGACCTCCGCGTTATCGGGGATCGCGTTATGCATCTGCATCGGATCAGTCGACGACGGGAGGACCGCCGGCCAGTAACGCTTGAGACGACCGACGTAGAAAGTAGGGTGTAGACGCATCGACTAAGGGATGTCCAGCTCGTAGGAATCCCCATTCACCTTAATTACTTTGAATGGACCAATATGCCGTGGTGCTAGTTTCGGTGTGCCGAAATTTGTCACTGACGCGTCGGTTATGCTTGTCGTCGAAAGTAGAATCAAATCACCAACCTTGAAGTTCTCAAAGTTCTTGCGTCCGCGTTGGTCTGCGGACTCCTTCTGCTTGTCGACCGCAGCGGCAATGTCGTCGCGCACAAATCGCACGACAAATTGGCGATGTATCACAAATTTGTCGATCACAGTAGAGTCCGACGGACGGACTCCAGATGGAGACTGATCTGCGCTTGCCGGAGGAGAAATTGTTGTGACTTGGAACGCGTTTGCACCGCATGTAGCGAGTCGGGTAATGTCTTTCTCGAGGGCGCTAGTGGCACCGAGACATTCGGTGTCCCTCCCCCAGCAAGAAAATAGAAGAATCGTTCAAACCAAGAAGAGCCGGGACGCGCGGATGGTGGGCGTGATCTACGAAAAAGGGAGTTAAACCAGTCGAAGCGTGAACACCGTTTTTTAACGCCAAATTCAGTCATGGGGAGGAACTCGCTCCATGACGAAAAATACTTGGCATAACTGCACAGAACTTCCTCCAACATGCGATTGACTCGCTCGGTCTGTCCATCCGTTTCAGGATGCGCAGTGGTAGACATCATCAGACGAGTCCCGATAATTTCGAACAAGCGAGACCATAATGTGGCCGTGAATCGAGGACCGTGGTCTGATACAATCGTGGCGGGCATGTCATGATGTTTGAAGACCATGTCTACGAAGAGATCCGCGGTGTCCTCGGCCGTGATGGAAGCAGCGACAGGTGGAAGATGCGCCATATTACTAAACCTGTCCACGATATCTAGGATGCGTGTGCGCCCCTGCGCATCGGCTGGTAATCCAAAGAAGAAATCCATACTCACGGAATTTCAAAGGCTCGTGGATATCGGGGGAGGGCAAAGCGGGGCCTGTGCTGACGGGGTCGGCTTCACACACTGGCACACCTCACAGGACCGAGCACACTTGCGGACCCACTTATATATGTAAGGCCAATAGAAGTTCCGAGACTGCGCGAGGTACGTCTTCTCGCGACCCAGATGGCCACTGCTGGCGCTATCGTGGTGCTCGTGGAGAACACGGACACGAAGATCGTCGTCGAGTGGGTCGAAGAAACGAGGAGTGTCAAACTGATCAGTTTAAAACATGAGCAACTTGCCATCGAAGGAGTACCGCACAGTGTGGGCGCGAGTGGAAGCTGAGAGCGAGCGCAATGCTTCGTTTGAGGGGTCGCTACAGTAGCGGACGATCGGTGAGTAAAACACATCACGTGAATACACCTCTGCGATGTCATCACGCAACGGGTTGACGGCGGACACAACCGTGATATTAGTTCCAAGCGTCGCACACGCGATGCAATCGTCGTCATTGGCGTCCGTCGTGGCCACAGCCGGTGTATCGTCGCGGGGATCATTGTCGGGTCTCCGCGATAAAGCATCTGCGATAATGTTTGTTGATACAGGCTTTTAAAGTACCACAAAGTTGTACTCAGTAGATAATGACAACCAACGCGCCATGCGCTGGCTGAGGTTTGAGCTCTTAGTCGCGGTCCGTAAGGACGCATGATCGGTGTAGATGATGAATGTCTGCTCTCCAATCAAATAAACGCGGAATTTTACGAGTGCGTAACGCATCGCTAGTAGCTTCTTATAGTGAATGGGGTAATTGCGCTCGGCAGGTTTTAACTGCCGAGATTGGTAACTCACCACACGTTCGTTACCAATTTCGTCATGCTTCATTAACGCACATCCTATTGCGAAGTCACTCGCATCGCAGAAAACTTGTAACGGGGTTTCATGATGAAGCAGCGCTAATATTGGAGCTATAGAGAGTCTCGTTTTGATCTCGTCAAATACTGACTGGTTCTCCTGGCGCCATACCCATATGGCGTCCTTCTTAAGCAGTTGTGACAGTGAGTAAATCACGGACGCGAAGTTCTTTGCGTATTGATGAAGGTAGTTTGCCAAGCCCAACCATTAACGGAACTTCTTCTGGTCGTTTGAACTGGCCAAAACAAACGAAACTGTTCCGGATCAGCGCGAAAACCCTTTGCGCTAACATAGCTGCTCAACACGGAAATATCAGGGCATAAAAGATGCATTTCTTCAGGTCTGCTAGGAGTTTTTTCTCTCGCCTCGCTTCAAACACCTTACGTAGGTGGCCAAGATGCACATCTAGGTCTGTTGCGCCCTCAGTGGCGCGACTGTGAACTAAGATATTGTCGAAGTAGCTCAGCGAAAAATCGCAAAATAGGGGAAGAACGTGAGATACCATATGGCTAAAAGTAGCAGGGGCATTTTTGAGCCCCTGCGGCATCACAAGCTACTCCCACAACATACCGCTAGGCGTGCTGACGGCGGTAAGCGGAACATCCTCAGGACGCATCACGATTTGGTAAAAGCCGTCCGTCAGGTCTAAGGACGAGAAAATCGTGCTTCCTGACATGATATCTACAACCATGTCTTTTCGCGGAATTGGTGTCTGCGCTGGAATTGTCGCGTCGTTAAATTTGTTAAAAGCGTGAACAATACGCCATCCACCTGTCGCCTTCTTGACACAGAAGGTGGGAATCGAGTGTGGTGATGTGCTCTCGCGCACGTGGCCAGCCTGACGACGCCCTTAAAAAAAGACGCCAATTGCTTCAACCTGTTCACGTGGCAACGGCCACTGACGTGTCACGTAGTGCTTCGACCCAGGAACGAGATCTATAACGTGTGCACACCTCTGTCGGCGGGAAGAACTGCAGGAATGGTGTCAGGAAAGACATCAGAGAATTCGCGCGCGAGAGCGAGAACAGGGTTCATCGATGCATCGAGTTATTCCTACGATTGAGCCTCAAATAGCTCCTCGCAAGCGAACTTCGGTTCCATTCCTTTCGAGCGCTCATGATTTTGGAATGTCGGAGCTTGAACGACTACACATAGTTGTTCGATCTATCCCCCCTCAAGTCACTCAGTATCTCTTCCCAAGTAAGTTCGGCAGCTGCGTGATTCCAGACGCATCGCGAGGCGGACTTGCGACTTGCGACGGATGGCTGGATGGATCAACACCAGTCATGTTAACGACATTAATGGTCTCAAGAAGCGGAGTCGGCGGGGAAGAGCTCGACGGCACAATGAAGTGATGACGCGCACGGCACCGTCTACGTCGTCGCGACACAGAAACACAAACCGGATAATCAACTGGTCGTACGGAAGCCGCTGCTTCCGCGTAACTCGCCGGAGGCCCCTGCCTCAGCGTGGTATCCTCAACGTGGACGGAAACGGGTGCCACTTCACGCTCGTGACGTACCGGAAGCCTCTGCTTCGGTAACGGTTTTGGAAGATTTTGCATGCGCGGAATCGCTGCTCGACCGTGCGACACCCGAAGCCACTGCTGCGGGTTAAATTCTTGACTCAGGAACCGCTGTTCGACTGAGGAGGAGCACGTTGCATAGTTGTACACCATTCATCGCACACTCGGGGGGTAGGATGAGTCGTGGGATCGGGATCCACGACGGAAACATGCTGCCACGTACTGGCAGGGCAATCAAGGACTGCGAGTACCGCTTTAACATCGATGTCACGTGGCTGGACAGTACGGTTCAGCCAATCAATGTCGGTTCGATGCCGCGCAAGCCACGGCATCTCAAAAATACAGTCAAAGGATCCACTCGAGTCAATAGCCTGAAATTCATCACTACTGGTAAAAGTATCGAACCGGTAAGGGAACACCACCGAATGTTTCAGGTGCGTGCGAGGCTTTCCGTCTGCATACTTAACGACCATCTCCCCAGGAGACTCACGGACATGCAGCCGTTAGGGGGGGATCGACATACTGTCGGCGCGGAAAAAATCGTTCGTCGCGCCGGAGTCCAGCAAAGCGCGATGTAACGCGACGCACTGTCGACGCGAACACTGAGCACAATCAAACGAGGATCATTGCATGACGTGGTGGCATTCAGCTGCGCATAATTCACAGCGGTAATAGGAGAACGTGTCACCACCGTAGGCACGTTCTTCCGTCTTTGCCCAGTAGGACGCCCCGCGCCTACTGGTTCTCGCCGTTTTTTGGCTGCCCGGTGAGGGAGACGGAGACGCCAGACTCGGCGACAGCGATCAATGGTGCAGGCGCGCGGCAGAAGGCTGCGCGATGACCAGGCTTACGACAGCGGAAGAAGACCAGACCAGGTTCTTCGCTGTTGCAGGCTTTCTAGAACTGTGACTGGAAGCACGCCTATGACCTGCAGCTGGCCCGATTGCATCGATCTCTATTGGTTCAGGCTCCTGAGCGGCGCGTAGAGTGGTTACCAAACGCATGAAAACCTTTCAGCTACAGCTCTCTCCTCCTATTGGCTGATAATGAGACTGATTCTCACTTACCTGCGATTAGAATTACGAATGGCCTCACCCGCTATCTCGATTGTAGCATATAAAGACTTATGTAACATACAATCAAGTATTGCTAGTTGTGTAACGTTTACACCCCATCACTGTAATGGGCCTCATTACACACACAACATTGACATAAATGAACAATTACATATGTAGGCAGGTGCCGCGCCCAAATAGCGGGCGCAGCGTGGCCATTTTTTATTGGTTTATGTATTAAGGCCTAAAGTTCCAATATGGACCGATGATAAATTAACCTGAAAATGTGTGGTTCCCGAAAGGCGGGAACACTGTCGTATTTGCTACAACATAATAATCTTCGCACGAGTTAAAAAACAAATATAAAAATAAGAATAAAATTACTTAATACATATACTTAGGCTTAAGTCTCCCCCAAACGCACATGTGAGCTAGTGACGTTACGTTCTAGCCTTATTCCACCTGGTAGCACTTAGTAGTCCTTCCTTTTTCCGAGTTTGGGATGAGTGAATCTTCGTACTTTGACGCTCCCGTATTTGTCTGGAGCACGCGACCTTCCCCCATCTCACTGGTGTTGAGTGGGATGCGCTTAATCACCTCGCGGCGATATCAGGAGAGGAAATCGTCGCGTAGCTGATGAGATCAGCGACCCCTGATGCGCAACGTCTCGCCATACATGAGTTTATGGCACGTGAGCTCGCCGAATCCAAACGGAGAAGTTTAACTCCCTCGCAATCTTCACGGAATAAAGCCGTGAAGATAGAAAAATCTTCCTACTCAGGAGAAGTTAAAGATCGGTTGTCGCTGAATCGATAGTTCCAAGAAGTCGACATCGCCATCGTCTTGAGGTTTCTCGAGGCGCCCCAAGAAAAGGTCAACTTCCTTCTTTCCCGCCCCACCGGGAACGTCAAGGAATGGGCTTTTTGGTAAGCTCGTTGTAAACGAGCACGCGTTCCCCATCCTAGACACCATGCAGGACGATCTTCGTATTGCCCTCGAGCCACCGCAAGAGGAAAAGTTGGTGCGCTCAAGGTTTTGTCTATGCGACAGGGTAAAGTGGCGATGCGCGACTACGTGCAGATGGCTCGGCATCTGACGTCGTGTATTATCACGTATCCTATGAACATGTAAACGTAGGTGAATGGCTTTGTGGATGGTATGCGTGAAGGTCAGACCCGCTTATCGCTCGAGTGCGCGTAGCTTGCCACATTGGAGGAGGCATTTGCCATTGCCCTCCGCGAGGATTTAAGGGTCACCAAGGCCTACGCCAATACCTCAATTGTTACCGTTCCCCGGCCTTCTGGTCCGGAACCTATGAAGATCGACGTGATTGAGTCGTCAGATGACCGACGACGTGTTACTACAACTAAGGGTGACTCTCGCACCGGGCGTCGCATGGTTTGCTTTCATTGTCGAAAGACAGGGCATCGCGTGGCTGAGTGCCGCGCGTCGGCGCCGATATTGTCGCATAGAGTGGATGCCCATCATGAGGGTGCTGTACCGGCCGCGCATCCAAAAACGGTCGGGACCAGTAAATGCAGGGAGCCCTACTGGTTGAAATGGAGGTCCGGGTCTCCCGTGGAAGCTCAACCTTCCAGTCCTCCTGCACAGCGCGTACGATTAAATGCCACCACTACGAGTGGTGGTTCATGTCTGATTATTGTCAGTTTACATGTCGTCGGTGTCCGGCGACCTCTACGAGCACTCCTGGACTCAGAAGGGACGAACAGGCTCGCTTGCAATTTTTTTTCGATGCTGCCTCCCAGCATCCAGGTCCGTGAGGGACTTGGCCAAGTCGTCGTCAAGTTGGCTGACGGAAAACCACACGCGTATCGCGGCGCGAAGTAGACGTTTGACGATTTTCGCAGTAATGATGATTTCTTGGTGATCGCGATGAATTATGCATTCGATTGCATACTGAACATACCATGGTTGGAACGTTATAAGCCCCATATCGACTAGCTAGCCAAATCAGTGAGACGTCAACGCAAGTTCGACGTCAGTGAAGTATTTACCCATCTTTTGGTGTCGCCAAGTGACTGGCCCAGTGTCACAGTCGTGGATCGTGATTCCACGACACAGGCGGTGCACAGAGCGAGAAATCGTCCTCTCGGTACAGCTTGTGCTGTTCTTCGAGACACAAGTGACAGTGACTCCTCGCTCCACAGCGAGGATATCGACGAGGACAACGCGGTCGAATAGGGGTTCCCGCGTATCATTAATGCGATTGAACAGGGGTTTCCGCAGTCGCGCTAAGAGCAACTCAGCGAAGTCCAAGTTCGCTTTCAACACCTGAAGCAAGTGTTTCAAGTTATGCGGGACAACAAGTTTTATGCGAATCTCAAGAAGCGTGTCTTTTGTGCACCGGATATTCCGGTGTTGGGTTGCTATTTGAGTAAATCGGGAGTTCGAGCTGATCCAGAGAAGGTGTCGCCCATCTGTTCGTGGTCTACACCCAAGAACCCTACGGAGCTGCGCCAGTGGCTCGGCTTGGCTAATTTCTTGCATAAGTACACAAAGGATTATGCTGGTTCTATACAGCCTTTTCGTCACTCTCGAAGAAAGACACCACGTGTTCGTGGCGTCCCGAGCACCAAGTATCTTTTGAAGCAGTAAAGAAGAACCTGGCGTTAGCGCTCGTTCTGGTCCTATCAGACGACTCCAAGCCGTTCCACGTGGTATGCGATGCCAGTGATTTTGCAATCGGTTGTGCCCTCATGCAATTTGATGATGAGGGCCGTGAACGAGTAGTGAGCTATTAGTTGCGACAGATGAAGCCAGCTGAGAACCACTATCCGGTTCACGACAAGGAGTTATTATCTATGCGCTACGCACTCATCAAGTTTCGCGTGCATCTCCTTTGTGCGCACGTTTGCTCTGTATACCGACCATGCATCGCTGCGCATAGCGATGAAGAGCCCACACCTGTCCCAAAGGATGGAACGATGGCTCTCATTCTTCTCTGAGTACAACTTTTTCGTAAGTTATAAGCCAGGAAAGAACAATATTCTCGCCGCCGCTCTGTCACTACGCCCCGACTACGATCCTCAGACTGCTCTGAGTCGTCAGGCGACTGATGACGAGGATGATGATGATCGATGTGTGTATCGCTGAACCTAACTCGGGTCACATCCGAGCTGTGTTTATTTGATGAGATCGTTAAAGCGTACAAGAACGATTCAGATTATGCTGACATTATCGGTTATCTGCGTGCTCCCAGCAATGTTGTACTGGGAGCTTATCCCGAACCAAGCGTGATCATATTCATCAGTACAGCTTGAAATAGGATTTGCATCTGTAAAATATCGATCAATTCGATGCTCCTCGCACAGTGATCGTTAACAACATGGATTTGCGTGCAAGAATCATCCACAAGTATGACGATGCCTCTTCTAGCAGGCCGCGAAAAGACTTTCGCGGCTGTGTCTCGAGACTTCTTCTGGCCCCACATGTATAAGTGGGTACGCAACTGGATTCGAACGTGCGAAATCTGCCAGTGTGTGAAGCCATCTCCATCTTCGCATGCTCCCTTGCAATCGTTGCCGATTGCAGCCGAGGCCTGGCGATCAGTTTCAATGGACTTCATCTTCGGACTTGTGCCCGATAGTCAAGCTCGAACGAACATACTGGTTTTTGTTGACAGATTCAGCAAGATGACACATCCAGTGCCTGTTAACGCTAAGATCACCGTGGCAGAGACCGCGGCGCACTTTATTGACGCGGTGTTTCATCATCATGGCCTGCCAGAAAACATTGTTTCGGACCGTGATCCACAATTCACGTCCGCATTTTGGACGTCACTGTTCGAGCTCCTTGGGACAAAACTGCTGATGTCGACTGCGACCCATACGAAAACGGATGGGCAAAGTGAGCGCGTGAACCGGGACCTCGAAGACGTTGTTCGAAGTTACGCTACGCCATTCACAAGATGGATTGCATTTTACCACTCGCTGAGCTTGCACTCAACAATGCCGTACACGCGTCAACAAGGTTAACGCCATTTTTGTGAATACGACACACCACCCTTGAGTTCCTACTCTTCTTGCCGTGGGGCGACCCACGGCACCTTGTAGATCCGCTTTAGGGGGATAACGGTGCTCAACAAGGACCGTTTGCTCGCGCCTAGGTTAGTAACCGCTGAATCCCTTAGACCTTCGGTCGACAGCAACACACGATCACCTTTTTCGCTTATACTAATGTTTTTATTGCCATATTTATCAGCATTCTATTTCTGCTTGTCCACTGCATACTGAAGTGCGTCGCGTTACACGCGACGCACTTCAGTATGGTGTTGGCTTGACGTTAAAGTTTAAAATCTGACACAATCATGTCATAAATTGGTCGCTCCTACTCAATCGGCGCGTAGTTGGTAGTAGGTGCACGCTTACCAGAAGACGGGTCAGCCAATGTCTGCGCTGTCCATTGAACTGACGGCGACACCACGTCGCGTGGAGTAGAAGCAACAGTCTTCGCCTTAGATAAGGTTACTACATTTGAACATAAAAGACCGTGAGCTTCACTCTCTCGCCACGATTCATCGGTTCATTCAAGGTTCCGAAGGCGATCGGTGATCTTACACACTGGACGTTCCCTCTTCGTTGCGACTTCACCCGACGCTCTACGTCGGGCGGCCGGAAGAATATCGACCGACCACGCTTCTCGAGCTGGTTTCGAGGGGTTTGTAGGTCTATCGGCCTTCCTGTCGTGCTTGACGCGCTGATGACATCGCGTACGGTTGCGGTTTGTCTGTGCATGACCAAGACCCTGGGGTTCCAGAACCCGCTTCCGTTCGAATAGTTCACGGTTCGAATGCCGAATTTGCGTTCGCGGTCTTCTCCGCCTGTGCAGCACGCTCAAGGGCAGCCTCAGCTTCCAGATGAGCATCGGCTACCTTTTTTACAGCCTGATCATCATAGTCCTGGACAACCAGGACGCCAGCATTACAATCGCGAGGGCCGACTGCCGCTTGGGGATACGGAAGGCCAGGTACGCTGGATTGTGAATCGTATTGTGGCCACGAAGACCCTCCTCGTTCAGTGAGTGATCCAGTCGGCTCATGGGAAGCGCGCGGTTCTATTCGCGCGCAAGTATTTTATACGCTGGCTTGGGTTTTTACCCGATGAGGATTCTTGCGATTCTCGCTCCTTGATTCTTCGTGACGTTCCAGATGTTATTCAATCATACGAGCCCATGAAGTCGGGCTACTCCGATGCGTGCGCGAATGCTCTCGTGATAAACGATAACGGTGGGGCGACTTACGCCGTCGTGAACGAGAACGTCGTGGTGATATATATCACCACGACCACGAGACGAGAACCTCGTAGCATGATAAACAGGCGGACGTGTCGCTGTCATGCGCTGATCATTCAGCGGAGATCGACTTTGCTGTCGCGAGTGGTGTGACCAGCGAGGTGCACCACGAAAGATTGCGGTTCTCCGTTCGCTCAAACTTCTCGCATACTTCGCTATACAACTTCGTTCGCGTTCACTTAGTTGACACTCAGCGATTTGTCGTTGCCAGTCATCGTGAGATGGATGTAGCATTGAGTCGCAAAATTGGCATCCTTTGTTGACATGAACGAAGCAGATGCGAGCCTCATTCCAAGCAATATCACACACCGTTTCGAGTAGCGCGCCTATGGAGTGATCGGCGCGAAGTTACTCTCGATTGGCGAGCCACAGTTGGAAGCTGCTTACATCCTAGATCATCCCATTCCAACGTTGGATGAAGGCGCACCAAGAACATTGCAGGGCCTCGTATCCGAACTCATCAAGACTCTTTCCACGCAGCTTTCGAAAATGCCGAAAGTAGTCCTGCATCATTTTCAGTGAGTCTGGAGCGCGAGCTTAGGACAAGTATACAGTGTTCAAGGTATGAGTTGTCGCGCCATTAAGCTAATAGTTGCAATCCCGCTGATGGTGCAGTGTTGGATGTCGCGTGGTCGGACATCGCTTTTTCGTTTTTAAAGTTTGAATTTCGACAGTTGAGCACTCACGGTTGGTAAGTGCTGTCTTGAGGAGGGGGTGATGAAATGGGCCACATTACATACATAAAATTGACATAAATGAACAATTGTATATGTATGCAGGTGCTGTGCTTGAATAGCAGGCACAGCGTAACAAATTATTATTGGGTATTTATTGGAGCCTAAAGACCCAATATGGACCAATGATAAATAATCCTGTAAATGTGTGGTTCCCGAAAGGCGGGAATACTGTCGTATTTGCTACAACACAATAATCTTCGCACGAATTATAAAACAAATATAAAAAGAAGAATAAAATTACTTACGAATTAGAAACAAAAATAAAAATATGAGGTAAAATTACTTTATACTTAATAATTGGGCTTAAGTCTTCCTCAAACGCACGTAAGTGCTAGTGACGTTACGCTCTAGTCCCCGTTACAGTCACTGCTGCATAGCGTTCTCCAGAGTCGGCTGCTCTTCCCACCAACCATCTACCTGCCGATTGTAGTACCTTTCTGCCATACCGCTCAGGTGGTGTCCTCAACAAATGTCGACTTTGACGTCCTCGGCCGACGGAATATCGCTTTCCCTCTCAGCAAACTGTATTTTTCGCATACAATGCTTTCTTCAGGACAAAAAACCACTCCCCATCCTTAATAGATATTTTTGCCTTCAAACGGCCGAGTTCCTATCTTACGCTGGCGTGAGTCCGGTACTCGGGCCAGGTGTGGGCCCGGTGGATGCATTTGCTGATGTGGAACTGGTCGATGCGCCTGAGGCGGTACAGAATGCCGTGGCAGCGTCTGCTATGGCGCCTGCGCCATTGTAACAGGGCATCTAGTTGCACGCAAACGTTAATTAATATACTTAATGTTTGGTCTAAAAGTATCCATGATTACTTTTGACCTGTCACTTGGGTGCGATACACAAACGTGATCCACCCTCGTGAATGTGATATCCATTTATGAATATACATGGGAAGGGATGACACTAGTTAGAGCTAGGAATCGCTACGTCTCCAAAAGACGTCAGTTGCTATCTTGAATCTAGATTTAAGTTCATGCGACAGGATACGCTTCTAAAGAGTCGCGTATCCGATCTATATATATATACATATATAGCCAATCCGTAGTTAAGTATATATTTAGTTATAATTCATTAAATATAGCTCAGTCTTAAATTTGCTAAATCGAAAGCACCGCGCACGTGAAGCTCTAAAAGCTTCTGCGTGACGTCGGTGCCTTCTTGTCTTAGAAGCTCGTTGCACTCTCGCTTAAGCGAGAGGCAACTGGTGGTACGACTGCTTAAGCAGTCGAATAACCTCCTAACACCCTCGCACGCAAAAAAAGAAGATAGGACGGTCTAACCGCTCCCTCGCTTGTGCATAAGGTGTGTGCTAGTAGCACGATAGAAGTGCCCGTCTACACATGGTAGCAATAGTAGTCCTTCCCAAGATCCGTCTTGTTAAGCGTGCGTATGATTAAGATGGTCCTTCATATGGCCTGGAGTGACTTCCCTCACCTCTCCCAATATCACAGGGAGTTGGCAGAGCATATGGCGCAGGGAATTGGTGAACAAGCCCTGGTCAACCTCTTGCATTATCCTCCTGAGCAACATGTCGCTCAGTTGGAGCAATTTGGGACGTTTGTGCTCGGACAGAGTGGAACGCTTCTGAGGCAAACAGTCAAGCAGCGGCTGAGTCCATCAATAATACTCAGGATGAGCTTAGGCTTGAGCAGGCAAGGAATGAGGCGCTCAACAGAACTGTTGAGACGCTCTCTGCCCGGCCTACTAAACCGAGGCCCATTCGGATGGACCCTCCGAAGTTCGATGGAACTAGCCCTCACACGATTGTTCACTGGCTATTAGCAGTTGAGCAATGTGGAGTGGCGCAGCTCATCGAAGACTACACCAGAATGGTGTCGTATGCCATGTACAACTTGCGTGGCAAAGCGTCAGAGTGGGCATACTCTGCGCTGATGGCTAATGCTGATGCATTCCCATCATGGGCGATCTTTAAGGCAAAGATTCGCGCCATGTATCAGCCGCCTAACAGCGAAGTGTTACTTATGGCGCGCTTCTTTGGAGCACGACAGGCGAAACGCTCTCTGCAAGAATTTGTGCAGGAGATGCGTTCGCTGTCGGCGTCCATCAATGGAAAACCTATACCAGAACGTATCAAGGTGGCCACGTTCATGAATGGACTTTTTTAGGCACGGCCTATCGCGTCAGGCCCTTTTCAGAAAGGTGCCAGCGACGATGAAAAAGGCAATTGACATTGCCTTAGTTGAGGAGCAATACTACAACAGCTCCTCGACGATTTGTTTATCAATTTTTTTATTTTTCCATGAACGACCTTTGGAGTGTCATGGGCGAGCTGGTAGCTAAAAGCATGAGCGAAGCTCAGCGCTTTGTGGATGAGCGGCTTGTTATCACACGTAAAGTCCGTGACGCGATGGCAAGCGCACAGGATAAGTAAAAACAATATTCAGACCAGCATGGTCGCAAAAACAATGAACACTTTAGCGTGAGGGACAAAGTGCTATTAAGTACTGCTACCCTTCCTAAAAATGCAATTTATGTACTACATGGTGGTACTACTAAGCTATTGCCCCGATTCATTGGCCCTTTACAGTGGTTTAAGAAGTTGGATACCTAAATTATAGGCTCACTGTCTTACCGTATATGAATACGCACCCCGTATTTTACGTGGGTCGTCTGAAACGATATGTTAATCCAGAAGAGATCACATATCCACATCGGTCTAACGATACCGATGGTGACGTCGACTGTGAGTCGAGCGTCGCGACCGATCAGGCGACGAGGAAGCCGAGAGGCTCCCCGTATACGAACGAGGCGATAGAGGACTCGGCGATCGAGGAGGACTCCGCACTTGACGCGGGTCTCTCATCACCAGTCGCTTTAAGATGTCCAAACGGGTCTTCAGGAGGTCATACCCCTGACGATCCCTCGCCCTCACATCACGCAGATCCGAGGTCAGTCGCGAGACTTGACTCTCGAGATCTGTCACCTGCCTCTTCAGCGCAACAGACTCAGCCTGCGACTGAACAGCAGCAGGGTAGGCAGCCGCGAGTAGGTGGGCATAATCGCCACTCCAATCGGGCGCCACCTGTGTTGGTGGACACGAAGGGAATACGCGCTTCCTTGTTGGAAGGATGTTGGCCCACCGGTTTGTGAAGCGAAAGCTCCAAAACCGTGTCCAGTGGAAGGGTCACCCAACGAGCTTTGACTCATGGGAGCCTGTGGACGCTTTGCACGTCGACGTGCCTGGTCTGGTGGCTGCTTATGTGAAGCAGCACCAGCTGTCTTCTTTCTGCTAGGTCCGGAAGGACTAGCAGAAGAAGCGTGGCGAGAATTAATTGGGGGTCGCATGCCACCCAAGATATCATGCGCAAGCTTCATGGCGAAGCTGATTCGCTGCTACCGTTGTTTCGCTGCATCTAAATGCAAGGTAACACGGCGCCAGAGTTCAGCTTCATATTCGTCGGCTGTTTCGTTAAAACGCAGCACGACTGGAATTGGGAAAGCACGACCAAGTGCTTTGCCCTGCTTTTTCCACAAGGGAAAGACGCTATAAAATCTATGAGCGTCAATAGTGGTACGCTGCAAAAGCGCTGCACTAGAACCCCTCGTGTTATTCAATTGGATGGAGGTGGCATTGGTGGTAAGCCACCACTCACGTAGCCGCCCTCGCGACGGCGGGCTAGTGAGGCCGAAGGTGTACTTGGTGGAGCTTTAATCTCACACTCACCTGAGTCTGACTCTCCATTATGGATTGTCAAGGCATCAGCCGGAGGAGTCACATCTGACTGAGTCGCGACTACTCCTTTCGAAGTAGCGTGCTCAGTCTTACAAGCGAAGGTAAAGCCTCGTCGCCTGCGCCTACGAGCGCAGCGACGAGGCTTTACCTTCGCTTGTAGGAAGCATAGATGCTCCCTCAAGGACGGGTGCCCTAAATGATGGGGACATATGTCGCATCAATGCGCTTTGCTCATCGCCACTTTGGGGTGATGGCAATGGAGTAGTCTCATTGTAGTCTACAATGAGAGACGGATCTTCATCCACATTATCGTGAGATGGAAGATTCACCTCAGAGCCTGAAGCACTTTGCGACGGCTGCGATAAATCGCGGCGCGTGCGCTTAGTGTTGGACTGCATGGGCGCCTTTGCAGGCAACCTATCCCTTATTAATCTACGAGCTTGGAAGTATTTGTGGCGTCCCAGTCGAAGGTATCTAAGAAGCCCGTGGGGTACAATGTGTAACGGTGCGTCTGGGCATCATTATCGCAGATGTGCACGAAAAGAAGAAGTACGAAAAGAAGAAGCACCAAAAGACCGCGAACGAATTAATGCTACAAAAAACAAAATTTGAACTCATTTCCGTATGGTCTTGCAATCTGGCCTTTCGGTGGGTCATGGCAGCCTTAATTGCTTAAGGATTTTGTGTAAGTTGTAAGGCGTTACGTCAAAAACTTCTAGCTTCTTATTCACTTTTTATTTGTAAAAGTGAGTACATCTCATCCGGTCGCACCATAATTGCTAGCTACATTGCATCGCCGCTGGTCTGCCTCACTTGGATGTAATTAATCAATTCCGTCAATGGGCGTTGTTCATTAGGACCACATCCAATCAATGAAGCATGACTGTAGGTGCCAAAAGTGTCATGTTTAGCTTGCCCTTCCCCACCTATAGATATCGCAGTTGTGGACGTGGTGGGGGTGGCGCCGGCTGGTTCTTGTTGACCGCGTCCCCCGCTGCGAAGGTCAATTGCAGCGTAAACGTCTTTGCGTCCTTGTCCCAGTTGCTGAAGAACTTGCCCTCACTTTTATCCACATCATCGTTCGGAATCTTAAACGCTACCGTCTCGTACGGCTCGCACGCGAACAAAAGATACTGCCAGCGTTTGTCCGGTGTCTCTGCCTTTTGCTCAAAGGCCGACATGAATCGGTGGCGGGGCTGCAATTTTTCGGCTATCTCTGGGTATGCAATTTGAAACAATAAGATTCTAGCCCCTGTATCCGGTTCCCGTTGCTTAGTCACTTTGTATCCGGGCAGTCCAATCTTAAGCGCTCTCGGTCGAGAAGCAGCGGCAGCTGCCGCCGCTCTGGCTGCTTGAAGATTGGTGGCAGCTGTTGAATGCGCCACATCCGCCGCCTCTTTCGCTGCTCGACGAGCCAAGTTGGTCTGGTGGCGCTTGCCCTGGGTGTGCGCCAAGTAGTTGCCTTCATTGTTGTGCAAAGTAAGACACAATTTGCACTCGTACGAGCCTAAGTGGTTCTTCATAAAGTACGGGTCCTTAGCCAGGTCTACTGTCTCCAGCGCAAGCTTGCGCAGACGCTCACGGCGGTCAACATTGTTCTGGGAATCGGAGGCCACGCCGCCGGACCCGGGCTTGGAGCCCACGCGGTTCTGAAAGTCCATGGACGTTGGTAGAATGAAGCGGGCAGCGAAAAACAAAAAGTATTTGATAAGCAGCGCAAATTATTGTATTTTGGTCCATTTTAATAACACTTGTACCGGTATTCTAACATATACCTGAGCAAAAATAGTTTTTTATTAACTACTTTTCGTTATCGAGCAGTCTACCAGGTACACCTACAAAAGGTCGATTAAATGCATGTGCTCCTTCCTTCCTTGCCCTTTTAAGTCATTCTTGCTTTTCTTTTGGTCACATGGCGGGAAACTCAAGCAAAAACTCTTTGCTGATCTCGGCCAATTCGTCCACAACCTCAACGAGTCCGCGGTAGAATTTCGTCTCGTGATAACGCACGTCGTACTCCCGGCAGAGAGACTTGACCAGCGGGTTCACCTTCTGCAGGTTATGACGCGGCATCATAGGGAAAAGGTGGTGCTCGATCTGGTAATTTAGGCCGCCGCAGAACCAGTCTATGAAGAAACCCGGCGTGATGTTACGCGTAGTCGTGACCTGCAGCTTCCAAAAGTCAGGTTTATCCTCACGCTCGTACACCGACATGCCGTTGTGGCCAACACTAAAGACCGCTGCCAGGAAGCCGCCACACGTCATCTGCGCCACCATGAAAAACACCAGACCTTGAGCAACTGACATGCCAGTTAAGACCGGTAGCAGCAAGTTCCAGATGTAGTGCAGGGAGAGGCCAACCTTCTCACCATTCGGAAGGACCACAGGGTCGTACTTGCCGAACGCGTAACCATTAAACACGTAGTAGTAGCTCTGCAGCAACCAACTAAATCGGGCGAAGAGCAGTAGGGGGAAGTAGATCACGGCCTGATGGCTTACAAAGAACGGTCCCCAGCTCGATTCGTAGGCCTTCGACGCCATATGCTTGCTCCAAGCCAGCAAAGGCATCGTATCAATGTCCGGGTCACCCAAGTACTTGGTCTTATTATTACCAATTAGATTGGGCACGGCGTGGTGAAAATTGTGCTTGTTCTTCCACCACTGGACGCTAAAGCCCATCCATACATTTCCAATGACCACCCCCATGACATTTCCAATCATGTGGTTCTCCCACACTTGGTGGTGCAGTATGTCATGTGCGAGCCATCCCGACTGCTGCCAGAACAAGCCCATGACACAAGCCGCCAACATGTACATGGGCCAGCTGTCGAAATGATAGCAGATCGCAACCGAGGCCATCCAAAGACTAAAGGTGCTTAAGATTTTCCAGGCGTAGAACATCATGCTCGCATCGTAGAGTCCCATACCCTTAATTTTAATGCGAAGACGACGATAGGCGTTGATGAAGTCACTTGACTTGGCCTTCTTGGCTTTCTGCTCATCTGTGAGGGTCACGCTGCTCGTTACCGTGCTCTCGTCCACGTCACCAATGTAGAATTGCTCCAACAGTTTCCAGGAGCTCGTTGGATGACATACCGTGAAAATGTCAGTGGCGTCCTCCCCCGCCTGGGACAGCATAACCATACCGCCTGGATGCGAGTCCCATTTACTAATGTCATAAACTTTGTGGTGGATGACGATCCACGCATTATCGTACGTCGAGTGCTGCTGCACCTCCTGCCATGAGATCTTGTGCTTGGTCTTAGGGCCGTCCACCATTAGATTAACGAATACAGTTGCAAACGAAACAGTCACAAGACTACGACGCTTACGGCAAAGCTGAAAAATCGAAGTCTGAAGCTGTGGACAGTAAGTCCCCCCAAGTGGTGGTGACACGAAACCTTTGTTAGCAACAATACAAAGAGGGTGGGACAAATAGATTGTGTGGTGCACGCCGATTTAAAAGCCAATCAGATCGATTCAAGTGAATTATAACCAATAACGTTTTTCCCGAGTCTGACGTCATGATTTGCAAGACAGGTTGGATGGATCTCACGCGCCGTGATGGCCGGCCGACAGAATCTGCTGGGTTGCTTATGCAAAGATTAAGAGTGCACAGAGCGTCGTATTACCACATACTTACTTAGAGACTTATAATGCTTACCAACGACAGGATAATTTAGCTATAATGAGTATTAATAATACCACGTCAAACAGTTCTATTTGTTGTTCTTCACGTGTCCATGCGCACGGACGCAGAGCTGTGCTGCTGTAAACATAGATACACGACGCAATAACAAAGTGGGGGACTAACTACTTTGCTGGTGGACGAAGCTGTCCTTGTGGAGTCATGGCAGACGAAGTGCCCACATTAGACACCGACGCGCCCAGTGATGCCGGCATCGGGATGGGCGTCTCCGTGTCGATGAGCATATCAGGGGAGCTGAGCATGCCACGATCGGCGGTAAGCGCCACCAACACTGCACTGTTGTCATCGACTGATACATCTGACGAGGACATTGTCGCAGTTGCTCCAAGCGCGTTCGTGTTGTTAATGGCGTTCGTGTTGCTCAACAAACGAGCAATCATGGCCACCTTTTGCGACTCGGAACAGTCTGAGCGATTTAAGATGGATTGAATCTTGTTCTTAATCTCAGGCATGCGGTCCAGGACGTGCAATAGCGTCGATGTGGTCACAGGGATAGGCGCATTCCGCTGCGATCCACTGCCGCTTTCTGGATCCACAGCCGCGCTAACATTTAATCCGTTCGCGCTCACATCTTGAACGATTCCACCCCACGTTTCTTTTGTCGCTGTCGTTGTCTGCGATCGTGCGCCTGCTGATACTGCAGCAGCGGCAACAGCTCTCGAAGATGGTATTGTCGGAATAGACATCACACTGACAGCGCTCGTTTCACTCGTGAGAGATGCTGCGTGCGAACGGCGAGGCATTGAACTACTTACTGATACGCCAAATCCCGAGCCAGCGCCGAGCATAACATCACCACTTGCAGAAAGCGGAGAGCCTTCACGCCCGATCGAAGCTACGGAAGCCGCCGCTTGTACGGCTACTAATGCCGCCCTCTTGCTGCGCTTAATTACTTCGTCCGGGCCAAGGACAGCTCCTGGAAGGAGCGAAACCATGTCAGTGTACGATTTATGTGGCGGCGGCACCACAACAGGCAGCGCCTTTGCGATCGCTGCTGGCGGAAGGGAAGCTTTTTCGATTCCTTTCGCACTGGCTTTGGTTGGAGTGGATAAGGCTGAAGCAAGAGTTGGAACTTGCAACGATGGAAACGATCCAGCTGTGAGTGACGCCTTCGTCCCCAAATCTGTCGAGCTTGGTGTGGCTGGCGTTGCAGTTGAACCTGATATTGTAGAACTCGCTCCGACAGGGATTGGGATCGGCGGTGGCGACGTCTTGTGCTTCATGCACTGAATTATAGCGTCAAATGAGGTCTTGATTGACTTTAGATCGTCCAATCCTCCAGCTTCCTTGTTGATTAGCGTTTTACCAGCAGCAGCATTTGTGGTTATTTGCTTTTGACGGTGTGCCTCCACCAAACTGGGCGCGCTCACGATAGATGGCGGCGGCAACCCAGGAAACGAATGACGTGGTGAAAAGTTCAAAAGCAATTCACCGTGCGCCAATCCGATGCGCGTGTCCAGTACTACTGGAGTAAGCTGAGCGGCCGCAACGTTTGCGACACGGTGGGTATTTAGCGAGGAAACTGACTTGCCATCTTTCGTTGTAAAAGCAGCAGAAGCCCCACTGGTAATGTTACCAGATATAATCTTGCTGTAGCGGTCGTAACATTGTCGTGGTGAACGCTTCTTACCGACAAAACGAGAGACCGCAGTGGTCGAATAGAGCACCTGCGCGATGAGAGTCCAATTGGGCCCGTAAAGTTCGAACAATTTTTTGAGGACGACGTCGTCATGCATGCTCCAAACGTCACGCCCAGAATCAAATGAGGACAAGCTGGTTTTTCTAACGCGCCCTGTTCCGGTCTTCGACTTTTTTGAGCTCTTCTGGAAAGGTGTCGTGAATTGGCGTGGATCCGCGTGCGGCCCGATCGCACTCCCCGTCACACTGCTGGCTCCTGACGCTATCGACGCACCTGCTCCATTAAATGTTGTACAAGATGAAGTGGCTGTATAAGATGCTCCAGTACCGGTGCCGCTCACACCAACACCTAAGATACCACCAAGAAGAGCAGGATCATCCCATTCAGCCGAATCAAGTGCAACTAAGTTCGTGTCACCCCAAAAGTCATCATCTGCAAATTCTGATACATCGGGGACGGGAATTCCCTCTAAATCCACACGTTGCTCCTTTTGGGGTCCCAACTTAATGTCGCTTAACTGTGCTTCAAGCTTGCGTTTAGCATCTGCAGAGTTAGCTGAAAAATTCATCGAATTTCGATTCGAAATAGGTACTAATCCGCTCCTCGCTGCTGCCATAACAGCGGCACTGGCCCGCTGTTTCTTGCTAGACTTAATAAATTTGGATTGATCCCCATGCTGCCCGACAGCATGCTCTAACTTAAACTTTGCAGTTTCAGGCACTGGCGGCGGAGGTACCGGCACACGATATGATATCCGGAACTCCATCTGGGTGTCTATGCTCACACCAGTCCTTAGGGGAAAAGCCCCGTCCTGCGATTTCGCATCGTCTATTAACCGCAAAAGTGGAGGCTTGTATACCTCAAAATGCGTTTCCATGCCTTGCGTACGCATTTGCATGAAAATGCTTTCGAGCGCGCTTCCACACACCACACCGTTGTGGAGGAATTCGACTTTGAAAAAAAGCTGCGATGCCGCATCGCCTTCTTGCCAGTGACGATTTACTTCTAAAGCAGCCAATTTTTCGAATGAGCGCTGTTCTGAGTAAAAAAACGCGTCTTTTTCATCGCTAGAGGCGACGTCTTCGTCTTCAACGTTTCCAAATTCGCTTTCAATTGTTTTTACTTCACTTCCCTGCTGTTGTTTTCTGTCAATAATGTCGTGGACGAAGTTAACAGCGTACCATTCGACAGGTGTCAGCTCGTCTGTATTGGCCAGCAAAAGATGTTCCTCTGCATCCAAATCCACATTGTACACAACAAGTGGCGCTTCAAGTTCACTAGGACTTCCGCAGTACTTCTCATTTTGTTCCACTTGCTGAGTCAGACTCGCAAGTTTCACCATTGGTCCGGTGACAGTCAAGCCGTTTCCACCGCTGCTAGTAACGGTTGGAAACCACCAACTGGGTTTTTTAATCGACAATGTCATGTCAGACGGCACAGCAAGAAGTTCTTGTGGAGTTATCTCGCCAAACACTTTCTCAGTAAGCGAAGCCCCCACGCGTAGTAATGATGCCTCGACAGTATTTTCACAATGCAGTCGGTAGACTGCCAGTGTATCTGTACCGCAAACCGCCATTTTAGCCCAACTTGCCCGAAGCTTCGCGTCACACGTAGCATTCCAGTCACTGTCAACGACCACGATGGCATCACTACCAAATACTGACACTGCCTGGCCTCCATCTGAAGTGGACAGCCGAGTAGATGCGAGTGCCACACGAACCACAATGCGGTCCGCAAAATGGCAAAGCGCACGACGCTGCATGGCGATCGAGCCAGTGATGCGCACGTAGCTAACATCTAACAGAGAAAGAAATAGCTCTAAGACAGGAAACATACCGTGGAACTGGCAGTATATCACCACCTTCTTGCCTTCCTGAAACACTAGCCGACGTAGCAGTGGTTCCAACGCCTCTAATTTCGCGGAACAACTAGTTAGCAATCGCAAATCAGCGTGCCCTAACTTATCCATATCGTTCACGAGATCAACGCAATTGCAGATCTGACGAAGACGCAGCAGAAGTTGCAGCCAGACACTCAGTCGCTCTTCGCGGCCACTGGCAGGATCTAGCGTTGCCGCAAATCCACTTAGTGCGTTTCGATACTGTGTACTTTGTGACAGACTGGGTTGGCAGCTCAAGCTTATTTCCTCAATTTTGCGTAATTCTGTCTCAACTTCGCTGCGGACCCGCCGCAAGCTAAGACAGGATAATGTTAGTAGCAACGCATTCATATACTTTGGCAAGTCCTCTTGCTGGGAAGATGCCTTCCACAAAGCAGCCCGTACACTCGATGATTTGCCATAAATTTGCATCACCTCCGCCACAGATGACCTTTCAACTAGTAGTTCTTGCACAGGCCAGGTCTCCACTCGATGGCAGCTTCCATGCGCATCGCTACCATCAGGAGCAGAAGCTTCTCGCACTACAAATTCAGCGTACTGTAAACGTAAAGCAGTGTTTTTCCAATTTTCAATCGATTGACCGTTGCACAAGACTCGCCGCTGTTGTTGTCGAAGCTGTTGCAGCGCGGACACGCAAGTCGAGTCATCAAAATGACCACCATGCTCCTTTTCCACGACGACCATCTGCCAATACGTAAATGCCACAAAAGCCTGTCGATCTTCAGCGAATGCACCCACGGGGCATAGTACACAATATAAAGGTTCAGCACGTTCGTCGTCGTCCAATCCTTCGTCATCGTTATTATTGGGCGGGGCTACAAGGAAATCGTCTTCACCCTTATGCGCTTGGGCTCGAAGCTTAACATTCCACTCCTGCTGCAACTGTTCTTTATAATGCGATGTCTTACCTACGCCGTCATAAAGCTGAATACGCCGGTCTGGATGCCATACGCGAAGATAATGCCGCCACTTATGAAGCTCCTCCTCAGATACAACAATCAAATGTGGGCCTTCCGATTGTTCACCATACGCGCGTTCTACTATAGATGCGCATAATGCACCACCTTCTTGTTGCTGCTTCTGAGAGGACACAATTTCGATCAAGCTAAGAAAAGCAACGATCGTGGCTGCCTTGCCCATTCCGAGTTGGTCATTTAAAAACATGTTGAGGCCACTGGAGTACAAGTCGAACATCCACCTCAAAGCCAGCACTTGAAAGGTGGCCAAGCAAATGGTGGGCCTTCCCTCCGCATGCAAGGCAGTACAACGCGCTAGCAAACCCTGGAAGGCCGCCTCACGTAGCGACCACGCTGTGGACCTTTCCACATCAGCGTCTTTTGTTGATAAAGAAGTCATTGCGCTGCGCGCTCGCTTTCCTGCACTCACAATATAAGTAACATGAGCTTTTGCAGAATTTAGCACCACTTCTGGCTTCCACAATTTTTTTACATCACGTTTTGCGTCCATCGCGTTGCTAGCTGCGGGGCCAATAATATGGAACTTCAATGCCAAATTATCGTTTTCGGCGCCACCCATCTCGACGTCCTCACTTTTGCCCTGCTTGCTACCGTCTTCAGAAGGTGCAGGATTGCCCCCTGACGCTGTATCATCAATCTCACCATGATCTGACCGGTCAGTACCCGCGGCTTCAAATCGCACTCGTGATCTCGCTGCAATCCGTTCCATCGTTCGCCAAAAAGCCGAAATCTGTAAAGCAACACCACGGGCCATCTGACAATTCTCTAATTCCTGACGCACATTTCCTGAATTTTGCGCAACAATCACATCGGCTGCCAAGCGATGTTGGAGCACCCGTTTCCAATTACGTTCCTGAGCAAAATCTGTCGCCATCCACTTCATCTCCTCCAGTACGAAGTCCCAGTGAGTCTTGCCACGCGCTGGTGTTGGCAGTCGCGGCAGTTGCCGTTTCCTTGTAACAGCATGGCTGCGTTTATTTACCTCCCGGTGAAGATGCACGTGTTCACGCAGCCTTCGATCAAACTTTGCATCTATCAGATCCACAGATGCTGAAGAGCTTATCGGCGTCGACACCGACCGTTTGCTACATGTAATTTTCTTGCTATTTTCTAGCGAAGCTAGCAAAAGTGGCTGCTGCTGTTCGTGAGCAGCTTTGCGATCCGATGCCTCTTCCTCCCGTCGCTTTTGCAATAAATATTTGTTTGGAGGAACCGACGTCTTTTGTAAAACATGATACGGAGTCCCTTTAGGCAGATGTTCCTGGTCCGCAGCAGTATCCAGTCCAATTTTCGGATTTTCTTCCTTTGCTCCAGTGTGTTCCTTTCTATCGTCAAACTTTCTTTCGCTTTTTACTTTGCTCCTCTTCAACTTCTTCACAGATGCTTCTTCATTTTCGGCTTCAGCCGAACCTTTCACCTCTACCTCCGATAGCCGCCGTTTCTTCAAACCAAAATCTAATCTTGTCTCTTCAAATATTGACTTCTCTGGCACATCTGCAAGAGCAGGACCCACGACAGAAACATCACTGCAAGGAAATCCGCTATCACCTGCCTTTAGCGTCTCAACTTCAACTTCAGATACAGCATCAGCTACAGTCTCAACTACAGCAGCATAAGCTTCCTCCTCTTGCCAAATCCTATCGCCCTCGGGAAGTGCCACCTCCTGCTCTGCTACACTAGAATTCCTGTCCTCCTCCACATCTTCGGGCGTGAGCACTTTGCTAATTGCTAGCGCAAATTTCTGCTCATCTTTCAGCTGCCTACAGAATAAAGCACACTGTGTTAGCACCACCATGTAAATAAATAGCACTACCAATAAACGAGTGTCATACCGCAAGAGCGAAGTTTTGTATTCTACAAGTTTCTCATGGATGCACCTAAGGATGACGACGCTACTTTTACTGCCGTCGCTGTCCGACGCCATTACGGGTTTTAACTACAATTTCACATTTAAATTATACAATCATATCACTTATCAGTGACCATCACTCTTTCAGCTCTCATATAAGTATGCCGCGTTCTACATGCTGCTAACTGCAGCACTACTGCATCCAAAAGGCAACCGTCACACCAAGATATACATGTTCTCATGTCAGTTTAGCGTACACAAGGCGCCCTAATAGAGACCCGGTCACGTGTCTCGAAGTCAAGGTGAGAAATAAGTACAAAATGGCCAAAAATGCACCATTTTGCACGTGGTAAAAAGCCTTGTCGACAGAAAAACGACGGTCTTTTAAATAAAAGTGCTCCCCCTTGAATTTGAGCACGAGAACCGGCCAAAATTGTGCGTTAAAGTGGATGAAGCAGTAGCGCAGCCCCCAAAGCGATTCAGAAAGCGCACGGCACGCATTTCGAGAGAGCAGATGCAGGGCAACAACATAGACTGCATAAGAAGACAAGAAGACGTACCAGCTATGGCTTAGTGACACCAGGGCGGCCTTTGTGCGATGACTCGCGGATTTTCACGTTCTCCCGAATTTTTCTCCCTGTTTCAAAATTATGCTGTTGGAGAGGTTAATTGGTGTCGTAGCACTATAACCGGTTTCCAGCGAATAAATAAAAGCTTTTACTAGTTTTTTGACAAATCAAAAGCAGTTTTATCATCGGATATTAATCACCAAGCCGTATCGTAGGCTGCTTGACCACTATAACCGGACCGTACACCAAACGTTATTTTTCACATTTGATAAGTTTTCAATATCGTCGATGAACAGGTGATCTATCCCCTACCATTACCCAAATTAACCATATCAGAGAAAAGCATTTCCAAAAAACTAAGCCATCGCAATTCGCGTCGAGCTGTCAACATTTACTCGTAGTGATGGTATTGCGTGTGTTTAAGTGTTTAAGTGATATGAAGAAGGCTCGCCGATGTCCATGAGTCGACCTAGTGGATATGATGAGAAAGGAGAGGAAGGGAGTTAGTTGAATTGTTCACGATGAATGGGGCAAACATCTAAGGTGGATATGTTGTCGCGCCTCTTAAGGGGCAGTGATAGAAGGCGAAGGTGTCGCAAAAAGAGTTTGTTATTTTTTCGGGGTCGCAAACGTGTTTGGCTATTTTTCACTGTTGGCGCTACACATGAGAGCTGACTCACAATAATAAAGTGGCGATTTGAAGGTAATGAAAGCTTTGCTTGGTGTCTGTAGCTATTTTAAGAGCCTTTTAGAACGTCATATGGAATACTTCCTCCTACTTCATCGTAACATTGGTACATACTGAAGTGCGTGTAAAGGGGTTACACGGCGGCTGTACAATCATACCGAAAGTACATTACGGTTGAAGTTTCTATATAGCATATAATGTATTTTTAATACCGAACCTTCTAAAACTAGTATTATCGATGAGTGATATTCAAGGTATCAGTAATACCTTATACTATCGGTATCGGCTCGATAACTAATACAGTAGTACCAAGCACAACATCCACTAATTCCATATCCAGATACAGATGATGGCATACTATAATTACTATAATGTAATCAATCTGGTGTAGGGAACTTAGAGTAGGATCATTCATTAAAATTTTAATGCATAAATGTAACAGTTCTCATTTCGTGTAACGGCTAATACTGTAGTAACACGGTTCGTTCAGTAGCGAATACTCAACGGGCAGGTCTAATTGGGTACGTGGTACCTTAGACCTTCCACTTGGGTGCGGCACATCAATGTGACCCACCCTCGTGAATGTGATATCCATGAATTGATTCACATTCAACAAGGATGACGCCAGTTAAGACTAGGCGTCGTGTCAACGCCACAGACGGACGTCATTGAGCAAGCTTAAATATATTTAAGCTCGCACGTAGGATTACGCTTCTAAATAGACGCGTATCCGATCTTTACATTTGATCAATCAGTAGTTAGATTTATATGTAGTTAATTTCTATTCAATATGAGTCTGTCTTTATTTACTTTATGCAGCTCACTGCGCACGAGAAGACTAGAAACAGCTTCCGTGACGCAGGGAGGTGCTTGTTCTGTTGCGCGGATCGCTCTAAACAGTCGGCAACAGTATGGCTCGGCGCTTTAAGCGACCGACCAACGCAACCACCACCGCACGCGGAGGTAAGACGGTATAACCGCTTCCTCGCGCTGCTTGAAGGTGTGCCCGCGTGGTACGTGGCAGCTTTTTTACGAAGTGCCCGTCTACACTTGGTAGCACTAGTAGTCCTTCCCAAGACCCGTCTCTCTAAGCGTGCGTGTGGATACGGATGTTCCTCAACTTGGATTGGGGTGATTTTTCTCACCTCTCCCAACATCATAGGGAGGTGGCTGATCATTTGGCGCAGGGACTTGGTAAACAAGCCCTGGACAACCTCTTGAATTGTCCTCCTGAGCAACATGTTGCTTAGTTGGAGCAATTCAAACCGTTTGTGCTCGGACAGAGTATACGCTTATGAGGCAAACAGCCAAACAGCGGCTGAGACCATCAGTAAGAATCAGGAGAGCCTTTTCGTGGACAAGCTCGCAACGAGGCGCTTAACAGAACTATTGAGACGATCTCTGCCCGGTCTAATTTTGCCAAGGCCCATTTGGATGGACCCTCCGAAGTTTCATGGGACTGCCCCACATACTATTGTCTACTGGCTTGTAGCCGTGGAGCAATGCGGTATGGCGCAGCTCATCGAAGACGACACCAGGATGGTGTCGTATGCCTTGTCAAATTTGCATGGCAAAGTGTCAGAGTGGTCTTACTCTGCGCTGATGGCAAAAGCCGATGCGTTTACATCACGGGGATCTTAACGTCAAAGATTCGCGCCATGTACCAGACGCCTAACAATAGTATGTTACATCAGGTGCACCGAAACGATCTCTGCAAGAGTATGTGCAGGAGGTTCGTTCGCTGTCGGCTTCCAATAAAGTGGGTACAATACCGGAACACATTAAGGTGCAAACGTTCGTGAATGGCCTATGGCACGGACCATCGCGTCAGGCCCCTTTTTATAAAGGTGTCAATAATGATGAAAGAGGCATTCGATATTGCCTTGAATGAGCAGCAATCCTACAACAGTGCCTTGGCAACAGCTTACTATAAGTCGTCGGCAGAGAATTCGGATGCCACTCCAATGGGGCTAGGCAATGCCGACGTGGTCTGCTACAAGTGCGGCAAGCGCATCCATATGATGACTAGCTGCTATGCCAAACTTGCTGCTGATGCTAAGACGCCCAGTAGGAAGGCTCTCTTTTTTAAAGGGAGTTGAAGAGAACCAAGGTGCACGACGCACGGATTTATATTCAACCACTGATAAGTCATGAAATGTGGGAGCGCAGTAGGGGCGGGATGCTCTACTGTCGCGGACTCTGAAGCTACCCCTAAGCTTAGAGTGATCGAACAAATGGGTAGCATAGTCCCTGAGGTTCCGAAAGGTTGGACCTCAACCCTTTTGGTCTATAGCGCTCGAGTACGAGGCTATGACCAAGTGATGACCCTTCTCATGGATTAGGGTGCATCACAAAACTTTGTGAACCTCGCGGCTCTAAAAAAGAGACCGTCGAGATATGAGTCGCTTTGCCAGGATGGCAAGCGAGAAGAGGCGATCGTTCGTTTAGCGAACGGCGCGCTCGTTAAATCGGAGGGAGTTCAAGTTGAACTCGCCTTCAGTTTCAATGACTTCTCCTGTAAAGAGAAGTTCACAGTGCTAGGTATGGAGAGTCCGTATGACCTCATACTAGGCATTCCTTGTTTGGCTAAACACCAACCATGGATAGACTGGCGTACACGCACAGTCGCTAGCTCTACGCAAGACACCGGAAAGGATGTGCTCTTGCGAGAGGCTTATGTGGCTGATGCTGTGTCCAATACAGTTGAGGTGCGATGACGGTATGTCAATCGACACCATGAACTACCCAGCTCGAAAGGAGTGGTGTAGTTGGAAGTGCACTGGCGGAAAGCCAGGTGACACATATTCCTACCCAGGTCGAAAAGACTGGTGTAGTGAATGGGGCGATGACAGGTAGTCATGCGTCCAATAGTCCTGCACAGAGCCGAGAGCCTGTGGCAGTTGATGGTGGGCTGACAGGAAGTCAAGCGCCACAAGAACCGGCACAGAGCCAAGAGCCTGGTGCGGTTGGAAGGAGTGCATTAGCTGAAATAGCAACGACATTTTCTTTCAAGTCAAAGGTCGTGGTGACTCGAAGAACGAGCACCAGACGTATTAAGACGATCAAGGGCACGCCAAAAAGATTGAATCCTTGGATCAGTCTCGGTCCAAGAGGACGGACCTACGAACGAGTTGTTTGAGGCCGTCGAAGACAAAATGCCGGAGGCATCCTCAGTTGAGGTGCTCCAACTTGTCTTGGCATCTGCAGAGGAGATAGTAAATCTCTCGGAGATGACGTGGGATCTGTTCCTTTCCGAACTAAAGGAAGGAAAGATCCACGAGATAGTCGCACCGGTTCCAGAAGAGAACGTGGTGGACTGTTGCTCTTCATCCACGATGGACGAGAGCGTCTTGGATACCGATACAAAGAAACGGTTCGCTGCTCAAGGCTGGGAAGCCTTGAAGGACAGCCCGTTCTATGATGTTCTGCGGAAACATCGTTATGTGTTCCAGCAGAAGTGCCGAGCCGCCTACCGGCCGATAGGGGCATCAGGCACGAGATTGATCTGGAACCTGGCACCAAGTATTGTATGACCAGGCAATGGCCGTTGCCGATGGAACAAGCCGATTACATCGATGAGTTCTTCGACAAGCGAGCTACGGCGGGACATGTACGTGAGATCAAGTCGCCTCACTGCAGCCCGACCTTCTGTGTGCGTAAAGCAACAGGTGGATGGCGCGTGGTTCATGCTTATAATAAGCTGAACACGGCCACTATTCCGGCTCAAACGCCGATCCCGCGGAAAGATGTTTTGTTGAATTCCATGGAAAAGTCAACTATCTTTTCCGCGTTTGATCTGAAGGATGGCTACTATCAGGTTCTCATGAGAGATACCGATGTAGCCAAAACGGCAGTAAGCACCCCAAGCGGTATGCTGTGGGAGTGGCTTGTGATGCCACAAGGGTTGGAAAATGCTCCGGCATCATTCAACCGAGTGGTGGCTCACGTGATGCGTCAGCACCGTGCCTACGCGCCTCATTACTTTAGAGATGTATTCGTGCATAGTAGGGCGGAGGACGGTCTGAGCGCGATAGAGTCGCACAAGCGTCATTTAGACGCTGTGTTGCAGACTCTGGGTGACGCCCAATTATACTTGAACTTGCAAAAGTGCGTAATAGGGGTCCCCGAGATACCTGTACTGGGCTGCATCGTAGGTGCACATGGTGTACGAGCAGACCCAGAAAAGGTAAAGGCTGTAAAGGAATGGCCAGTCCCACGACATGTGAAGGATCTGCGCCAATTTCTTGGGCTCGCTAATTACTTGCATAAGTACAGAAAGAATTATGCGGAGCAGACTAAGCCATTGTCTGACCTTTTGAAAAAGGATACAGAATGGACTTGGTCAAAGGAACAAGAAGATGCGTTCACATCAGTGAAGCAATCTCTAGTAGAGGCACCGGTATTGGCATTGCCAGACGCGGATAAGCCCTTTAGCGTCGTCTGC
Organism: Peronospora farinosa; assembly: GCA_947646735.1. Classification (NCBI taxonomy): domain Eukaryota; phylum Oomycota; class Peronosporomycetes; order Peronosporales; family Peronosporaceae; genus Peronospora; species Peronospora farinosa. Next base: position 413,684 of record CANTFK010000343.1, read on the forward strand.
GATGCAAGCAATTTTGCAATCGGCAGCGCGCTCATGCAGAAGGATGACGACGACGTTGACCGTGTCATTTCTTATCAGTCTCGGCTTTTAAAAGCTGCCGAGCTGAATTACCCTGTGCATGACAAGGAGCTACTTTCAATTAAGTATGCCCTTGTGAAGTTTCGGGTGCACCTCTTGGGCACCGAACCTTTTGTGGTTTATACGGATCACGCATCACTGCGGACCGCTATAAATTCACCGCACCTCTCGCCGAGGATGGCAAGATGGCTAACATTCTTCTCTGAATTTAATTTCAAAGTTGAATATAAGCCGGGTAAGTCGAATGTCTTGGCTGACGCGTTATCGCGCAGACCAGACTTCGAGGCAAGACACCAAGATAGTGTGTCTCGTGCGAAAGCACAAGTTGAGTCGTCAACATTGGCAGCCATGAAGGCCTACCATGTGACGAGCTCAATGGCCTCCGATATCAAGGAGTGTTACAGTCAGGACGAACATTGTCGCCTGCTGTTGGATCATTTTGGTGGACGAAAGGTTACCCTTCCGTCGCACCTCAAAGCGAAGTTAAATCGCTTTAGTTGCAGTGATGGCCTGTTATGGCATCAACTGTCACCCTGTGATCCCTTGAGAATCTATGTCCCTCATGACACAGATCTCAAGCTGATGATACTTCACGAGTGCCATGATGCGCCATCTAAAAAAGACAAATGTTAATTCAAAAGGGCAGGACAAGGGTGCACGGGGTCTTGCCGCAGTTCGGAAGACCAGCGTGCAGGGAACAGCTGTGGAGAAGTGCCAAGGAAATCAGAGCATAAAGGAAATAGGAACAAGGTGCAAGATAGTTTCCAGTCACTCCCCCAAGGGAGTGACTACAACACGGCCTCGCAGATCCACAACCTCACACCAGGCCCCAGCCTTATTGAGAATATAAGGACCCAGAAGTGCAGAGCCAGTACAGGCCCCAGGCCCAGGAATCAGGTTCCAGGGTACCAGGGTACCGGGGCCCAAAGTCCGAGGGTGAAGAATCGGTACACGGAATATCGAAGGTTACAGAAAGTACAGGTACGAAGGAGCCAATTCTTCCTCCAAGAGTAGAGAGAAGGGTCAGGGTTAGGCAAGAAAAGCATACAAAGTATAAGATAAATAAACACACTCGAATTTGCATTACACGCGGCAGCTCCAAGCGCCTCCTCTTAGCTTCTACGTCGTTCACCTCTTCCAAGCGAGATACCCTTTGGGCCCCCCGACGTCAGAAGGTGTTATAAGGCTCAATCTACGCAAGTTGAACCTCAGGATAGTTGGCCTGAGGTGTCAAGCAAGTGTCAAGACTCTACGACCCGCTACAGGAAGCGATTTCTCTACGGGGAAGAATACAAAGGGGTTCAAGGACCAAGGACAGTCATCCACCAAAGGGGTACGCAGTACCAGGAGCATTGCTCTCGACACAGTTGATTAGGCATAAGAAACCCCGGGCCCGAGTGAAGTATATCCACTCATGAACCCCCAAGTCGCTCCATACAAGGACCAAGTCTATAAGTTTTCTGCGTCTAACGAGGAGCAAGACCAGCCAAGCCGACGGGTACACAAGGTGAGACCAAAGGTTGACGCGACACGGTATAGGGGTACACCCTCCGTTAGTCGGCAGTCCGGCGCTGTGTGTGTTTGTGGTTCTCTCACGTCGTTTGAGAATACACTCCACCACACTTGTTTGACGACTCGGCCTCCTAGATCACGTCGCCGATTTCCTCGAGGTAGTGACGCCAATTGTCCCTCTACGGTAAATATGACTGCTTCCTCATTGACGGCGACTTCCCCTGCCGCGACCGTCGTGGGCCCATCGCCTACCCTGTTCGCACCGACTTCAGCGGCAAACGTTAAAAAGTGTACGGTAAAACCACTGTTTTACGCAGAACACGTTTTGGTTGTTTATCGGCAATTTTGACAAAGATGGCACCTGGACCTTCTCGAAGGGACAAACAGGATGCGCGAAAGAAGTTGTTGGATGCGCCAGAATCCAACAACGCTCGGAGTGGTCGCTTTACTCCAGCAACGATGAGACTGATAATAATCAGTCTCGAATCATCGCGCATGGCGGTGGCATTGAAGTGGGTATGAATCACTTTGGGGCTAGGAGCCCAAGCTGCCACCTGAGTACTCGGGGCTTCATTTATGCCAGTAGGTCGCCCCACGCCTACTGGAACCACCGACGACACAGCGTCTCCTCGTGAGACAGCTGTGTTCATAGTCACCGGCGCAGGTGAACGACAGACAGCCGCACGATGGCCTGTTTTACCACAGCGAAAACACTTCATCGTGTTAGGTTTGCGAATGTCGCGGCTTAACGATTTGCCGCGACCACGAGAGGACTCGATTGCATCAAGTTACATTGGTTCTGGGCCAGACGTCCGGGGATGTTGTGACGCTGCGTGCAGGTACGACGACGCGACAGTGTAATCCTCACGAAGCGCGAGGGCAAATGCCTCCTTGAGGGAATTTGACTCAGCACGTGCAAGGCAGTAACGCGTCATGCCCTCCTGCATACCAAAAATAAAGACATGGACTTGTGAAGCCATGTCAATTGGCTGCGTGGTAATGCACGAAGCAAGGTGACGTGTCTTCTGCACGTAGTCACGCATCGACAGCTTGCCCTGTCGGAGTGAGAAGAAATCTGCACGCAAGCGAGATTCATCTTGAGGAGGCTCGAAAGCCAGTCGTAAGTCACGCTGGATATCGTCCAGCGTGGGGAACGCCGACTCATCTACGACGAGCATTCCGAGGTCTTATTCCTTGGCTTTGCCAGCAAGACGAGACAACAGGAAATTGACCTTGGCCGTCGGACCGTCAATCAATCTTGACGCTATTGCAATATCCGCCTCGCAAAACCAGCGATTGAGGGAGAGACGATCCGGACCATCACCGGAGTACGTTGACGTCTCCATCTTGATAGCATCATGGTGCAAAGTGCGCGAGGAAGTCAATACCCCCCGATTTCGCTTCGGCGAGCTCGCGCACCATAAGGTCGTGGATGGCGGCACGTTGATCATCAGGCGTCGCTGTGCTCAGTAGAGACGTCACAATAGTTTCACCAGACACCACCGCGAGACGGTGTAATGCCTGCCACTCCACCAAGGTGAGATGTGGAAAATCAGAATGCTCCAGCGAGACCGCTGGAGCCACCGAAGACTCTCCCGTGTTCATCTCCTATCTGATCATTGGAAGGACTACGAAGTGCTACCAGGTGTAACGGGCTAAGGACCCGCTACCGTCTTACACTAAAAGGGCGTTGAGGAAGCGCTCTCAATTAATTCGTAAATATAACTCTGATTTTTGTTTAGTTTAGTTTTAATCCGCAGTAAGTGCGAATATGTTCCCTAGCTCATGGGAACCACTCAATATGGAAGTCAATTTATTATTGGCTAATTATTGGGTCTGGCACCCTAATAATAAACCAATAATAAAATGACGCGCAGTATCCGCTAATCGGATACTGCCCTATGCCTACTTATGTAATTATGTATTAATCCTATAACTACTTATGTAATATGTTGACCCATTACAGGTTACCGCTTCCTGTAGCGGATTTTAAGTGTCTTGGCACCTTAGACAAACTATCTTGAGGTTCAACTTGCGTAGATTAAGCCGTCTAATACCTGCTGACGTCGGGGGGCCAAAGGGTATCCCGACCAGAAGAGGCGGAGCGACGGAGAAGCTTAGGGGGGGGGGGGGCGCTTAAAGCTGCCACGTGTAATGCAAATTCGAGTGTGTTTATTTACCTTATACTTTGTATGCTTTTTCTTGCCTAACCCTGACCCTTCTCTCTGAATAGTGCCACGTGTCGACTCTTGGAGGATGAACTGGCTCCTTCGTACTTGTACTTTCTAAAACCTTCGGGATTCCGTGTACCGTTTCTGCACCCTCGGGCATAGGGACCTTGTATTCTAAGGCCCTGTGCTCCTGTACCTAGAAGCCCTAGTACCCTGAGCCCTTTAACCTTGGGGCCTGCAACGTCTCTGCACTGTTGGATCCTTATATTCTTCATGGGTCTGGGGCCTAGTGTGATATTGTGGATCTGAGAGGCCTTGTTATTGCTATTACCTCGCGAGAGTGACCTGGAATTCTCTTGGCCTCTGTCCATGTAATTCTTGGTGCCCTGATTTCCATGGAACTTCTCCACATCACCAACGCTCCGCATTCCTTGCGTTGAGGCAGGGTAGTCTGTCAATGCTGGACTACATCCAACGTGCGCGACATCTGGCATCGAGAATAGTCGCCGGCCCTATCGACACGGTGACACAAGTCCATGTATTCTTTACCGGGATAAATGTGGGCATCACCTTTTTTACTTAACGCGGAAGCCTCCCGCTTCTCTTGATGAGGCGTTCAGCATTGCGCTGCGTGAAGACTTCAGCCTCTTGGCTTCGCAAGTGGATCACTCGCTTCCCCTACGCGCCGCTCAGGAGCCTGAGCCAATGGAACTCAATGCAATCGAGCACGCCCCAGGTCATAGGCGTGCTTCCAGTCACAGTTCTTGGAAGCCTGCAACAGCGAAGAACCTGGTCTGGTTTGCTTCCGCTGATGTAAGACTGGTCACCGCACAGCCGTCTGCCGCGAACCTACGACAGTGCTCGTTGTCACCGAGTCTGGAGTCTCCGTCTCTCTCGATGGGCAGCCAAAAACGGCAAGAATCAGTAGGCGCAGGGCGTCCTACTGGGCGAGGACGGAAGAATGTACCTAAGGTGGCAACAATTCTCCTATCTTCGCTGTGCATTATGTGCAGCTGAATGTCACCACGTTCAGCAATGATCCGAGTTTGATTGTGCTCAGTGTTCAGGCCCTGCAAGTACGGGGTAGCATGTTGCCGTCGTAAATCCCGATCCTACGACTTATCATATCCTCGAAATAGGCGATGGCCTTCGCGCGTGGTGTGCAACTTTTCAATATTTCCCTCCCCTCAGTCGAACAGTCGTTCCTGAGTCAAAAATATAATCTGCAGCAGTGGCTTCGGGTGTCGCACGGTCGAGCAGCGGCTCCCGCGCATGCGAATTTTTCCAAAACCGTACCGAAGCAGGAGTTTGGGTGTGTCACCAGCGTGCAGGGGCACCCTTGTCAGTCCACGTCAAAGTAACTACGACGAGACAGGGGCATCTGGAGAGTTCCACGGAAGCAGTGGCTTCCGTTACCCGATCAGGTATCCGGTTCGTGTTTCTGTGTCGCGACGACGCAAACGGCGCCGTGCGCGTCCCTGCTCCGCTGTGCTGCCGAGACCTCCCACGCCGACTCCGTTTCATAAAATCATTAATATCGTCAACATGACTGGTGTTGATTCATCCAGCCATCCGACGCAAGTCGCGAGTCAGCCTCGCTATGCGTCTGGAATCACGCAGCTCCCAGAGCTTTTTTGGGAAGAGATGCTGCGTGACTTGAAGGGGGAGAGATCAAACAACTATGTGTAGTCGTTCAAGCTCCGGCAATCTAAAATCGTGAGCGCCTGAAAGGAATGGAACCGAAGTCCGCTCGCATAGAGCGATTTAAGGCTCAATCGTGGAAAGAACTCGATGCGTCGAAGATCCCTGTTCTCGGTCTCGCGCGCGAATTCTTTGATGTATTTCCTGACACCATTCCAGCAGTTCTTCCCGCCGACAGAGGTGTGCAACACGAGATAGATCTCGTTCCTGGGTCGAAGTTGTTGTTGAAGGTGCGCCTCGGCCAGAAATCGCTGCACTAAATGTATGGTCTGGTTAGTCAGGTGTGCGCCTATCCCATGAGTAATTCCACTAGCGTGGATTACATCATGAGTGACTATCTGATGAGTCATGTGTATAGAGTAGATTACTCATGTGCGGCTATCCCATGAGTAATGTATAGAGTAGATTACTCATGGGCCCACATGAGGAATACCAGTAGTGTGGATTACTATCTGATGAGTAACGTGTTTATAGAGTAGATTACGCATGCGCGACTATACGAATAGTAATGCGCGATATAGCGATTAGAAACGTGTAGTCGAAGAATACAGTAGGCTTAGAGAAGCAACAAAGTTTGTGAACTAAGGACCTAGATATATTCACTTTGCATTTTACCAGCTTTGACCAACTCCTTTAATTTATGAGCCCAAGCCCTGCAGACTCTGCCCAAAACCTCGACCACGCTTTCTCCATGGACGCCATGCCAATCACCACCGCCCGCATCAACAAGGTCGCCGAAACAAACTTTCATACGTGGGAGTTCAAAATGCAGATGGTGCTGGAGGAGCGCGACCTGTGGGATGTCGTGAGTGGGGAGGTGAATCTTGAGCAGTGCGTGTCGACATTCGACCAAGCAACTTTCGAGAGGAAGTCACGTCAGGCGCTGGCGATCATCTATCTCGCGATGGAGGATTCGCAGTTGCCATTGGTGCGCTCGACGGAGAATGCGTATGATGCATGGTCACGTCTGGAGGGACACTACGAGAAGAAGAGCTTGGCTAATAAGCTCTTTCTTCGTCGCCGTTTCTTTAAGACAATGATGGGAGAAGATGATGACGTGCTAGAACACATCAACAAGCGCAAGACCCTGGCGGAGCAACTTTACGCGATTGGTGCTCCGGTCAGCGAAGACGACTTGGTCATCACTCTTTTGGCCAGTCTCAGCGAGTCTAATCAGTTCGTGATAATGGCGCTGGAATCAAGATCCGACTTGCTGCCATGGGATTTAGTGACGTCTCGGCTGATGCATGAAGACCTGAAGCGCAAGGAGCAAGGTGGCGGAGTCGATGGATCTGTGAATGGGCAAGCTTAAGCGTTCATGTCAAGAGACAACTAGCGAAAACGTACGACCAGGTAAGAAGACTGGTGCGTGCCACAAGTGTGGGAATCAAGGACATTGGATCGCGGAGTGCCCCTCGCGGATCCAAGAAGACGCCGAACGACATCGATTCTAGCGTGCGAACGTGGCGCAAGATGAAGATCTTGGCGACCATCTGTTTTCGGCTGATGGTGAAGTCGTCAAGTCGAGAAACGTGTGGCTGGTCGACTCGGGTGCGACGCAGCACATGACGAGTTCCAAGAAGTTCATGAAGAACTACAAGGTCTTCAATCCGGTCGATGTGCGCTTGGCAGACGATGGTGTCGTTCAAGCGATCGGAAATGGCGACATCGTGATGACAATGAAGACGCCACGCGGTACCAAGAAAGGTGTGCTCACAGACGTGTGGCATATTCCCATGTTATCACGGAATCTGTTCTCCGTGGGTAGATTCACCAAGGACGTCGGGCCAGTCACCTTCGAAATTGACGGATGCTTTGCGGAGACGAAACGAGTCAAGTGGAAGCTCGATGCTCGCGAAGGCAAAGGGCTTTTCAAGCTCTGCATGGCTCCAGAAGCGTATAACGAGGCAAACGTGTCAAGTTTGGATGATTGTAAAAGGAGTACTGGGTCGTCCTATGGCATCTTCGGATTAGTCACATCGGCCACGGAGGACTTGACGCCATCGTTAAGAAAGGTTATGGAACCGGCATTGACTTGGCCTCGGTGAACAAATGGGAGAATTGCAGCGGGTGCGCACTCGGCAAGCAAACGCGAGTAAGCTATATGTCGAAGTCTTCTGAACAAGCAAAGAAGTTGCTGGAGGTCATTCACAGTGATGTGTTTAAGCCCATGCAAACCCCTACCTACAGTGGCAAACGTTATTTTGTTACATATATCGACGAATACTCACACTATTGTGTAATATTTCTGCTCAAGAACAAGTCTGAAGTGGCGACCAAATTTGCAGAATTCGTCGCGTGGGCGGAAACCCAGACTGGCAAGCGCGTGAAGATTCTTCGTTGTGACAATGAAGGCGAATACATCTCCGGTGCAATGTCCAAGATGTGTGTGGATCGTGGCATTGTGCAGAAACTTACGCCACCGTACACTCCTCAACTGAATGGTGTTGCCGAAAGGATGAATCGTACATTGGTGGAAAGCGCCCGCTGCATGATGGAACATGCTGGGCTGGCGAAATCATATTGGGGAGAAGCAGTCATGACTGCCAACTTCTTGCGAAATCGCTACCCAACCCGTGCCACACGTCATGACGAGTCACCACATCAAGCTTGGACCGGGAAGAAACCTTTGCTTGCGAATTTGATGGTGTTCGGGTGTAATGCGTATGTGCATGTTCCAAAGGAAAAGCGGTCCAAGTTCGACGCTTGATCAATACACTGTCGTTTCATGGGATATGCAGATCACGAAAAAGCGTATCGATTCGAAGAGATCAAGAGTGGTCGTGTGCTGGTCAGCCGCGACGCACAGTTTAGGGAAGACGTCTTCGACAGTGGAAGACGCGACTACGTCCAAGCCGAAGTAGTTCGAGAAGACAAAGAAGGTATAACGTATGAAGACTCATCGTGTTCCAACAAAGAAGAAGAAGAAAACGTGAAGGTTAAAGACGTCGAAACTGGAAGCAAGCGACATCAACGCACACGATCACTGGAAGAAGCGGTCGAAATTCCAAGAACAAATTGACCAAGTCGGTATAAAGGATTGGTGGAGACATCTGCGGTGGCTAAAGAAAGTCATGATTTTGAAGCTGCCTACGTCATGGAATTAGTGGGAGAATTGCCAACGACATTCAAATCGGCAATGGAATTGTGGTGGAGAGGGATTCGCAAAATTGCTGATGCGATCCCAACTCTCCACTGGCGCCCGGACGACCGACTAACGGAGGGGGTACCCCGATTCCGTGTATAAAGCCTTCCTCACCTTGTGTACCCGTCGGTAGGGCGGGTTGTTCTCTTCTCGGTAGACTTGAGTCGATGTTGAACTTGATTGTGTTAGGGACAGGTGGGGGGGCGATCGAGTGGAATTCCTCACACGATCACAGTTGTTCTTGGGGTGATCTATTTGAGTCTCCCTGATCTCCCTTGAGATCGCCTTGTCCAAAAATGTAGATACTTGATCCGCTTGCCTTCTGAACACTTGAGCCGTCTCGCGATCTTGTATCTGGACTTCTTAGTCCTCTGCGTCCAATCGCAGCTTGAGTTGGTTTGTTGAGAATTCTTGCAATCCCTGGCCAAACAATCCAGGGATATGACTTGCGTAGTAGGTAGACTTCCTTGAGACGTCGGGAGGCCAAAGAATCCAGCCCGGAAGAGAAGTCGACACGTGTACTTAGAAGCAAATTGTACTCTGTTAATGTTAACCAATCAGATACCAAAACCTATGATCTTGACTATCTGTAGCTCAGGATCTGTTGCCACGTATCGCCCTTTCGGAAAAATCAGATCTTGTAATGTGGTCCACTCCAAAATCGCCGCGATCTGGATTGCTACCTCGCTCGGATCTAATACCATTTTAGTATCAGATCGCGGTACTAATAATTAGTATCGGATCGCGGTACTAATAATTAATATCGGATCGCGATACTAAATAATTAGTATCGGATCGCGATCCGCCGGATCACGACTTGTCCTCTTCACCGTTTCTTAGGTCATGTGAGATAGTTCATCTATGTGACATGTCATATCCACCATTCCAGTCCTCCATAGCGACGTGATCCACACCAGACCGTCTTCACATGCTTGGATGTACCCATCCTCCTTCTTAGCGATCGCGTTCACGCGGATCGCCACCGAAAAATACTGGAGATCGCAATAGCGTAGTTCCTAGGCCATACTTGACCCCATATTTAGAAGTGCAAACTACACCATTCACTGTTTTCCCTCCTATTTGACATCGTCTTGAAACCTTTCTGCGAGATCGCGACTCATCAATATTGGCCACGAGATAGCGACTCATTAATATTGGCCATTTCGGACTTAACCGAAAATATGCGATCACACTTTGCGAAATTTACTCCTTCACTTCGCCACAATCGTTCCCTACACCGTTAGCCCACATACAGTGTTGGCCTAACTGTGCACTGTCTCGCTTCACTCTTCTCGTCACGCCGTCCCTTATGGCCAGATCTACACCCGAAAACGATCGCCACCCCCAAACTGGTGTGCTCGTCACGCGCGATACAACGATGAATTCTTCTACCGGATCGCGTATCCTGCTCCCGTCTACCCGGATAATCCTTTCTCCCGTTACGGATCGTCAAAACGCCATCTCCTTGGTTTCTTCATTGGATGACCGCCTGGAAGCCCAAGATACCATCGTGGAAAGTTATCACTCCATGGAAAATGCCTTGCAGGAGCAGGAATTTCGTGGAAATCAGCTGGAGACGGAACTCAATTCGTACTACGAGTTGGTGCCTCGACTGTGCACATTCGTCTTGCGTCGAGCTGAAGAGTTGCGTCAACAACTTGATGCCGCTCTCCACATGGCCGAAGGTCTCGACGAAGAACTGAACAAGCTAACGGATCAGTCTCAGGAGATCGCCGATCTGAAGAATGCCTTGTTTCGAGCCAATGCAGAGAAACATCGCCTGCAGGATAAATTCCGCCGTGAGGCGGCCAATCTTCAGCGAACTCTGGAAGGAAAGTTCCGGCAGCAGATCGCGTCCCTTCAACAGCAACTGGATTCCATCCTCGCACAGCGTAATACGGCAGACAGTACTATGACTGCTGACTTTCGACGCATGAAAAGCAAGACGTCCAAGTACAAGAAAGCTCGTTCTCAGGCCCAGCAAGCCGCGAAACAACTGTAAGAGACACTGAGCGCGCTCGAGCTTGATCATGATCGCCTCCTGAGTACGAGTATTCGGAACGACGCAGCTTTGGGTCGACTTCGTACCGAAGTTGCAGATCGAGAGGCAGAGCGCGATCTGGCCATCCAGGATCGAGATTTACTTCGTTCGCATCTGGAAGAATTGGCTACGGGCTTAATTCCTTCTCCGACTAGCCTTCTCGCGCTTTCCAATCCCTCGTCACCCAATCGCAAACGTGCGTCATCTTCACCGACTCTGGACGTTCCCTGTAAACGTCCTCGCAGCGCTTCCGGTACTTCTGCTCAATCTGCGACCTCGGAGGGATTCGCATTCCAGCGCGATCTGGTACTCTGACGCGATCTGATACTTCAGCGCGATTTGGGACTTCGACGCGATCTGAAATTCCGGCACAATCCGGTACTTCGGCACAGTCTTTGGCGCGACTGGTACTCCGGCGCGATCTGGGACTTCGGCGCGATCTGGTACTCCACCGCGATCTGGTACTCCACCGCGATCTGGTAATTTAACGCGATCTGGCACTCCGGCGCGATCTGGTACTTTAGCGCGATCTGGCACTTCAGCGCGATCTGGTATTTTTCCGCGATCTGGTACTCCGGCGCCATCTGGGACTTCGACGCGATCTAAAATTTCGGCGCAATCCGGTATTTCGGCACAGTCTAATACTTTGGCGCGATCTGGTACTTCGACGCGATCTGGTACTTCGGCGCGATCTGATACTTCAGCGCGATCTGGTACTCCGCCGCGATCTGGTAATCAAACGCGATCTGGTACTCCGGCGCGATCTGGGACTTCGACGCGCTCTGCCAAGTTGGTGCGATCCGTTATTACAACGCGACCCAATGTTTCGTCGAAAGCTAAAAAGAAACGCAAAACGTGTCCCTCGCCTTCGCCTGACTCTGAGTATGACGGATGGTCTTCCGATCCCGAGGACGCTACACTTGCTGCTCTATCCGGATCGCGTTCCACCACGAGGCGTCGCACCACCATGACGAAAATCTCTGGCAACACCGAATCGTCTCAGTTCCCTATCATAATTCACAAGGGTAGCCCACCCTCCAGAAAATCACCAGTCTTGAATTTTGATACTCCTCCTAGCCTTACGGCCAATATTTCCAAGGTCGACCTTTTTGGCGAACCTTCTAGCGACTCGGACGGAAAGATTAGCGTTTCCAGTGACATTCGTGAAGATATAAACCAGTTGCTCACTCCCGCTTAATACGCCGATCTGCCGGATCTCCAAAAATCACGTGATGCATGGATCCCTGGATATCGTGAGCGAAAGCCCCGATCGTCGACTCAGGTTGCTCCATGGTCCGCCCGACGGGTCAGTCTAACCAGTGTTGCAGAATTGGGAGTGGAGTTCTTCTATCGACACTTGTCCCGACCGATAGGGTATCTCTCACCCCTCAAGCTAATCTCAAGTCTCTTCCTGACTCTGAGTGGATCCCACGAATGATTACCCCGGCACAAGTTACTGCGCTTTACAATTAGAAACCGTGGAACGTCACTCGTCGACCGACTACTCTCATCGACCGGTTGGTTCAAAGATCTGGCAGCCATTTATCTCGAATATGAAGTTCGACATAAGAAAACCTTGTGGGAGGCAACCCACTTCCTATATATCTCCCGTGAACATCGAAAGGAATATCCGGAGCTGGCGCAATTTTGTCAGCAACGTAAACAGCGTCGATCGAGATCTGGACCCCGCTGGAAAACTATTGTTCGCGTTATTCTCCAAGGGATGATCGAAGGACACTGCGATCTAGAATTTTTGTTGGATATTTACTTTCTTTACTTTCCCGTGTACGCGAAAGTGCGACCATGGTATCCTGGTTTGGAGTGTGAGAAGAAGAATATCCCTAACATGGCTACCGCGCTCTCAATGTTGGACTCTGCCGAGCCGTGGAGAAATCAGTATCGAATTTCGATTGAAGATCACCCGGGATCGCTGATCCCTCGTCTGGCCGGTAAGTTTTTTCCAAAGTAACTTCTCGCGATCCGATCTGGAGTAGCACTCCGCGATCCGATTTCATTTCTTCAGCATTCTATACAATATCACTGTTTTCGTTTCATTCTTTTGCTCGTTCTTGCAATTGTCTTCTTGTTTTTGGGCCTTTTCAGCCGTGATCTGGTCTTTCAGACCTTCGATCGACACTCAAATTCACATATATCTTGGTTACCCTAGCTATACATCCATCTTGTACAGCCATTTCCACTCTCCAATAGCGAAATAACCAATTCACTAATCTTCAGCTTTTTCCTCTTCATGAGACTGCATAACTTCGAAACGATTACGGCGAACTTGGTCGCACTCAAATTCTTGCAACAATGCTCCACAATTCAGATCAGCCTCATCAACCCACGATGGATCGGTATAACCTTTCCAGCAAACCTTAAATTGACGGTGCACCCGTCCAAAACGAGTTTTTCGGCCGGATCGCATATCCGCAATCTTCTCTACTTCGAACTCGTTATCTCCAAGTTGCCGCTCCTAGCTATTCTCCGGCAGAAGTGACTCGTCGAAATCAAAACGATCTTCTTCTTCCACCGTCAACAACTGCTTCGGGCGGTCGAAGAATACTTTCACACATTTTACCTTGGATATATGCACGTTCGGTAATAATCGATACGGCATGCCAGCGATCTCCAGGCGAACAGGGCCACACACTTCACTCACTCGTAAAGTTCCATGCCACATATGTGCTAATTTTCGAGCAAATCCTTCCTTCGTTCGACCTAGGTATAACCAAACTTAGGTACCAGGCTTGATCTCGTGAGGTTGTAAATCTTCATTATGCTGGTCCGCTCGTGTCTGGATAGCCATTTAAAGTCGCTTGTTGACTACATCTCGGGCTCGCTGATAGTGTCGTTGTACATGATATCGCCATCTGCGAGGTTCTCGATCTCGTGGCTGAGTACTTCCCAGTGGCAACGTAGCTTCCAACGTAGATCGAGTATCCCACCCGTAGATCAAGTAAAAAGGCGTGTCTCCACGTACCCGATCTTGGGCAGTTTGTTTATAGCGAATGTCAACCGCTCAGCATATTCGTCCCAATCTTGTTAATTGACGTCCGAGACGTACATTTTCAACGATCGGATTAATTTCTGGACCATACGCTCAGCAGTCCCATTTGCTTGAGGGCGATATGCCATAGTCTCTCTTTGGTTTTGCTTAACAAGTCGATTGAACGCACGGAAAAAATAATCTGACATAATTCCAGGTTCCCTATCGTTCCGTATCGCTTCACTCGCACCGAATCGTCGAAAGACGCACTCCTCGTAATTCTCGGCGATCGTCTGAGCCGTTCTAGATTTGGTCGCCTTGGCAACTACATAGCCCGAAAATAAATCGACCCATTACCAAAAATTCAGTGTTGCCTTTGAAAGATCTAGGCAGCGACGGAATATGATCCATGGCAATAATCTGGAACGGATAAGTAGCTTGTAAATTTCCCGGAGACTCTCCATTAATAACCGGACGTCCTTTTCCAGTCTCGCAGTCAGTGCATTCGCTCACATATCGTTGTACACTGCGATACAGGCCTCTCCAATGAAAACGAGATCGGATCCGTTGATACGTCCTACCGATTCCCTGTTGCCCTCCTTCCAAACTGGCATGGTAGTGATGCAGAAAATCTTGCTGCAGAGTTTCTGGCACCACCAAACGAGAAATTCCATCGCGATCTTCCAAGTTTCTCACAGCTCCCGGGCAAAAAAATAGAAGATCGCTTTCATCCACTTCATAATCACTTGCAATCTTGGCGCATGACTTCGCTTCTTCCATACTGAGATTCCTTATATCACCAATCAGAAAAATCTTTAGGTTAGCGATCCAACATTCCTCATCTTGAGCTTGTCGTATACGTTCACTTCGCATTTGCTGCACAAATTCTTCTTGCAAAATCTCGGGTAGTTAACGTCTTCTACGGGTTAATCTTGTAATCGCAGCAGCTTTAACCACCGATTCGGTCTGCTTCGACTTCAATAACTCATCCAGTCTATTAAGGGTAATGAGATATTGGCGATCTCTTTCCGAAGTGATGACCACACCTTGTTCCTTCTGTAAAGCAGTACTCGCCAGTCGATCTGCACTTTGGTTCCAGTCGCGTTTCATATGTAAGAACTCATGGATCGGCCATGATCGAAGCTTCTCCATTGCTTTCTGTATCAACAACTGCAGTCCAGGAGCCTTGCAATCGATTTCACCCCGCATCTGATCACTAGGTTAGAGTCGCCAAAAATGATAACTCGTCCCCTAGTCTGATTCTTCAACAGATCAAAGCCTAATAGTAAACCCCGATATTTGGCTTCGTTCACTGTTAAGTCCGTTGCATATTCCGATGCAGCAGCCACAATAGTCCACTCCGGAAGTTTCCATATTATCGCACTGTATGATCCACCCTTTCGCTTGGTTCGTGCCGATCCATCAAAACTGACGACCAAGAGACTTTCATCGTCTTCCACCGTAGGCGGTGGCATACTAAGAGTTTGCCTTGGTTGTTTCCGGGGAGCGATCGCGATCAACACTTCATCGACTTCTTCACGGGGAGTTACACTTGCAGCCAGGGCAACAAGTATTTCATCTTCGCCCTTTTCACATTTCTTGATCTCCAAAGTCCAAGTCGATAATAATGCGGCCCATCTACCTAGCCTGCCATTGAGACCGGAAGACTGCACCAACCAGGCCATCGTCGAGAAACGCGTGAGAACTTTAATCTCTCGCGAGACTAGCATGCAATAACATATATCCAAAATCCGAAGTAGTGCTAGTATCTCCTTCTCGATCATTCCGTAATTGATCTCATTCGGCTTCAGCGTTCGGCTTGTAAACGTAACTGGCCAATATGTACCATCATACTCCTGCAACAAAGCTGCTGATACTGCCCATTTACTCGCATATACGATAATTACCGGAGACCGATCTGGGTGAAGTGTTTGAGGATCGGGGTATTAGCGATCTTGACGTTCAACATGGTAAATGCGATCATCGCTTTTTCCCATCGAGTCCGTCCTTCTGGATCTGGATCGTCCCCAATATCTAACTTTTGATCTGAATCATTCCTGGTTGCGACAGTCGAATCCAATGCATTCATCTTGTCAGAACAGCGGATTTCATGGAAATCTGCTTCCCTTAATTCATATAGCACTGACGCATAAATCGCAAAGTCTTAGACAAATCGACTATAGTAATTAAAGCTTCCCAGAAACGATTACATCGATCGCAACGTTTTTGGGAAAGGAATGTTCACCAGAGATCCCAAATCCTTTGGATGAGCTCCTATTCTTGCAAATGAGACTTGATGACCCAGGTAATCCACCTTACGTCGTCCCCAAAAACTTTTAGCGAGCCTGATCGACAAATTCTATTCATTGCATACTTCTAGCAATCGCTTTACCTTATCATATAAGGAGGCCCACGAGGTTGCTGGATCAATATGTCATCAATATATGACCTTCGGCCGAGCACAGATGGCTTCTGGCTAGTATCCGGTTCGCCTTCAGTGAATACATCCACCAGCTTTGGCGATTCCGTTAACGTATCAGTGGAGTCGAGTGATCCTGTGGCAATTGCATTTGGATCCGTACCGATCTTGAGGTATCCATACAGTGCATTATCAATTAGACGTTGGTAAATCTGCGGAGCGTTTTTTAGCCCAAACGGCATTCGTAACCACTCGAACAAGCCTGACGGCGTGATAAAAGCAGAAATCATCCTCGCTCGCTCGGTCATTTCCACAACCCAAAATCCACTGGCCATATCCAACGAACAATACCACATAGCTTTATCCATATCTTTCAATAATTCGCTAATCAGCGGCATAGGATACACCATCAATCTCGTGAGCTGATTCACCCGCCGATAGTCAATGCATAACCGAATGTCGACACCATTCTTTTTTATAATTACCACAATCGGCGAATCCCATGGTGATGTCGACGGCTGGATAATCCTGGCTGATAGTAATCCTTCGATTAAGTCAGCTAACTTCTTGCGAAATTTGGGAGCGACCGGTCGTACTTGTTGTGCGATCGGGTGTGCTCCGCCAACATCGATATCACATACTGCTCCTCGAGCTGCAGGAGGAAGCGCGTTTCCTTTGCCGATGAGTAAGTGTCAGTTCGCCCAAATCAATTGCCGTAGACTTTCTTGGTCCTTGGTTAAAGGAACTCCCGGATCGCCCACTTGGATATCATCAATCGTAACTTCTTCGGTGGATGACACAATCTCAGGCAAGACAGCCATATGTTGATCCACATCTTCGGCATACAATTCACAACTCTCGTGATAATACATCGAGTCTTCAGGCTTCATCTTTACACTTCCTCCGGCTAGAATACATTCGTCGTTGATAGTAGAATCACTAGCTTGCTCCTGTTCTCGCAGATCGCGATTTAGATCGGCCAGATCGCGGTCATTAACTACCGGATCGACCAGATCGCGATCATCGCGATCCGGATCGGCCAGACCGCGACTCTCAACTACCGGATCGACCAGATCGCGGGCATAATTGCCAGATCAGCCAGATTGCGGTCATTAACTACCGGATCGGCCAGATCGCAGTCCTCAATTGTCGGATCGGGGTCACCGCGATCCAGATCGGCCAGATCGCGGTCATTGATTGCCAGATCAGCCAGATCGCGGTCATTAATTGTCGGATCGCGCTCCATACATTTCGGTGTATAGTTATTGTGAGTGTAATTATCTTCACCCCACGGCCCTTGCACGTGATCGACATTTGACATCCCTCTGATCTCATTGATTACCCATGGAGATTGCGCTACTTGTTCACTTTCATCTTCGATCACCAGATCTTCTACATTGTTTCCACCGATTTCTCTTATCGCATCGCATTCATCATTGGATCGTGTCGTGGGCTTCACCGTTCCCGTATCCCTTTCTTCTGCTTCCTCTTTTGAGCGCGTTAAGATCCTCTTTGGTGTAGGGTACGAAGGATGATCCACTAGCGGTCCGGTATATTCTTCTGATGGTTCTTCTTCTCGATCCGTTGTCGCTTCGAACGCTAATGTCTGCCATTCGTTATACCGACGCGATCCCACCGAGACATATCCTGGGGACCGAGGTATCATATCAGCGACCATCCACCAACCTAATGGTGATCCATGACTTAAAGTCACTTCTTGATCGCCGATATTAGTTAGCTGTAGATACTTGATCTGACCAGGTCCCGTAGTCACTGTGGGCACCCACTTCGGATCGCGCCTCACTCAGATCTTGGCTTTAGGAGGACTAACTCCGATCTTCACTTCGGTCGATTTACCCACTGGAATCACCACATATTGATCTGGAATTGTGATCGCTTGTATGGTCGCCCGGTAAGGGGGTCTTCGTCCATTCAGAAGTATCCTGACCTCATCAGGCAAACAAAGTGTTCCATCTGCTAAATCCAGGCGTATTCCAGCTGGGACCATAAAATCCATTCCTAGGATCGCGTCTTGACCTACTTGATCTCCTACCCAAGCATCAAAATAATAGACTAGCGATCCATTCAGCGTGATCTTGATTCTTGTACGACCGTCCGTCATGTATATGTTCTCACAAATCCCAACACATTCTTGCCTCTGACTCTCGTCAATGACACATCCTACCTTACGAGCAAAGGTGGTGTCGACGATTGAGACTTCGGCTCCAGAATCAAACAACATAATTGCCTTTCATTGTTGATCTTGCCCGTTGCCTTGGCTTGCTTGAACCATTTTCCTGGGGTATGATATTTCCAATATCCCCGTGATTCACCTGGTGCTAAGTCGAGCTCCATTTTCGCAGGCGATCGGGCATATTCATCAACTCTTACGACGCTTGATATTGAACGCAGAAATTTTGAATCTTCACATGTATTATTCGGGTCGATCTGAGTGTTAACGCCCTGATCTGTCGATCTTCTTTCCACAAATGCATAAATGCAGAGCCTAGAACGCTCGGCTCGTACCAGATTCCAACCTGGCGAGCGTCCTAGTTTAACATTTCTTCAGCCTTCGGCGGAAGCATTCCAGCATGCTTGGTTGGGACATACCACTTGCGTATCATGTTGTAGAATTCTTCCATTCGACATTCTCCATGCTCATCGATATCTCCGCAGGCAGCACAGGTGTAAAAACGCTTGTCCGAAGGATGTCCCTTACGACCGCACTTCTGACACGTTAGTCTCTTCCAGCATCCACGATCATCGTGTTTCTTCGACCCACAATGGGTACAGACTTCTGATTCACCACGCGATCTGGACCGCGATCTTGATCCAAATGGTCTGATCCCGCGCGTTGATCACTATATTTCTTCACGCGATCTGGTACTGTGGTCACACATAGGTTGCGTCGATCTGTTTCGGCGTCTGATCCACTAATATCCGAGTCTTACTCACTGCAACTGCCTTCCAGGCGGATTGCTCTCACGGCATGAGTTGGTTTCGAGGGTGCCGGAGTGGAAGCCGACGCAGATCGCTGACGAAATTTGCTTGACCCCCTTGAACTCGGATACTGTCTTCCTTCCATGCGTTGATATGTTCGAAGAGTCTCTTCCATATCGACGGCGTCTCTAAGGCGTAGCAACGTCAACTGCTTAGCCAGATCGCGATCATCAAGTGTACCAATGAAATGCGTCACATGTTCTCGGCGAATTGAAGGCGATCCCTTCCGAATGGGGATTTTTGCTCGGATCGCGGCCACATTCAGCCGATACAAATAATCCAATGGCGTTTCATCGGATCGCTTCTTCGCATGATAGTATTGTCTCCCGACAGACATACTATATCCACAATACTGGATCATGAAGGTTTCCAACAACGACTTCCGTGAATTCCGGGTGGATCGACTTAACTGGCTATACCAATTTCGTGCCGGCCCCGTAAGTAAATCACCAAATACTAGACATTTTTCATCATCCGGGCTTGGTCGCGTAAGAACGCCAACTTGGCCTTGTTGACCCAACTTCTCGCTCGATCTTCATCTTTGTCCCGTCCTGTAAATTCTTTCAGATCTGCGATCGCAGACATTCGAATGCGCTGCGTGACAAGTCCACCATCAGGTACAGCGCCTGCACTTGCGACTTGTGGCCGTCTTATATCCTCCAACCCAAATCGTCTTGATCGTAATTATTGGATCTCGATTGACGCGATCCGGCCGATTCCATATCCACATCCGAAATGCAAACTTTTGGGGTGTTTGTGGGGATCGCGGATCGACTGGTGATCATGCGAGCTTGATCCTGATCGTACTTTCTCATGGCAGCTTCAAAATAAGATTGCAATTGACCTGATCCAGTCACATTCATGTCTTCAGCTGTGAGTACCGTCGTCGATTGTTCTCTGGCCGTAATCGGTGCCAGTCGCTCGCGAATATGCGCTGCACCAGCCGGTCTAAGTGACATTCGCTGCATATTAATCGAGTCGTCCGACTCCCCTTCGGATTCCGCTGACATATACTGCGACGATCCAGTATGATATCCTTTTGGTATATCTGCAATCGGCTAAATCTTCTGATCCACCGGATCGCGCTCTCCAGTTAGAGGAACTAGCTTCGAAAAAAGGGATCGCCCTGCTTGGATCACCCGATCATGATCGCATTCCAGCAGCACCTGCGCGTCAAAAGCTCCAGCGGTGAATCCAGCGTTCTGGAGCAACTCCATAAGCCGACGGATCGCTTCCAACTGGTTCGGTGTCGGAATGGGAGCTGAGATTGGTCCTCGTAGCGATCCAATTAACTTCGGCTTCAACATCTTTAGAACGGGATCGCTTGACAACAGATCTTTAAGCGCCTTCCAATGAAAACACCATTCCAGCTGATCCAGTTGCCATCCTTTCGCCTTGTCTTCCTCATGCGCCAGCTTCATGTCGGCATTATCATGATCCGATTCAGGCGCCTTCATCTTCACTCGAGATGGCTTTGCATTCTTCTTCTTCTTCGAATTCGGAGTGGTTTTGGATAAATTTCCTTCGGTTTTAACCGTAGGATTTTTATTCAGCGGATCGCGTTTTGCAACGTGATCCGCAGGGGTCCTCGAAAGGACCTGGGGAGGGGGTAGAGGTTTTTCTTCCAGATCAATCTCTTGATCTTCCTCCTTGGTTTTCTTTTCATCTGCGCCCCTCCCAAAACGCTGATGATCCGGGGATCCGTTTTCTTCACACGTCTGCGGTGATCCCTTTGCCGCTGACGCTTCAATCCCAGGTACAATTTTGACCTTCACATCTTCTCTCAGGGACTCACGGTGGAATCCCGAGTCACCTGAAGATCCAGGCACGCAGACCATTGTGGTGGAGTGGGATTCGCAAAATTGCTGATGCGATCCCAACTCTCCACTGGCGCCCGGACGACCGACTAACGGATGGGGTATTTCGATACCGTGTATAAAGACTTCCTCACCTTGTGTACCCGTCGGTAGAGCGGTTTGCTCTCTTCTCGGTAGACTTGAGTCGATGTTGAACTTGATTGTGTTAGGGATAGGTGGGGGGGGGGGCGATCGAGTGGAATTCCTCACACGATCACAGTTGTTCTTGGGGTGCTCTATTTGAGTCGCCCTGATCTCCCTTGAGATCGCCTTGTCCAAAAATGTAGATACTTGATCCGCTTGCCTTCTGAACACTTGAAACGTCTCGCGATCTTGTATCTGGACTTCTTAGTCCTCTGCGTCCAATCGCAGCTTGAGTTGGTTTGTTGAGAATTCTTGCAATCCCTGGCCATACAATCCAGGGATATGACTTGCGTAGTAGGTAGACTTCCTTGAGACGTCGGGAGGCCAAAGAATCCAGCCCGGAAGAGAAGTCGACACGTGTACTTAGAAGCAAATTGTACTCTGTTAATGTTAACCAATCAGATACCAAAACCTATGATCTTGACTATCTGTAGCTCAGGATCTGTTGCCACGTATCGCTCTTTCGGAAAAATCAGATCTTGTAATGTGGTCCACTCCAAAATCGCCGCGATCTGGATTGCTACCTCGCTCGGATCTAATACCATTTTAGTATCAGATCGCGGTACTAATAATTAGTATCGGATCGCGGTACTAATAATTAATATCGGATCGCGATACTAAATAATTAGTATCGGATCGCGATCCGCCGGATCACGACTTGTCCTCTTCACCGTTTCTTAGGTCATGTGAGATAGTTCATCTATGTGACATGTCATATCCACCATTCCAGTCCTCCATAGCGACGTGATCCACACCAGACCGTCTTCACATGCTTGGATGTACCCATCCTCCTTCTTAGCGATCGCGTTCACGCGGATCGCCATCGAAAAATACTGGAGATCGCAATAGCGTAGTTCCTAGGCCATACTTGACCCCACATAGAACTGCAAACTCCATCATTCACTGTTTTCCATCCCATTTGACGTCATCTCGAAACCTTTCTGCGAGATCGCGACTCATCAATATTGGCCATTTCGGACTTAACCGAAAATATGTGATCACACTTTGCGAAATTCACTCCTTCACTTCGCCTCAGAATTCAGTGACGCAGTCAAGTGGAAAGAAGCGTGCGACTCAGAAATGAAATCTCTTCGCAAGACCAAGACCTGGGATCTATTACTACTACCAAAAGCCCGTAAAGCAATCGGTAATCGATGGGTCTATCGAGTCAAGGAGAATCAGGTGGGGAAAGTCGAACGATTCAAAGCGCGCTTGGTGGCCAAAGGTTTTTCTTAGAAGCGTGGTATTGACTACGATGAGACCTTTTCGCCCGTGGCCAAGTTCACGTCAATCAGGATTTTGTTCAGCCTGGCATCTAGGTATAGCTTGTCGGTACACCAAATGGATGTCAAGACGGCGTTTCTTAATGGACTCCTGAACGAAGACATTTACATGGTGCAGCCGGACGGTCACGTCGATGAAGATCAACCGGACATTGTTTGTCAGCTCAAGCGCTCCCTGTACGGTCTAAAGCAGTCACCAGATGTGGAACCAAACCATCGACAAGTTTATGCTGGAACTGGATTTTAAAAAATGTGAAACGGATCACTGCATCTATGTCAAGCGAGCCGATCAAGACATGATTTTCGTGGCACTATACGTCGACGATTTGGTTTTCGCGAGTAACAACGACGAACTGCTCAAGTCAACAAAGAAGGCGCTGAGTGATCGTTTTGACATGACGTATTTGGAAAACCTCAAGTATTTTCTCGGTATGGAAGTTGATCAAGAATTAATGGTCGACACAATCTCGATTTGTCATCCAAAATTGCGAAGGACATCCTCAAAAAATTTGGCATGGAACATAGAAATTCAGTCAAGACTTTACAAGAACCCGGGCTAAAGTTGACAAGGTCAATGTGCGAAGGAGGATGCAAGCAAGAAGACACTATGGCAAATAACCATATCGCAATGCTGTTGGATGCCTGATGTACCTCATGGTAGGGACTCGCCCGGATCTCGCAACTGCAGTGGGAGTGCTGAGCCAATTTGCAGCGGACCCTTGTCCGACGCATTGGCAAGCACTCAAGCGCGTGTTCAGGTACATCCAAGGCACACGAACCCATGAGATTAATTTTCAAGCCACAAGCAATGGCAAGCTTCAAGGCTACTCAGATGCGGACTGGGCTGGTGATGTGGAAACTCGACGAAGCACGAGTGGATACGCGTTCCTGATGAACAATGGGTGTATCAGCTGGAGAAGCAAGTAACAGTGTACAGTGGCTCTATCGTCTACGGAAGCCGAGTACATGGCGTTGACAAAAGCCACACAAGAAGCAGTATGGCTCGAGGCATTTTTGTGTGAGCTTGGTGAGATGAAGAACGACGAAGCAGTCAAGATCTATGAAGATAACCAAGGTTCCATTGCGCTGGCCAAGAACCCCGAGTTTCATAAAAGAACGAAGCATATCGACATCAGGTATCACTTCGTGCGCGAGAAGGTTGCAGACGGCCAAGTGTTGCTACAGTACTGCGCTACAAAAAACATGAAAGAATACCTCATGAAGAAGCTGATTCCCGCTGCGCAGTTCGAATATCTTCGAAGCATGTTGGTGATCAAGACACCAAGGTCTACCGAGTCACGTGGGAGTGTTGTTGAAGGTGCGCCTCGGCCAGAAATCGCTGCACTAAATGTATGGTCTGGTTAGTCAGGTGTGCGCCTATCCCATGAGTAATTTCACTAGCGTGGATTACATCATGAGTGACTATCTGATGAGTCATGTATATAGAGTAGATTACTCATGTGCGGCTATCCCATGAGTAATGTATAGAGTAGATTACTCATGGCCCACATGAGGAATACCAGTAGTGTGGATTACTATCTGATGAGTAACGTGTATAGAGTAGATTACGCATGCGCGACTATACGAATAGTAATGCGCGATATAGCGATTAGGAACGTGTAGTCGAAGAATACAGTAGGCTTAGAGTAGCAACAAAGGTTGTGAACTAAGGACCTAGATATATTCACTTTGCATATTACCAGCTTTGAATAACTTCTTTAGAAGTATTGTGTGACACGTCAGTGGCCGTTGTCACGTGAACAGGTTAAAGCGATTGACGCCTTCTTCAAAGGGCGTCGTCAGGCTGACCACGTGCGCGAGAGCACATCGCCACACTCGAGTCCCACCTTCTGTTTCAAGAAGGCGACAGGTGGATGGCGTATTGTTCACGCTTTTAACAAACTGAACGACGCGACAATCCCGGCTCAGACACCAATTTCGCGGAACGACATGGTTTTAGATACCATGTCTGGAAGCTCGTTTTTCTCGTGCTTTTACCAAATCATGATGCGTCCTGAGGATGTTCCTCTTACCGCCATCAGCACGGCTAGCGGGATCTTTTGGGAGTAGCTTGTGATGCCGCAGGGGCTCAAAAATGCTCCTGCTACCTTAAACCGTATGGTGTCTCACCTTCTTTGCCCATTTAGTGATTTTGCGCCGAGCTACTTCGACGATATCTTAGTTCACAGTCGCACCACTGTGGGCGCGACAGCCCTGGATGTGCATCTTGGACACCTACGTAAGATGTTTGAAGCGATGCGCGAGAAAAACTCCTAGCGAACCTGAAGAATACATCTTTTGTCCCCTGAGATTTCCGTGTTGGGCAGCTATGTTAGCGCAAAGGGTGTTCGCGCTGATCCGGAACCGTTTCGGCGATTTGTTTTCGGCCAGTTCCGAGGGACCAGAAGAATCTCCCTTAATGGTTGGACTTAGCCAATTACCTCCATCAATACGCAAAAAACTTCGCGTCCGTGATTTATCCGCTGTCACAACTGCTGAAGAAGGACGACATATGGGTATGGCGCCAGGAGCACCAGTCTGCATTTGACGAGATCAACACGAGACTCTCGACAGCGCAAATATTAGCGCTGTTTAATTATGATACTTTGTTACAAGTTTTCTGCGATGCGAGTGACTTCGCCATAGGATGTGCGTTAATGCAGCATGACGAAAATGGTAACGAACGTGTGGTAAATTACCAATCTCGGCAGATAAAACCTGCCGAGTGCAATTACCCCATTCACGACAAGGAGCCCATTCACGACAAGGAGCTGCTAGAGATGCGTTACGCAATCGTAATATTTCGCGTTTATTATCTTGTAGAGCAGAAATTCATCATCGACACCGATCATGCGTCCCTACAGACTGCGACTAAGAGCCCAAATCTCATCCAGCGCATGACGCGCTGGTTGTCATTATCGGCTAAGTACAACTTTGTGGTACTTTACAAGTCTGGATCAGCAAACATTATTGCAGATGCTTTATCGCGGAGACCCGACAATGATCCCCGCGACGATAAACCGGCTGTGACCACAGTGGACGCCGAGGACTACGACTGCATCGCGTGTGCGACGCTTGGAATCAATACTACGGTTATGTACGCGGTCAACCCGTTGCGTGATGACATCGCAGAGGCTTATTTTAGTGATGTGTATTAATCATCGATCGCCCGCTGCAGTAGCGACCCCTCGGATGAAGCATTGAGCTCTCTCTCAGCTTCCAATCACGCCCAAATTGCGCGGTACTCCATCGATAGCAAGTTGCTCATGTATTAAATTGATCAGTTTGACACTCCTCGTCCCTCTCGACGACGATCTTCGTGCCCGTATTCTACACGAGCACCGCGATTGCTCCAGCAGCGGCCATCTGGGTCGCGAGAAGACGTAACTCGCGCTGTCTCGGAACTTCTATTGGCCTTACATATATAAGTGTGTCCGCAAGTGGGCTCGGTCCTGTGAGGGTGCCAGCGTGTGAAGCCGCCCCCGTCGACACAGACCCCGCTTTGCCCTCTCCCGATAGCCACGAGCCTTTGGAATTCCGTGAGTATGGATTTCCTCTTTGGAATACCAGCCGATGCGCAGGGGCGCACATCATGGTGAACAGATTTCGTAAGATAACGCATCTTCACCTGTCGCTGCTTCATCCCGACCGAGGACGCCGCGGCTCTTTTCGTAGACATGGTCTTCAAACATCATGACATGCCCGCCACGATTGTATCAGACCGCGGTCCTCGATTCACGGCCACATTCTGGTCTCGCTTGTTCGAGATTTCAGGCACTCGTCTGATGATGTCTACCACCGCGCACCCTGAAACGGATGGACAAACCGAGCGAGTCAATCGCGTGTTGGAAGAAGTTCTGCGCAGTTATGCCAATTATTTTTCGTCATGAAGCGAGTTCCTCCCCATGACTAAATTCGCGTTGAACAACGCTGTTCACGCTTCGACTAGCTTAGCTTCCTTTTTCGTGAATAACGCCCGCCATCCGCGCAACCCGGCTCTTCTTGGTTTCGCCAATTCTTCTACTCTTGTTGGAGGAGGGGCACCGATTGTCTCGGTACCACTGACGTCTTCGAGAAAGACATAACCCGACTCGCTACATGCGGTGCAAACGCGTTCTAATTCACAGAATATTTCTCCTCCGGCTAGCGCAGATCAGTCTCCATCTGGAGCCCGTCTGTCGGACTCTGCGTTGATCGACGAATTTGTGATACATCGTCAGTCTGTCTTGCGAATTGTGTGCGACGTCATTGCCGCTGCGGTCGACAAGTAGAAGGCGTCCACAGACCAACGCGGACGCAAGAACGTTGAGAAGTTTAAGGTTGTTGATTTGGTTTTACTTTCGATGGCAAGCATACCCGATGCTTCAATGACAAATTATTGGCAAACCGTAACTAGCACCACGATGTATTGGCCCATTTAAAGTAATTAAGATGAACGTAGATGCCTACAAACTAGACATCCCTTTGTCGATGTGTCTACACCCTACTTTCTAGGTCGGTCGTCTCAAGCGTTAATGGCCGGCGGTCCTCCCGTCGTCGACTGATCCTATGCAGGTGCATAACGCGATCCCCGATAACGCGGAGGTCTTGGCGGATCGGGCTGGCACATACCGCGCAACTTCAAGATGTCCCGTCGAGGAGCAGCATTCGACTGCTCCAAGCGCTCGAGTCGCTGAGCGAACCCAGAAATCGCAGAGTAAGCCTCCTCCGCGAGACTCTCCGAGCCTCAGCCAGCTCCTGTGCTTGACTCGCATCATGGTATATGAACGTCACCCGGCGATCAACCTCCTGGAGCTGCGCCACGACCGAAGGAGTCGGCACCGGTCGTTCAGACTCCGGTGCCTCACGCTGCGTCCAAGTGCCAAAATCCAACCCACGCTGGTTGGCAGCGCTAGTGTTTGTTGGCGCTCAAAGCGCAGTATTAACCTTTGTTAAGATCTTGAAGCGATCCACAACGAACTTCATAAACAAGTTCTTCACTTGCTACACGAGAAGCTTACCAGCTTCTCGTGTGCAGTGAGCACTAAATAGGAAATTCAAGACTGACTTATATGTAATAGAATAATTAAGTATTTATCTTGTTAAATCTGCATTGACACACTAGTCAATTGGTCTTGACCATTTTGACGAAGTAAATTAACATCAAATCTAACTACTGATTAATAAAATGTAAAGATCGGATACGCGTCTTTATAGAAGCGTAATCCTACGCGCGAGCTTAAATATATTTAAGCTCGCTCAATGACGCCATTCTGAGGCGTCAACATGACGCCTAGTCTTAACTGGCGTCATCCTTGTTGAATGTGAATTCATTCATGGATATTACATGCGTGAGGGTGTGTTACATTGATGTGCCTCATCCAAGTGGCAGGTCTAAGGTACCACATACCCAATTAGACCTCCCCGTTGAGTATATGATACTTAACGGACTCATGTAACTAGTAGCCCTTTACACCATCCCGTTATATAGAACGGTTTTCACTTTTTTGTTTAACATCCAAAACGAGACGATGCCACCTAAACATGGTAAGGCTGATTTGTCGCCTGCAAAGGTGCCCATGTAGACTAATACAAACCGCACGCGCCGCCATACTTTGCAGCCGTCGCTAAGGGTCTCTGTGACAACGTCGACATTTAAAAAAGTCAGCTTCTCGTCACAAACAACAGTCCATCCCACTATTGATTTAATGAAGACTTGTCTCTCACTGTTTACTACAATGAGAGCACGGAATTGCCATCAACTCAAAGTAGTTAAGAGCACAGTGCGTTGATGCGAAATATGTCCCCATCATTTTTAGGCATTCACCCTTCAGGAAGCTTCCATGCTTCCTATCAGCGAGGGTCGTGCCTCGCCGTCTGCGTCAACGAGAGCAGCGACCAAAACTGAGCGCGCTGATTGGAACGGAACTAGACGCGACTCAACAGCAGGCCGAAGATCTTAAATTGACCGCCTCTGTTAGCCCTACGCCTTCAATATTAACAATCCATACTGGAGAGCCAGACTCAAGCGAGGATGAGCTAAAAGCTGCTTCGACTTCAAAGTCGGCCTCACTAGCACGCCGTCGCGAGGGCGGCTTCGTGAGTGGTTGCTTGTCAGCAATGCCAAAGCCATCCGAGAGTTAACGCTCGAGTGGTAATAGTGCGACGCTTCTAGATCGTGCCACTATTGACGCTAATAAACCCTTTAGCGTCTTTCCTTTGTATAAAAGCACGGCGAAGCACTAGGTCGTGCTTTCCAAATTCCAGTCGTGTTGCGTTCTAACGAAACAGCCGACGGATATGAAGCTGAACTCCGTCGCCGTGTTACCTTGCATGTAGATGCAACGAAACAACGGTCGCAGCAATTCAGCTTCGCTATGACGCGTGCAAGGGAGATATGGGTGATAATATACCCTCAAATTCTTCTCTCTACGCTATCCCTGCTAGTCCATCAGGACCTAGCAGAGCGAATGCAACTAGTGCTTCTGCTCATATGCATCCACTAGACCAAGCACGTCGACACGCAGCTCTTCAACCGTTTTCCAAGCGTCAAAACGCTTCGGGAAAAAAGCCATCTTGTTGACCAATTTTTTATATTGAACAAGGATCTGAGGCTTCTGCTTTACATAGCGGTGGGCCAACAACCTTTCAACAAGGAAGCGTGTGTTCCCACACGCAAAACCAACACAGGTGGCGCACGATAGGAGCGGCAATTACACCCAACTATTCGTGGATGCTGATCCTGTTGTCTTTCAGTCGCAGGCGGAGATCGCTGCGCTGAAGAGGCAGGTGACTGATTTTTCGAGTCAAGTCTCGCGACTGAATTCGGATCTACACTCCGTTGATACGAGGGTCCGTCAGGAGTATGACCGCCTGAAACTCCGTTTGGACATACATTTGCGACTAGTAATGAGTAACCCGCGTCAAACGCGGAGTCCTCCTCGATCGCCGAGTCCTCTATCGCCTGATCGGCCGCGACGCTCGACTCCAGCGACGTCACCATCGTTCTCGTTAGACCGATGTGGATATGTGATCTTTTGTAGATCCACTTACTGTTTCAGACGACCTACGTAAATTATGGGGTGCGTCTTCATATACGGTGGGAGATTGAGCCTATTTTTAGGCCTCCAACTTCCTTGACCACTTTATGAATCGGAGCAATAGCTTAGTAGTACCACCAGGTAGTTCAGAAAATGCATGTTTAGGTAGGGTAGCAGTACATAATAGTACTTTGTCCCCACACTAAAGTGTTCATTGTTTTTGCGACCATGATGGTCTGCATATTTTTTTTGCTTGTCCTGTGCGCTTGCCATCGCGTCACGGAATTTACGTGGGATGGATTATCGTTCATCCACAAAGCGCTGAGCTTCGCTCACGCTTTCAGCATCCAGCTCGCCTATGACACTCTCACAAGGTCGATCATGGGTCGACGCTGTTAATATCACTGAGGCTTTATATTAAGGAGCACAGGCATATCTTGCCGTGCCTCCTCATTGACAACTATATGTGTCGTAACCACTGCTAAATTAGCAGTGTCACTAAGACAATTTGCCCCTCTTTGGCATTCGCACCCAGCGAAGTGTGGTAGAGCGGGATTCAGGGTGATCCCACCTCTCCACTGGCGCCCGGACAACCGACTATCGGAGGGGGTACTCCATTTCCGTGTATAGCAATTCCGACCTCACCTTGTGTACCCGTCGGTAGTGCGGGTAGCACTCTTCTCGGTGGACTAAGGTTAATTTTGAACTTGACCGTGGTTGGGATTGGTTGAATGTTCGATCACGCGGAAAACTTCACGCGATCGAGGGTTACTTGGGGCACTCTATATGAGTCGCCTTGATCTCTCTTGAGATCACCTTGTCCAAAATGTAGATATTTGATCCACTTGATCCATTGGACCTTCTGACCACTTGAGCCGTCTCGCGATCTTGTGCCTTGTCTTTTACGTGATACAGTTGAAACTTCAAGTCAACAGTGGTACTATCACCAAGGCCCCAGATCATCCATTACCTTCTTTCGTGATGTCACGATCTACATCATTACATGTTACAGGCAGATTAACACAACTGCATGTCTATACATCTAATTTTGGGTCTAACCCTTACGGGAACAATACACAATCTTCTTCTATCTAAAGTCCTCTGCCAACTGGTTCCGAGCCCAAAACCACTTCCCAGAGTTTAAAAGAAGAACATCATGGACCCGCTGGTCGACGACGATGACACGCCAATGCCTGAGAGCCATCTGACTCGATCCAGCCCTTCCTCATCAGATACTTCCCTTAAGAGTATTACATCAGCGAGCCAAGAAAACACCTCTCTCACGTTCGCGGGACTGACGGCCCTCACTGAAGCAGCATCAGTATTGATGGTTCAAGCGCGTTTGCTTTAAACAATTGAGCTTGCATCCGTTCCGCAAATTCAACAGCTTCTTATGAGCGCAACAAACGCCGTTCTTGAAGCCAGCGCCATGATTGCTACTTTCCCACTCGAAATGCAAGCCACGTTAGTCAATGAAGAAGCTGTGGCTGGAGAAGACAATGCTTCAACAATTGTCACTGCAACTCCAAACCAAATCGGCATCCTCACACATCACAATCAGGAGGTCCACAATCTACTACAAACCTTCCAGCATGACGTCGCAACAGTTCGAGATCAGCGCAATGCACTGCAAGATACGGTAAATCAGCTTATCGAATACCGTTCCAAGCTAATTAAAGACATCGCCAATCAACGCATCCAGTTCAACACACAACTCAACAGTAAATCCGCTGAGGCAAATGCAGCAAATACAACATTGGTTGAACGCAAACGAGCACTACAAGATCAAATTGAGAGAGCCAAGCAACATAATGAACGGCACAATAAACAACTGCCGCGCAGAGCACCAAGTAGTCGCGTAACGATTTCATCAAGAAATTACTTGTCTCTCACAGCGCAACGAACGTCTTCAATCCGAGCATGTTAAGACCATGGTAGCTTTAACTGAGCAACAAAATATCAGTCAATCTGCTCAGGATTCTTTGGCCTGCACACTTCAAGCCGAGCAAGGAATTCGAGACCAGCTTACAAAATCAATTGATTATCACCGTGTCGCCCAGGAAGAGGCGCTAAGTCGTATCACTGAAGCCCAACACATAAAAAAATTCCATGGAGATTAAATTGGTACAAGAAACCGCTCGAGCCAATGCTGCCGAAGATCGCCTGGCTGCGGAAATAGCGACTCGAGCTTCCTTAGAAGGACGACTCCAGTCCCTGCAATGTCGCTACGAAGTATTATTGCGCGATACACTGCCGCCACTTAAGACCCACGCATCACGTATGGACCGTGATCAACCTTCACCTATTAATTCTGAAAACCTTTCGATTAATCCGGCTCATCAAGAAGCTCAAGCGCCACTTCCGATCTATAATTTTGTGCCACCGCGCACCCAACGGTCGCCAGCATTGACAAAAAACACACCACCACCGCAAGATTTAGGTTCATCTCCAGGACTAGCTCTATCTTAAAATTTAGCTCCAGACCCAAGTTCTCCATCGCCAGCTTCAAGTCCTGTCCTTGCACCTCCAGTGCTAGCGCCACATACGGTACCTTGGATCAAGGAAGTCAAGTGTGAGATGTTTACCGGCAAGGATTCATACCCTGGTCTTGGGGGCGGCTTTGATCTTTTTATGCGCAAGTTTGAACAAGCCATTTTAAGTGAAAGTCGACGTAACAACTCAACGTATACGGATGAATTACGTGAGACATTTCTCGACGCCTTTCTTGACGCCACCGCCTCGGACTTTTATTTTCAGTTCCTGGACGAGTTTATCGATTCACACAACCGCAACCCTTTCGTACCAAGAAGTCCAAGCAGCTTTGCGTGAAGAGCTCCGGTGCAAGCTATCGCAATCACGCTTGAGCGACTATCGAAACAAGCCTAAGAAACCAGAGCAAACATGGCACGGGTACTACGCATATCTGCGCCACGTAGGGAAAGAAATGGGCGGTGATCAAAACGCCCTTATCCTGGAACCATTTTGCAAAAATGCCTCCACATATCCAGGGATCCAGCTTCAGCTCGCCAGCGTCATCGACTACAACGCTACCAACATAAACGACGAAATAAATAAAGTGTTTACGCTCCTGACGAAGCTTTTGGGTGATGGACGCAAGTCGAGTATCCACAGCCAGCGTTCTTCAAATGCAAAGGCAAATGTAAATAGAGCCTCTGCAGCTTCAGCGACAGCATCTACGCAAGTTTCAGCGAAACCTAAATTACCCCAGTACAGCTTTACGAGTCGCTCGCGACCCAAAGACGGCATTAAACCATGCTGGGTCTGCAAGACGACAGAACACAAAACATTTGACTGCCCAGTGATCCAAGACGCTCAACGCCAAGTCGGACAAGCCAGCGTTGCCACCGCAGTAAGCCCTAATGATCATGCCGCCGAATCGTATGTCGTCGAGGGTTGTGACGACACTATTATCGACTCAACTGGGGAATGTTTATTTCTCGGGTCGGCAGAAGAATGTATCAACCATGGATCTCCATTGGACTCTCCTACCCCTAATGCCTTTGTTAGTGCTGACGCATGCATCGTACTCCAATCCCGCAACGCTAAGTTGCCAATTTCGACAATGTGGCTTATTGACAGCGGCGCTACCCATCATTTCACGAACAATGCAGCTGCAATTATCACGCCCACACCCAGTTTCTTACGAGCCCGCGTCGCAAATGGTTCCGTGCTTCAGGCCGTCAGCAAAGTCAGTGTACTGCTAAAGACGATTGAAAACGGAACGAGTACCCGATTTGTGCTCACTGATGTGAACTACGTCCCCGCCATGCCACGAAACCTGCTTCCTGTTTCTAAGCTTATCGATCAAGACTTTGTGGTTTCGTTATCCAGTCACTGTACGCTCTCTACGAATGATCGTATCGTCGCCCGTGCCCCTCGCGAATCATGCCTTTGGTCTCTTTCCGCAATATCTGATACTCCTGATGAGGTTGCTTCTTTTCTCTCTCGATTGAAAGCTTCACCCTTCGCAAGTGGCATGACCGGCTAGGTCATCTGAACTACCAAGATGTTGTTCGTATGGCTGACAAGGGGCTTGCCGCCGGTATAAAGCTGACAAAACAAACCATGCCTTTTTGTATGCAGTGTGCTGAAGCTAAGCAAACTCGCAACCGTCAAGGTAAACAATACACTTCGAGATAAGCTCCTACAGACGAGGTTGGTGCCGTCATCGGCTTAGACCTCAAGATTAACATCTCCCCAATCGACCGGAAGGGACACAAGCACGTTCTCACCACTGTTGACTATGCTTCTGGGTACAACTGTGTCTACTTGCTGAAGACGATAAATGAAGCCTTCGACAGCTTCATAAATTTTCACGCAAAGTTTCAACGGCAATTTGATGTTCGAGTCAAATGCATACGTTCGGATCCTGGTGGTTAATTTGTTAATGACAAGATGAGGCAATATTTGCAGCGCCATGGAATTCTACACCAGACAACCGAAATAGACACTTCCGTTCAAAATGTCAAAGCCGAGCGCTTCCATAGCACGCTGTTTAATACAACTCGAGCAATGCTCTGGTCATCTGGTATGCAGACAAAATTTTGGGGAGACGCTATACTCTACGCCAGCACAATGCGCAACTACCTCCCTACCCGCGGTAATGCAGACCGCCGTTCACCCCTCGAAGTACTTACGGGAAAAGTACACGACGTCAGCCACTTGCTCAAATTCGGTGCCCGCTGCACCGTAAGGCTAGAGCATGCAGTTGCAAATTTGCTTCGGAAACGCTCCGAACAGGCATTCATATTTGGCATCGACCCCGTTAACAATGGCTACAATCTCTATCTTCCCCGTACCAAGACGTATTTCACCAGCTCCAACATCCAAAATGTCGATCGCGTTGACACCGATGCCGCTGGTGACCTCGTCGACACCTTCGATACACTTGACGCTGTCCCCAGCACATTTCAGCCCCAGGATCAGCAAATGTACGATCGTGCCGCTACCACCAACGCTCTTCACAAGACCACGCCAGTGTCTGAGGGGGAGCCATCATCCGATCATCTTGATCGGACCAGTGAAGTTTCAGGCAGCGACGACGACGATGACTTCAAGACAGGCGAACCCATTGACGACGTCACACTGACCAAGCGCCAAATCGACATTGTATTCGGGTTCCACAAGCGCGGTGCCCAACTTCCCATTGAAGACTTCGAGCTACCTGCGTCCCTTCTTCTCGACGTCACCAGTATTTCCGGTGCAGCAATGATGGCCCTATATATCTCTGATGGTGTTCCGGACCCTCAAAATATTCGCGAAGCAATAGCAAGTTCATTTTGGCCACAGATAAAGGAAGCTATGATCCAAGAACTGGACCAATTGTGTAAGAATGGTACATGGGAGGAAGCCGTCTCACCACCTGGGACCAAGGTCGTGTCAAGAAGATGGGTTTCAAGATCAAATACAACTCGATGGGAGAACTTTACAAGTTTAAGGCACGGCTCGTGGCAAGAGGATTCACCCAAAGCTATGGTGTCGATTTCAGCGAAACATACTCTCCGGTACTCAAAATGGCAAGCGCGCGATTTCTTATTACACCTGGAGCTCAGTGGGGCTGTAAAGTTAGCCATGGTG
Organism: Peronospora farinosa; assembly: GCA_947646735.1. Taxonomy (NCBI): domain Eukaryota; phylum Oomycota; class Peronosporomycetes; order Peronosporales; family Peronosporaceae; genus Peronospora; species Peronospora farinosa. The sequence goes on from CANTFK010000343.1 coordinate 448,637, forward strand.
ACGTTCCCAACGCCTATCTTCGTGCACCGATTGATCGCCCGATCTACGTGAAACCGCCACACGGATCCCCAGACGAAGGAGCAGTTTATCGATTGCTGAAGAGCCATTACGGATTGTAATAGAGCGGACGACTTTGGAACGACTTAATTTATAGCTTTCTTCTCGAGTGTGGTTACACACAAAGCTGCCAAGATCCGTGCGTCTACTTCAAACATAAAGCCATCGGCACTACAGTTGTCGGCCTTTACGTCGACGTAGTCATTATAATTGCACAGGATGACTCCCTATCTGAGACTCTTATGCAAAGGCTCCACAACAAATTCGACATCAACGATTTGGGATTAATCAGCAAGTGCCTCGGTATTGATGTGGAGACAACGTATTACGGCTACTTTCTTTAACAACAGCACAACATCGATGCTCTCCTCGCCAGGCTCGAAATGACGAATTGTACTACCCGTTCGACGCCAATGGAAGAAAAACACAAGCTTTACGATCCAAACTTGAGCTTTTTTTTAAACAAACGTATCTACCAAGAAGTTATTGGGTCATTATTGTGGATCTCCAACTGCACTCGTCCCGATATCACTACGACCGTGAATCTTCTGTCTAGAGCGACACACACACACACCACCGAACACTGGAATTGTGTAAAGACTCATGCGATACCTCAACGGCATTTCGACTCACGGCATTTTTATTAAGAAGCTCAATTCAGTTCAATCGCAACCACGCCTGAAAGTCTACAGTGACGCATCATGGGCCGATTCCAAGCTAGACGCTAAGTCCACGACCGGTGTTCTCCTAACAATGAATGGTTCGCCCATATCGTGGTATTCCAAGAAGCAACCCTTCGTCGCATTATCTACCATGGAAGCTGAGTACATTGCTGGTGCAACAGGTGTGAGTGAATGTCTCTGGGTATAAGATCTCCTATCGGAGCTTAAACTCACAACAAACCACGAACCGCTTTTGCTAATTGTTGACAATCAAGCTGCAATTATGAAAATGGAGAACAGCGTCAGCTCACCTCGCAGCAAACACATCAACATCCGGTTCCATTTTGTTCGCGACAATGTACAAGCCAAGCGTGTCACGGTCCACTACTGCTTAACATCAGAAATGTTTGCAGACATCCTGACCAAACCACTCGGCCGTATCAAGCATGACCGCTTCACCAGAGCACTGCACGTCATGAGTCGAAATGAGTTCAAGGTCATCAGCTAAGCCCTGCTTGACTTGCAAGGGAGAGTTGAAACTTTAAGTCAACAGTGGTACTATCACCAAGGCCCCAGATCATCCATTACCTTCTTTCGTGATGTCACGATCTACATCATTACAAGTTACAGGCAGATTAACATTTATACATCTCATTCTGGGATTAACCCTCACGGGAACAATACACAATCTTCTTTTATCTAAAGTCCTCTGCCAACTGATACTGCGTCCAATCGCAGGCAGAGTTTGTTTATGAGAAATTTTGTAATCCCTGGCTAAACAACCCAAGATTATTACTTGAAGGTATTGGTGGCAGAAGCTCTTGATTGTCGGGAGCCAAAAAATATCCCACCCGGATGAGAAGTCTGCGTGCGTAGTTAGAAGTAAAAGAAACTCTGTTTAATGTTAACCAATCAAATACAAAACCTATGATCTTGCCTATCGGTAGCCCAGGATCTACTACCGCGTGTCGCCTTCTTTGAAATAAATTAGGACTTACTATGTGGTCCACTTCAAATACCATAGTGATTTGTCGAACCAGATTTGTCGAATTGGATTTGTCAATCCAGATTTGTCGATCCGTATTTGTCGATCTATATGACTGGATACCCTTTGCTATCCACTTTCTGGAACGAGGGTACAAATCGATCTGTAACTGGTAAAGCTTCGCGATCTACTTTCTCGATCGAGGTTACGATCTGATTTTTATCTGATTTGTCGATTCGATTCTCCTAGATCGCGACTGTGGTGTGTGGTTCACACTCAATACTCTTTCGATCCATATTCTTTTGTAGTCTTGACACCGTTACTCCCTCTTCCAACCCTCTCGCATGTTTTATTGGCCAATCAGAGCGCGAGATTGTTGATCGACGATATTTCTTTGATCAAATCCTTTATAAAAAAACGGATCTCTTTACCACAGAAGTGAGCCCCCCCCCACTAAGACTCGGTCAGCGCACAAACGAGACTGGCGACCAAGGATGGCGCAGTCCGTTAACATACAACGGTTTTTCACCCATACTAGCGTGAACACTGTTATAAATAGCATACTCCCGAATAGCAATTGCTTAATACATTTCTTAGGAGTCGATACAGTATGCAACACATCCGCCACGACTCGGTTAGCTCGTTCCGTTTGTCCATAGGTCCGGGGATGATCGGCTGTTGACATTCATAATCGTTAAATATGCGATACTTAAAGGGCAGGCCTAAATGGGTACGAGGTACCTTAAGCCTGCCACTTGGGTGTGGCACATCAATGTGACCCACCCTCGTGAATGTGATATCCTTAAATGAATTCACATTCAACGAGGATGACGCCGATTGGGACTGGGCGTCATTAAATGACGTCAATCAGTTACGTCATTGAGCGAGCGGCAATATATTTATGCTCGCACGTTGGGATGCGCATCTATAGAGACAGCTCCCATTATTACATATTAATCAATTAGTAGTTAAATTGAGATTTAGTTAAATTCTATTTGATATATATTAGTATTAAATTTTCTTCACACTGTCTACTGCGCTTGAGAAACTGAGTAAGCTTCTGCGTGACGTAAGTAGATGACTTGTTAGTTGTTCGTTGCGCTCTCGCTTACGCGGGAGGCAACTGGTGGTACTACTGCTTTAGCAGTCAATTAGTCACACATCCACCATCGCACGCGAAGATAAGACGGTCTAACCGCTTCCTCGCTTGTGCTGAAGGCGTGCGCTAAGAAGTACGAGACAACTTTGTAGAAGTGCCCGTCTACGTAAGGCCTATCACATATATAGAAGCATCTAGAAGCATTTACATTATTCCATATACCCTAGCGTAGGTTATCACTCTGGAGTCAATACCAAGATGCAACTTTCACTTTCCAACAAGGTGACATTTGACGTCGCTTTGTTCCCATTTATAACGGCAGCAGTCTAACAAGGATAAGAAGATCATAAGTTACACTTTTAGTCTGAACCTTAAAGAATCATAAAGAGGGAAAGTTAATCATAGTTTTGAATCCATGGTGTAAACGAATCGGGCGCTTCGTAAAGAAGCTGCCACGTACTACGCGGGAACACACCTTCAAGCAGCGTGAGGAAGCGGTTATACCGTCTTACCTCCGCGTGCGGTGGTGGTTGCGTTGGTCGTCGCTTAAAGCGCCGAGCCATACTGTTGCCGACTGTTTAGAGCGATCCGCGCAACGAAATTTAAAACAAGCACCTCCCTGCGTCACGGAAGCTGTTTCTAGTCTTCTCGTGCGCAGTGAGCTGCATAAAGTAAAATAAAGACAGACTCATATTGAATAGAAATTAACTACATATAAATCTAACTACTGATTGATCAAATGTAAAGATCGGATACGCGTCTATTTAGAAGCGTAATCCTACGTGCGAGCTTAAATATATTTAAGCTTGCTCAATGACGTCCGTCTGTGGCGTTGACACGACGCCTAGTCTTAACTGGCGTCATCCTTGTTAAATGTGAATCCATTCATGGATATCACATTCACGAGGGTGGGGCACATTGATGTGCCGCACCCAAGTGGAAGGTCTAAGGTACCATGTACCTTTTTAGACGTCCCCTTAAGTATTTGATACTTAACGAAATATGTAACTTTTAGCCCGTTACAAAATAGGTAGTCACAATTGTCATGTACGATTCTTGCACTGTTATTCTTTTTCAGAGGCAAAAAGTAAAAAAGGGGATGCATGAGGCTATATTACTATTACTACAGCATACGCACTTGCTCTCTAGTCTCCCTCAAATTTATCTGGCTACTTTTTCCTGATACAATTTTCATCTCTACATTTCAGCGACGCAAGATGGAGAGGACGGAGCATATTTTGTTATAAGTCCGCGTTCTCGAACCGGCTAGCACGGCGAATCTAGCCCAATCATATTGGCGCCAATGCTTTTCGATCCGACGCTGATGGTAATCTTTTCCTTGCGTGCACACATGAAACGTGAGCAGAATATTGGCAAGATCCTGTTTCACAGCCAGCACGTCCGCCTTCGTTAGCTTTTGCGCCCTCGAGACCATGCAATCTTCCTAAATCTCCACACCCAGTTGACTCTTCAGCATGTAAAGGTTTGTTTTCAATTCCGTAAATATTTGAGGTCGACTGCTCCTCAAGGATGGTATCTGATCTACCAAATGATCCAAGCGAATCTACGTTGGGTCAAAATGCGCTTCTTATCTACCGCGTACCGAAATATGAAAGTCGTTTTTTCTTAGCACAAGCGACAACATTTGTTGCCTTTCTCGTCCTTGCTGACAAAAGCGGGGCACACCTTGGTCTCGTTGCCAGCACGCAGCACTTCATCTAGAATCGAGTTCTTTTGATGCCACCTTGACATTTTCCACGTCCTCACCAGCTTTTTTCATATCGAATGAGCGGATCACAATCGGCTTGGGCTTCCGAGGAAAAGAGTCTTGCTTTGGATTAAAAATATAGCGGCAACACGTTCTCGTACACACTACGTCCACATTATACTTGAACAGTGCCGAGATGGGGATAATCAAAGCATCGGGACGACCGGTCACAATTCTGAATATGCTTGTGATGAGCCACAGCGGCATCGTTCTTGATCAAAGCCACCTTATTCTGCAAAATAACAACATTTTGCAAGCGCATGATCGTAATAGCGGCATAAAAGGTACTCTGGCGTCTGTGACGAAGGGCACACTGCATAAAAGCATCAACGTAGCATTTATTGACGGCAACACCATTCAGCAACGTAGCCAATAGAAACACAAGAAGAAAGGATGTGACCTTCTTTTAGTGGTGCCGACATAAAGCGCTACTTTGTTATCGTTCCCGTTATATCGAATTTTAATACTCAGCCAATCAGCATGGGAGGATGTCTCATATCTTGGCCCTAGTATAGTGTCACACACAATCTATTACATTACGAATATATAATTCTTGACATCCTTCTCTCTCATTTTAGTATCTGCCGGCTGAAAACGAAATGCCTATGTTAAACTGCGCGATCGTAGGCGTACGTGGAAGCGCGTTCACTGTCATTGTTGAAAAGTGGAAGACGGTGTCTCTCTTAAAAGAGGCAATTAAGAAACAAAAGATGTACCAGTTTCCTGCGGACCAGCTGCGTCTTTTCCTGACGAAGAGGGATGGCGTCTGGCTTTCTTCCAGCACGAAAGACGTCAAGAAACTCAAGCAGGGCATGATGACTCCTCTTCTCGAAAAGCTAATGGAAAAGAACTTAGAGCTGCAGGGGAAAGATACTATTGCTCAGTTTCTACAAAATGCAAACACTCCAAAAGCAGGCGAAATCCACGTGCTGGTATTAGGGTCATTAGGTAGTGTCAACTTACGAGTCAAAGAGGTTGACAACAATGCCGATTACAAGGACGAGCTGACGCATTACCAGCAACGAGGGGAGTTGATTCAGCGCAACTGTGAAAATTACTGCCAGCAGATTTTAAGCAAAATTGACGCACTGTATGCCCTCTCTGGCTGGTTTGGGCTGCCGTTCATTTGCGTGGAAGGATCATCTGGCATGGGAAAGTCTCAGCTGGCGTTTGCTTTGGGAGGAAACCGGCCGTGGTTTTACTGGCCTGTTGCCATTGGACCCGATTCTCAGCGCTTGTATAAAAATTTCTCGTCAATTTCAGATGCGTTTCTTGAAGTGACAAACAAGGATGACCCAACAAAACGGTCTGAGGAGGATATTTTGGACCGCACGTCGCTTTTTTACAATACTGAAAGTCTGTGGACCTTTGGCTTCATTCGTGCATTGCTGAAGTATTGCAGTAAAGAGCAAAATCAGCAAGGACACATGATACTCTTTCAAGAGGAAACGTCACTGTATGTGGAAAAGTGCAATCGCGAGACAGTCGTCGCTTTTCGCGAAAATATGAAGGCTGAGGGAAAGGTCTTGCCTTTTTTTGTGTTGGACGAAATGACGCTCAACACACACGTCGATGGAGGAGGGAAGAAACTGGCGGCATTCCAACGCAACGTTTTTCGTGTGTGTGCTCTGGTTGTGGTTTTGATGGGGTCAGACGATAAGATCACCAAATGATTTGCAAGCCGCCGCTAGGAAGCTATTGTGGAAGGCATGCATGGATGACGATTTTTTCTCGTTTTCCTCCATATCAACCAATTCCGTATGCAGATAAAGAAAAAAAGAGTGCTTGGAACTATCTACAAGCACAGTATCGCATCATGAACAGGATTGTCGTGAATTCTCGCGGGCGTTTTGCCAGGTATTTCGTCGACAGCGCGGTGAAATACGCGATGGAAAATTCTGCAAATGGTATTAAGCTTTGCGATTTGCTGGACGTAGCATTTGATCGCGTAAGCTCTAAGACACAAAGCAACAACTCTTTTATGGGGAGGCAGGAGGGAAAGGATGCGCAGCTGATGGCGATATCGTACATTAATGCTGGTGCTGGTGATACGTCCCCGCCTCCGTATGAGAAAAGGAAAGTTGCACAGGAAATGGGGGCTCTCTGTATGGATTTACACTTCGCCAACCTAGCGGTTGATCAGGCAACTGAAGTGGATATAATCGGTAGCCTCACGGTTAATAGCATGCCGTGGGAACCGTTGTATTGTTTTCCGGCAATCGAGGAGGACTTGCTGCTTTATCTTGCGATATTGGGTGGCAAGACTTACTCGGGTTACTATGATCGTCAACTGTCTATCGACCACTCAACACTTGGCATCTTCTCAGCTTGCTTGAAAGGAAAGGGGGTCACGACAGGAGTAAACACAAAGGCGTTGAGCAATGATTATAAGACGTTCGATAACATGGTCGCTCATATGATTTTCTGTGCTTCGCGGCGGAATGGAGTGCAAGGCATTACTTTCGATGACTTTTTCGCTGGGTTGCTTAGTGAATGTCAAGATAAAATACGGCCAGTGACAATGACCATTAGCGATGCGGTGAAAACGATTGTTGCTAGCGATTTATTGAACACATACGCTGATTTGGAGGCTTTGTCTAGCTCAAAAATTCCCTTTTTAGCTCCACCGAATGCTGAGTGGCCGCGATGTATTCTAGATACTCGCGCTGAGGGCTGTAACTTCGGTCATCTCGTTCGTGCTAGTCACAGATGTGAAGTTTTTTTATGCAACATGGAGGACCGTTCCAAACCGCCACTTTTTCTGTGTGAGTGCAAGTATTGGGACAAAAGCGTGGACTCTGATGTGATGAGTACGATTATTGGTGGGCTAGAGACCGTGTGGAAGGAGAAGTGGGTAGTCGCATTGGTTTTCTGTGCGAAATTAGCAACCTTTGAAAAGAAGTGGGACCGTGATGAAGTCGGCTGCGTCAAGATCGATTGCCGAAGTGGCCGTGTCGATTGGGTTTTCCAGCCCGCACAAGAAAAACGAAAGAAGCTAGTCATCGTTTTGGAAACGGGGAATTTATCGGTAGGAGTGCCGTAGCAAAGCTTGATTGAGCCAGTTCGTCGCCTCTCGAATCTCTTATTTGTGTCGCAAGCCCAACATAATCTGTTCACCTCTTCTTGCATGTCAACATTTATCACGTCACTTGCTTGTCGATTGTACTCATCGCTTTCCCCGAATGTCCGAAACAGAGATTTTTAACTGTTTAATATTTCTTTTGGATTCGTTGGTTGTATCTCACTCTTACTACATGTTAATAGTTAAATTTTGCCCTTCGATACATACCATGCATGGAAAGCGGCCACATGACGAGTTAAAAGGTATGTAAAAGTAGCAGAAAATTGGACTCGATGCTGATTCATCGTTGCTTTGAATTGTGAATATCTCACTACTCGTGCTTATCTGGTAAGCAGAGTACACGACCTAATACGCGGTGCACCTCAATCTCACCTCCGGTCCTGGGAAAAGCTCACCATCTACGCACATGTGATCGTACGCATTGTTTGCACACGTTCGGAGAGTTGCACTCGACCTTTTTCACGATAAGCCATCATCGATTCCCAATGTCAGCTTACATAATATAATTATATCAATTCCGAGTAATATCGAAATTATTAATCAATTCTCTTTTTACTATTATAAGAATATTTATTATTCTACAGGACTTGGAAGCCCCAAGCGCAAATAGCTCTCACCAGAAACGAGCATAAGTGCATGATCCGATATTTTGGCAGGTGGCGCGGTGTGAGCGTCGCGCCGAATGAGACACATTCCTGTTTCAGAACATGTAGAATGGATCTTTCATCTCTTTCCACTTCTCGTCTTCCTCTCCGCCTTGTTCCTCATTCATACAAGTGCAGAAAAGTTAGCGTAGCATTTGTCTCTGTAAAGCTAAAAGTATTTGATACTTCCGAAAGTGGCTCGTCGTCCTTTGAGACAAGATATTGTAGCCGACCAGGATAACCAGTATGGCCAAAACCGAAAATATTTGCAGTGCGGATGAGATGACAGAGCGAATGTCACCCAAAGAGCGGTGTGCCTTTCGGATTTGATTTTCATATCGACACCGAAGGCCCACACTATTGACAAGAATCAGTACATGGCCTTACAATGACCATTTGTAGCAGAGAACAAGCCTAGATCCTGAACTTTGCTCTTTGCGATAGAGTACGCTGTGTTTAGCGCTTCGAAACGCTCACCTGCACGTGACAATAGCGAGGCAGTTATCTGATCCACCAGGAATAATCTACAAAGCAAGAAACACTAGAACATTCAAAAGCGTCAGGAAGTATAGTGTGCCCTATTTAAAATCAGTAAACGACAACACCCACTCCAAGAGACTGCAGGATTACTTGATGCCTGCATTGAACCTTGCAGTACTAGTCCATGCAGCCATAGATCAATTGTTCAGTACCCACTCAACGCACTCTCCAAATGCACACCAGACGTACGAGCATCAAGTAGCACCGAGGCCAATGTGAAAGTGGAGAGGGTCATTTCATCAACATTCAAAACATGCAACGAAGATTATGAAAGAAATATCATTGAAATGATACGACATGTATTTTGGCATTCGGAGGTGACGGACATCTCCTGCAGGATTGATCAGCACCATAAGCTTCAGTCTATCTCTCTCTTTCGACCTCCGTCCCTTCTCACCTTTCGTGGTGGCACGTATCCGACTTCATCAGTACACCTAATCACCCACTGCACTAGTTCTCACTTATTCTTTACCTGTAAGAATAGTAGGCAACGCAGTAGTGACCATTTCTACAAGGCCATTAATAAGTCCCCCTCTTTCTGAGCCTTCAAGCTTCAAAATACAATCAGAGCTATAATCTCCTTGTTAAGACGCTGCCTTTATGGATGGGGAAAAAGCGACGTCGCATGCCGCCTGTGGATTCGAATGTTCCCAGACTCCAAGACCACGGAATCACGTCGAGTTCTGAAGACGTGGAGGAGTGTAGCTCGATGCATTTGGATGTCAACTTCAGAAACTTGTGATCGTCAGTACGTCGTTGACTTGCATTTAAGGGAAGTCACGGACTGCAGATTATATATATCCATGTGTAAGCAATAGTTCAAAAATGGTTAAATAAGTAGCATGTACATGTAAGTAGTATTATTACTATACGTGTTTTCTATGAGCTACTTTCTTAACTCGGAGTCCGATCGAAACTGGCGTACATTTATAAGCCTCTCTTCAGGACAAGGCAGTCAAGTGCGTTCCACACTTTTTCCAGCAGCCTCAGAGTCTACATCGCTGTTCTTTTTCATAATTCAATCATCTCGTTTCTCCGATTCCGTCGGATTTTCCGTTTCGTCAATCAAATTCTGTACTATTCTCGACTTTCGTCGCAATGCCACGGTTCACAGGTTTTCATGTTGTCGAACATGACGGTTCTTTCTTGGCCTTTGTCCGCTGTTTTGAACCCACCATTTAACTTCTTTTTCGTATCCAATCACTTTAAAGGTAGCATCTTTTTCAAACTTTTTAGCTGACACGTATCTGCGTACTTTCGCCTGCAGCTCCGCCTTGTAGCACTTGACAGCAATTTCAAGTGCACCATGACATTGTGCTTGCATGACTCGACCCCAGGCACTAGAGATCACCGTTGTCTTGCCACTATTCAGCTCCTCGACATAAGATCCCGCCAAGTTGACAAATATGGCTTCATATAATGGCTTGCCGAACATGGTCTCGGGTTTTGGTTTGTCCAACTCTTGCAGAGACTTTCAAAACTAGTTTGAAGCTCGTGTCTCAGCTCCTATTACGACACTTAGGGAAGGTTCCTTAGCTTCTTTTTTCATCTACAGGTTGTACACACACAACACAAATTCGATTTTTAAGAAAGTCCCTCAAGAACGCTCAGATCTAAACTTTCACGACTGTATCGTCTATATATTCTCCAATTCGGCAAGCCATTATATGAAGCCATATTTGTCAACTTGGCGGGATCTTATGTCGAGGAGCTGAATAGTGGCAAGACAACGGTGATCTCTAGTGCCTGGGGTCGAGTCATGCAAGCACAATGTCATGGTGCACTTGAAATTGCTGTCAAGTGCTACAAGGCGGAGCTGCAGGCGAAAGTACGCAGATACGTGTCAGCTAAAAAGTTTGAAAAAGATGCTACCTTTAAAGTGATTGGATACGAAAAAGAAGTTAAATGGTGGGTTCAAAACAGCGGACAAAGGCCAAGAAAGAACCGTCATGTTCGACAACATGAAAACCTGTGAACCGTGGCATTGCGACGAAAGTCGAGAATAGTACAGAATTTGATTGACGAAACGGAAAATCCGACGGAATCGGAGAAACGAGATGATTGAATTATGAAAAAGAACAGCGATGTAGACTCTGAGGCTGCTGGAAAAAGTGTGGAACGCACTTGACTGCCTTGTCCTGAAGAGAGGCTTATAAATGTACGCCAGTTTCGATCGGACTCCGAGTTAAGAAAGTAGCTCATAGAAAACACGTATAGTAATAATACTACTTACATGTACATGCTACTTATTTAACCATTTTTGAACTATTGCTTACACATGGATATATATAATCTGCAGTCCGTGACTTCCCTTAAATGCAAGTCAACGACGTACTGACGATCACAAGTTTCTGAAGTTGACATCCAAATGCATCGAGCTACACTCCTCCACGTCTTCAGAACTCGACGTGATTCCGTGGTCTTGGAGTCTGGGAACATTCGAATCCACAGGCGGCATGCGACGTCGCTTTTTCCCATCCATAAAGGCAGCGTCTTAACAAGGAGATTATAGCTCTGATTGTATTTTGAAGCTTGAAGGCTCAGAAAGAGGGGGACTTATTAATGGCCTTGTAGAAATGGTCACTACTGCGTTGCCTACTATTCTTACAGGTAAAGAATAAGTGAGAACTAGTGCAGTGGGTGATTAGGTGTACTGATGAAGTCGGATACGTGCCACCACGAAAGGTGAGAAGGGACGGAGGTCGAAAGAGAGAGATAGACTGAAGCTTATGGTGCTGATCAATCCTGCAGGAGATGTCCGTCACCTCCGAATGCCAAAATACATGTCGTATCATTTCAATGATATTTCTTTCATAATCTTCGTTGCATGTTTTGAATGTTGATGAAATGACCCTCTCCACTTTCACATTGGCCTCGGTGCTACTTGATGCTCGTACGTCTGGTGTGCATTTGGAGAGTGCGTTGAGTGGGTACTGAACAATTGATCTATGGCTGCATGGACTAGTACTGCAAGGTTCAATGCAGGCATCAAGTAATCCTGCAGTCTCTTGGAGTGGGTGTTGTCGTTTACTGATTTTAAATAGGGCACACTATACTTCCTGACGCTTTTGAATGTTCTAGTGTTTCTTGCTTTGTAGATTATTCCTGGTGGATCAGATAACTGCCTCGCTATTGTCACGTGCAGGTGAGCGTTTCGAAGCGCTAAACACAGCGTACTCTATCGCAAAGAGCAAAGTTCAGGATCTAGGCTTGTTCTCTGCTACAAATGGTCATTGTAAGGCCATGTACTGATTCTTGTCAATAGTGTGGGCCTTCGGTGTCGATATGAAAATCAAATCCGAAAGGCACACCGCTCTTTGGGTGACATTCGCTCTGTCATCTCATCCGCACTGCAAATATTTTCGGTTTTGGCCATACTGGTTATCCTGGTCGGCTACAATATCTTGTCTCAAAGGACGACGAGCCACTTTCGGAAGTATCAAATACTTTTAGCTTTACAGAGACAAATGCTACGCTAACTTTTCTGCACTTGTATGAATGAGGAACAAGGCGGAGAGGAAGACGAGAAGTGGAAAGAGATGAAAGATCCATTCTACATGTTCTGAAACAGGAATGTGTCTCATTCGGCGCGACGCTCACACCGCGCCACCTGCCAAAATATCGGATCATGCACTTATGCTCGTTTCTGGTGAGAGCTATTTGCGCTTGGGGCTTCCAAGTCCTGTAGAATAATAAATATTCTTATAATAGTAAAAAGAGAATTGATTAATAATTTCGATATTACTCGGAATTGATATAATTATATTATGTAAGCTGACATTGGGAATCGATGATGGCTTATCGTGACAAAGGTCGAGTGCAACTCTCCGAACGTGTGCAAACAATGCGTACGATCACATGTGCGTAGATGGTGAGCTTTTCCCAGGACCGGAGGTGAGATTGAGGTGCACCGCGTATTAGGTCGTGTACTCTGCTTACCAGATAAGCACGAGTAGTGAGATATTCACAATTCAAAGCAACGATGAATCAGCATCGAGTCCAATTTTCTGCTACTTTTACATACCTTTTAACTCGTCATGTGGCCGCTTTCCATGCATGGTATGTATCGAAGGGCAAAATTTAACTATTAACATGTAGTAAGAGTGAGATACAACCAACGAATCCAAAAGAAATATTAAACAGTTAAAAATCTCTGTTTCGGACATTCGGGGAAAGCGATGAGTACAATCGACAAGCAAGTGACGTGATAAATGTTGACATGCAAGAAGAGGTGAACAGATTATGTTGGGCTTGCGACACAAATAAGAGATTCGAGAGGCGACGAACTGGCTCAATCAAGCTTTGCTACGGCACTCCTACCGATAAATTCCCCGTTTCCAAAACGATGACTAGCTTCTTTCGTTTTTCTTGTGCGGGCTGGAAAACCCAATCGACACGGCCACTTCGGCAATCGATCTTGACGCAGCCGACTTCATCACGGTCCCACTTCTTTTCAAAGGTTGCTAATTTCGCACAGAAAACCAATGCGACTACCCACTTCTCCTTCCACACGGTCTCTAGCCCACCAATAATCGTACTCATCACATCAGAGTCCACGCTTTTGTCCCAATACTTGCACTCACACAGAAAAAGTGGCGGTTTGGAACGGTCCTCCATGTTGCATAAAAAAACTTCACATCTGTGACTAGCACGAACGAGATGACCGAAGTTACAGCCCTCAGCGCGAGTATCTAGAATACATCGCGGCCACTCAGCATTCGGTGGAGCTAAAAAGGGAATTTTTGAGCTAGACAAAGCCTCCAAATCAGCGTATGTGTTCAATAAATCGCTAGCAACAATCGTTTTCACCGCATCGCTAATGGTCATTGTCACTGGCCGTATTTTATCTTGACATTCACTAAGCAACCCAGCGAAAAAGTCATCGAAAGTAATGCCTTGCACTCCATTCCGCCGCGAAGCACAGAAAATCATATGAGCGACCATGTTATCGAACGTCTTATAATCATTGCTCAACGCCTTTGTGTTTACTCCTGTCGTGACCCCCTTTCCTTTCAAGCAAGCTGAGAAGATGCCAAGTGTTGAGTGGTCGATAGACAGTTGACGATCATAGTAACCCGAGTAAGTCTTGCCACCCAATATCGCAAGATAAAGCAGCAAGTCCTCCTCGATTGCCGGAAAACAATACAACGGTTCCCACGGCATGCTATTAACCGTGAGGCTACCGATTATATCCACTTCAGTTGCCTGATCAACCGCTAGGTTGGCGAAGTGTAAATCCATACAGAGAGCCCCCATTTCCTGTGCAACTTTCCTTTTCTCATACGGAGGCGGGGACGTATCACCAGCACCAGCATTAATGTACGATATCGCCATCAGCTGCGCATCCTTTCCCTCCTGCCTCCCCATAAAAGAGTTGTTTTTCGTGTGTGTGCTCTGGTTGTGGTTTTGATGGGGTCAGACGATAAGATCACCAAATGATTTGCAAGCCGCCGCTAGGAAGCTATTGTGGAAGGCATGCATGGATGACGATTTTTTCTCGTTTCCTCCATATCAACCAATTCCGTATGCAGATAAAGAAAAAAGAGTGCTTGGAACTATCTACAAGCACAGTATCGCATCCTGAACAGGATTGTCGTGAATTCTCGCGGGCGTTTTGCCAGGTATTTCGTCGACAGCGCGGTGAAATACGCGATGGAAAATTCTGCAAATGGTATTAAGCTTTGCGATTTGCTGGACGTAGCATTTGATTGCGTTGGAATGCCGCCAGTTTCTTCCCTCCTCCATCGACGTGTGTGTTGAGCGTCATTTCGTCCAACACAAAAAAAGGCAAGACCTTTCCCTCAGCCTTCATATTTTCGCGAAAAGCGACGACTGTCTCGCGATTGCACTTTTCCACATACAGTGACGTTTCCTCTTGAAAGAGTATCATGTGTCCTTGCTGATTTTGCTCTTTACTGCAATACTTCAGCAATGCACGAATGAAGCCAAAGGTCCACAGACTTTCAGTATTGTAAAAAAGCGACGTGCGGTCCAAAATATCCTCCTCAGACCGTTTTGTTGGGTCATCCTTGTTTGTCACTTCAAGAAACGCATCTGAAATTGACGAGAAATTTTTATACAAGCGCTGAGAATCGGGTCCAATGGCAACAGGCCAGTAAAACCACGGCCGGTTTCCTCCCAAAGCAAACGCCAGCTGAGACTTTCCCATGCCAGATGATCCTTCCACGCAAATGAACGGCAGCCCAAACCAGCCAGAGAGGGCATACAGTGCGTCAATTTTGCTTAAAATCTGCTGGCAGTAATTTTCACAGTTGCGCTGAATCAACTCCCCTCGTTGCTGGTAATGCGTCAGCTCGTCCTTGTAATCGGCATTGTTGTCAACCTCTTTGACTCGTAAGTTGACACTACCTAATGACCCTAATACCAGCACGTGGATTTCGCCTGCTTTTGGAGTGTTTGCATTTTGTAGAAACTGAGCAATAGTATCTTTCCCCTGCAGCTCTAAGTTCTTTTCCATTAGCTTTTCGAGAAGAGGAGTCATCATGCCCTGCTTGAGTTTCTTGACGTCTTTCGTGCTGGAAGAAAGCCAGACGCCATCCCTCTTCGTCAGGAAAAGACGCAGCTGGTCCGCAGGAAACTGGTACATCTTTTTTGCCTTAATGTTTTCTTTGAAGTCCTTCACACTCTGACTCGCATCAATATCCACAGGAAACGCACTTCCATCCCTACCAACGATATAGCACACCAGGTTTACCCTCATTGTGATATAGCAGATTCTCGAATGACCAAAAAAGATTTTTATTCTGTTCGCAACTGAATATACTATACGACTATACTTGTGCCAAGATGGAAGGCCATCTTTCATTTTTAATTGGCTGACTGAAGAGTAGAGGTGGTACCCAGACTCAGACTCAGTGGGTAATTACCCATACCCAGACTCATGGGTTGGGTATGGGTAACTGGCTTTAATTAACACCTTACCCATGGGTACCCATGGGTAAATGTACCAAATTTTTGAGACATACATCAGACACACCTGCTCGTATTATTTTTATAATTGTTAAATGTATTTGTGACTCATTACGCCTTTTTTGGTGAAAGTCTACCGCACATATGATGCAAAGCAACTGGAGCCGGTGGCGCAGGCCACGCTAAGCAATCTCAAGAAATATATATCAACCTGGCGTTCTAAACAGGATGCAAACTTCTTTGCAACGGTGTTAGATCCAAGATGGAATATCAGCTGGTTCAAAAACCTCGACGAAGGGCTATGGCCATAGCCCAGAAGCAATTGAGTTGCTTTTTGTGGATGCAGCATACATGAATCAGAATCATTAGAATATTTCCCGCCTCCGCCACCTGTTAACATCGGTAACGACAAGAGCGATGACGACATGGAGCCAGACGTTTTCGCATTTGCTGAAGGCATAGTTCTACAGACCGCAGTGAGCAAAGTCGAGGAAAAAGTTGAGACTTATTTTGCTCTTTCGCCTGTTTACATACACTAGTTGCCATTGGAGTGGTGAGCACTGCATCAGCTGCAATTCTCCACACTTGCAAGGATGGCAAGATTCTTTCTGGTCATCCCCGCATCTTCAACTCTGTCTGAGAAAGGTTTCTCTCAAGGTAGAAGTAATTAATGGTAAATTAGAACTTCGCTTTCATTTAAAGCTTAAAGAGGCTTTTGTGCCTTAAGGATTGGATAAGGACACAAGGTCACGTTTTTTTGTCGGCAAGGAACTAGTTTTTTCCTTTGTCAGCTCGCTTGAACTTTCCACGTGGAAGACGTAGTGTGTACTTTTATTACCAATTTTTATGATGCTTTTTCAAACTTCCATATTGTTTAACAGTCCGCAACTCTGCATGTTTATTGCGCGGGTAACATGGGTAATTATCCGCGGGTATGAGTCCAAGTCGTGGGTAATAAAATCTGAATGAGTCTGAGTCGTGGGTAAACTCAATTACCCAACCTAGACTCATGGATACCACCTCTACTGAAGAGTCTGCTTCTTTCTAGTCAGCCATCAAAAACTCATTTCTTTCTTTTATTTACTAGAATGGTGAAGTCAGCCAATTAGAAAGGAACGATAACATTCAATCTTTTAAGCGTACTGTATATGCGGAAAAACTTTCCGTTAGAGCTTACTGCCTTACCCAATAACTTTTCTTAAGTGCAAAGTAATACTACCTGACCTGATTACGTGTTTAAAAGATACATATCGCAGGCTCCAAGGGTATTAGTATAATCAGATTCTTCTGTATAGGTCAAAACACCCAAAGAATCTATAGGCGCAAGTAAGCAAATTGAAAAACTATCCTTACAAACTGAATAAAAAGTAATCTGTTCAGGCGAGACGTTTAAAGCAACACGAACTAAATGCTTACGACATAGGCGATATATCTAAAAAAAGTAGGCAAATCGTCAGCTAGCAAAGCGTTGCATCTACACAAACAGACACAACTTCTGCACAAATGAATAAGCGGTCAAATCGTCTTAGCCTCTCATACTGTAGTGAAAATCGCCGGTCGCTGAAGCGACTCGTACAACAGTTTTTGGTTTCAGAAAAGGCTCGTGCAACGAACTTAAGAAGTAACACTGTATACGTCGCAGAATTTGTTGCCAGTATTTCGGATCACAGTGTGTACTTAATGAGTAGAAGTTATACTAATAATATTTACTATATTAAGATTCTTTAAAGATAATTTTAGGAGATAAATGGTTAAATATATGTGATGAGTGGATGCGCGTCACTCTCGATTCCTACGTGCTCGCTCAAATATCATTAATCTTGCTTATTGGCGTAAATATGTGAAGCCATTTACTAAAGCCTGGACCCTGACTTTTTTTTGCTATATAGCCCAGCCGGCACTGAACCGGGGCTAGAACGTACCGTCACTAGCTTAAACGCGCGCTTGAGGAAGCCTTAAGCCCAAGAATTAGGTATTAAATAAATTTAACTCTAATTTTTTATTTTGGTTTAAATTCGTACTAATTACGAAGATTTTAGTCGTAATAAATACGACAGTGTTCCCGCATTTTGGGACCACACAATTTCAGGCTGATTTATCATTGGTCCATATTGGGGACTTTAGGCCCTAATAATAAACCAATAATAAATTGCCACGCTGTGCCCGCTATTCGGGCCCAGAACTTGTCTACAATGTAAATTTTATTTGTGTTAACTATGTGTGTAATGTAGCCCATTACATCTCCCCCTTCTCATGACAGCACTCACCAACTTGAGTGCTTAACTGTCGAAACTCCATCGCTCACAAACGAACAAGCAATGTCCGGAAACCCAACACCCAATACAGCAGCACTCCCAAGCACCATCAAAGGGAGTGCAACAACCAGCATCATGGCGCGGCAACTCATACCTTGGTCACTGTACGACTTGTCCGGAGCTCACGCTCCGGACTCACTGGACACGATGCGGGATTACTTCCGCCGATTTCGAAAACTGCGCGGGAAAGGTCTTGATGGAATCGAGCATGAAGCTCTACAACGTTCTTGGTGTGCCTTCATCCAACGTTGGAATCGGATGCTCGAGGATGGTAGAAGCTTCCAATTATGGCTCGCCAATCGAGAGGAGCTTCGCGCCGATCACTCCATCGGAGCGCTACGCGAAAGAGTGCGTGAGGATGCTTGGAATGAGGACCGTCTCTGCTTCGTTCATGTCAATGAAGGATGTTGGTCTTGTGACTCGACTCCACGCCCAGCTCATGACGAATGGCGACGACACATCGCTGAGTGTCCACTCAGCGATCGCGAATGAAGTTGGATTGCAAAGTATGAGCGAAGTTTGAGCGAACGGAGAAGCGCAGTTATTCGTGGTGCGCCTCGCTGGCAGCACCACTCGCGACAGCGGAGTCTATCTCCGCGGGATCATCAGCGCAGGGCAGCGACACGTTCGCCTGCCCGTCCAGTTGCGCGATTCTCGCCTCGCAATCGTGATAATGTGTATTCACCACGACGTCCTCGTTCACGGCATCGTTCTCGTTCACGACATCGTTCTCGTTCGCGTCATCATTCTCGACGACGTGGATTCCCTTACCACTCTCGTTTGTCACGAGAGCGTCCGCGTTCGCGCCCGCATTGGAACAGCCCGACTTCGTGGCTTCATACGACAGAACCACATCTGGAACGTCACGAAGGAGTGAGGAACGTGTTTCCCATGTATCCTGCTCGGGAGGGAATCCAAGCCAACGTACTCGGTACCTGCGCACGGACGGAACCACGCGCTTCTCATGAGTAAACTGCAGTGATGGTTGTGGAGGGTCCTCGTGACCCACAATGCGGTCTACAATCCAGCGCACCTATCCCTCCGCATCAACAAGCGGAGGAGGGACCTCGCGATGGTAATGCTGGCGTCTTGGTTGCCCAGGACGATGTTGATCAGGCCGTGAACAGAGCTGCCGATGCTCAGCTGGAGGCTGAGGCTGCCAGTGAACGTGCTGCCCAGGCGGATAAGACTGCGAGTGAGAACCGACAGTCGAACCGTGAACTGCTCGAACGGATAAGGGTAATGGTGCGCCAGGTGCTTGGTCAAGTTCAGACGGGATCGAGGCCCCGCCCCATGTCATCGGCGCGTCGAGCACAACGGGAAGGCCGTTCGACTTACGAACCCCTGAAGCCGGCGTCGGAGCCAAACCGTGAAGCGTAGCCGAACAATATTCCTTCAGCCGCCCGACATAGAATGTCGGGTAGAGTCGCAGTGAAGAGGGGACTTCGAGTGTAGAAGCGTCGCCGATTGGATACAGAACTTTTAATGGACCGATGAAGCGTGGCGCGAGTTTACTCGCGCCTACATTAGTAACTGCTGAATCCATTAGACCTTCAGTAGACAATAATACACGGTCACCTTTCTCCAACTTGCTCATGTTCTTTCTGCCATGTTTGTCAGCGTTCTCCTTCTGTTGGTCTACCGCAGATTGTAGTGCGTCGCGTACAAACCGGGTGATGGCTTGACGTTAGAGTATAAATTCCGACACAGCCATGTCATCAATTGGTCGCGCCGACTCAATGGGCGCGTAGTTGGCAGTAGGTGAACGCTTACCCAAAGACGGGCCAATCAATGTCTGCTCAGTCCATCAATCCAACGAG
>CANTFK010000344.1:0-11894 GCA_947646735.1 Peronospora farinosa
GTTGATCACGATCGTCGATCACACCTGTTGATCACGATCGTTGATCACACTTGTTGATCACGATCGACGATTGCGATCGAGCGATCTCCCACCCTGATCGTCATCACAGCCGCGTAATCCTCGGCCAACCATGGCCATTCACATGATCGATCCAGAGAAGCTATCATTCCAATACAATAGCCAAGTATGAACTATGCGATCATTCATCGATATATCTTGATCGCTCCCATACAATATCCAAGTATAATCCATAGGATATGACTTCCGCCGTGTAAGTGGTCAACATTATAATCACTTTCGATATTGTCGATCAAATTTTCTTGATTGACTTCACCACATCAGCGGCTGAAGGATCGCCACAGACGCGTGCAAAAAAAAAGATCCCCGGATCATCAGCGTTTTGGGAGGGGCGCAGATGAGAAGAAATGAGAGGAAGATCAAGAGATTACTTTGGAAGAAAAACCTCTATCCCCTCCCCAGGTCCCTTCGGGGACCCATGCGAGTCACGTTGCCAAACAGGATTCGCCAGATAAAAATCTTTCGACCAAAACTAAAAGAGTTTTATCTAAAACTATTCCTGCAAAACCGACGAAGAAAGATTCGAAGAATATACGGTTGCAGATGAAGGCGCCACGAGCCGATCATGAAATTCAAGGGAAGAAATCGGCCTATCGCAGCATTCAAGAAAAGAAGTCGACAAATCAGGTATCGAAAACTGAAAACCCTAACATGGAAGAACTGGAAAGGTGTTTCTATTGAAAACGTTATTGTCAAGCGACCCAGTACTGAGAATTTTGAAGCCGAAGCTGATTGGGTCATTACAAGGGCCGGTATCAGCCCCAAAAGAAACTTCAAACCAGCTGGAAGCGATCCGTCGTGTTATGGAACTAATGAAGGAAGCCGGACTCACCGCTGGAGCGTTTGATGCGCAAACACTGCTAGAATGCGATCACTATTAAGTGATTAAGGAAGGATGATCGCTGTTCGAAAAATTAATTCCTCTTACTGGAAGACGTTATGTGGCCGATCAGGCGATCACGCCGACCGCCGAAGCATACCATACTGGATCGTCTCAGTATGCGTCAGCAAAATCAGAAGCAGAAGATTCAGAGGAGTCGATCTGTATTCAACGGATGTCACTGGGACCGTCAAACGGTGCCAGTCAAGACCGAAGCGCGATCGACAAATGCGCCCACGGATCGACAAGCGAATCCGATTGGATCAGGGCAACTAAATTCATGTTTCGAAGCCGCCATGAAAAAGTACGAGGAAGATCAACGGATATTAGCCCAGCAAAGTGCTAATCGATCAAGGATCCAGACTACTCCTCAAGAAAGACATATTCCAGATGTGGAGATGGAGTCGGTTGGATCGCGTCAGTCGATCAAATAATTTCGATTTGCTTGATCTGGGACTGGAAGACTCAAGGCGACCATTGGTGGCAGCAGCGGAAGCTATGCTTAATGGTGGAATCACTGCGCAGCGAATTCGGATATCGGCGATCGCAGATCAGAAGATTTACCGGACGAGACCGAGATGAAGATCGAGCCAGAAGCTGGATCAGCAGGGTCAAGTCTGCTTTCCTACGTGACCAGGCTCCTGACGCGAAAAAGTGCCTCGTAATGGTCGATTTGCTGACGGGGCCAGCACGAAATTGGTATAGCCAGCTAAGCCGATCGAATCGCCATAATTAGAAATCTCTATTGGAATTTTTTATGATTCAGTATGGAGGATACGGCGTATCCGTCGGAAGACAATACTACCACGCAAGGAAGCAGCCGAATGAGACTCCATTGGAATATCTTTATCGATTACATGTGGTGGCGATACGAGCAAAGATATCGATTCGAGAAGGAAAACCTGCCACAAGATAAGAACAGGTGGAACACTTTATCGAGTCATTAGATGATCGTGATTTGGCAAAGCAGTTGACTCTATTAAGGTTGGACGATGCTGACGACATGGAGGAAACTTTACGTGCCTATTAACGCATTGAGAGTCGTCAAGGCAAAGCATCGATGGGATCGAGAATATTTCGCCAGCGATCAGCTCCTGTGCCCGATCAAGCATCATCAAAACCGACTCGTGCAGTGAGAGCGATAAATATCGAAAACGGTAACTATGGATCAGGGTCGGAATCAAGTGAATTAGACGCGGAAGTTAAACTTCATCGTATGTTTGTAGCGGCAACACCGGATCAGGCGGAGAAGCCAAAAGAAAACCGCGATTGCCAGAATGCGACCGATCAAGGTAAAAGTCATAATCGTGTCGATCCACCAAGATCCTGTACCCATTGCGGATCGAGGAAACATGACGATCGCGGATGTTGGAAGCGGTTGACCTGTCAGAAATGTGGGCGCAAAGGACATCCTTCAGACAAGTGTTTTTTCGTGTGTACTGCCTGTGGAGAGATGCACGAAGGAGGAAAATGCCCGATGGAAGAATTTTATAATCTAATTCGCCAATGGTACGTGCCGACCAAGCATGCTGGGATGCTCCCGCCGAAAGCGGAAGAGATGTTAAACTAGGACGCTCGCCAGGTTGGATTCTGGTACGAGCCGAGCGTTCTAGGCTCTGCATTTATGCATGTGTTAAAAAAGATCAGTGGATCAGGAGATTAACAAGCGAATTGATCCGATCAATACATGTGGAGATTCAAAATTTCTGCGTTCTGTATCCAGTATCAAAAGGGTGGATAAATATGCCAGATAGCCTGCTAAGATGGAGCTCGACTTAGCACCAGGTGAATCACGGGGATTTTGGAAATATCATACCCCAGGGAAGTGGTTCAAGCAGGCCAAGGCGGTTGGCAAGATCAATAATGAGAAGGCTACTATGCTATTCGATTCTGGAGCCGAAGTCTAGATCGTCGACACCACCTTTGCTCGTAAGGTAAGGATGTGTCATTGACGAGAGCCAAAAGCAAGAATGTATTGGAATTGGTGAGACAACGTATATGACGGAAGGACTTACCAAGATCAAGATCACATTGAACGGATCAATAGTATATTATTTCGATATCTGGGTGGGTGATCAAGTTGGTCAAGAAGCGATCTTGGGTATGGATTTTATGGTCCCGGCTGGATTTGGCAGATGGAAGTCTTTGTTTACCAGATGAATTCAAAATCACTTGGCTGGGCGAAGACCGCCGTATTGATCGAATATGCAGCCGATCGCGATCAACGATCTGCATGTGGTAATTCCAGTGGGTGGATCAACCGAAATAAAGATTGGTAATGGTGCCCCGAAAGCTAAGCTTTGGGTAAGGAGAGATCAAAAATGGATACCGACTATGACTACCGGACCGGGCCGGATTAAATATTTGCAGCTGAAAATTGAGTGAATCGAGAGGTAATTCTAAATCACTGATCTCCTTTAGGTTGGTGTATGGATATGGATATGGTACCTCGATCACCTGGATATGTTTCGGTTGGATCGCGCCGTTATGATGAGTGGCAAACTCTGGCCTATGAAGCAACCACAGGTCGGAAGGAAGAGCTCCCGAAGGAGCAGAAAGGACCGTTGGTTGATCACCCGTCGTATCCTACACCAGCTAAGATATTAACCCGCTCAAGAAAAGAAGAGATTGAGAAGATCACGAACGCTGACGAGATCGCGCCACAAACTTGCGAAGTAACGATTAAGGACGGCGAAACTCAAGGTCAAATCGATGACCAAGATCACTTGGATAGGGAAGATTATCATTCGGCAGAAATGCCTTTTGTGATCATTACGGTCATAGTCGAGAACAGTGTGATCCCCGAAAGTAAAGGAAATGATCCGGAACAAGATCGATCAGATAAGGCAATCGAGGATCTAAAGAAGATTGGGACGGACAAAAAAGATCAAGAATTTTCGGATCTAGAACAGAAAACGTCGCATCAAGAATGCAACAAAGCCATTACAGTTGTGATCGATGAGATACCAACAGAAGATGCATTGTCAAAAGATTTGGTATATAGTTACGAAAGCGGTGAGCTGTTCGATGAAACTTATATCAACACATGGTGATTTTACCAAAAATTGTTACGCCTACAGTGGAGGTTGCTATCGAGGATAAACATGTTGGCGATCCTGGAGTACCGCTGACAGAGGAGCAGGATAAGTTACGACAATTAATCTGGAAAAACCGCCACTTGCTCATCGGAAAAAGCAATGTTCTACCCTCGCGGCGCGTGGAGCGGTTTGTGATGTTGATGTTGGAGGAGCAAACCCGATCGCGCAAAGAGTACGGAGGGTGGCACCCAAGTTTCAGGAAAAATTAGCAGATTTGATCAAGGGGTTATTATCTGCCAAGATTATTCGATCATCGACATCACCATGGGCTTCGCCAATCGTGGTAATTATTAAGAAGAATGGCGAAGATATCCGATTATGTATCGATTATCGTAGGTTGAATCAGCTGACCCGATTGATGGTATATCCTATGGCACTGATCAGTGAATTACTGCAGAACATGGATAAAGCTATGTGGTACTGTTCTCTGGATATGGCGAGTGGATCTTGGGTGGTTGAGATGACGGATGGAGCAAAGGAGATCGCTGCATTTATTACACCGTCTGGATTATATAAATATTTGCTTATGCCTTTTGGCCTGAAGAATGCTCCTCAGATTCACAATGCCTTATATGGATTTATGAAAATTAAGAGAAACCCTGATTCGACCACTACTGAATCATCAAGACCGATTGATGTGTTTACCGAAGGTGAACCAGATACCGATCCGAGACCATCAGTATTAGGTCGGCGGTCGTATATCGATGACATATTTATACCCGCCACGTCGTGGGACACTCTGTATCACAAAGTGGAACGATTGTTAGATGCATGCAATAGGTGGAATGGATCGATCAGTGTGGCCAAACGTTTCTGGAGAGGTCGTAAAGTGGAATACCTGGGCCATCAATTCTCGCTTGAAGGTTTGGAAGCTCATCCAAAAGATTTGGGATCGCTTGTGAATATTCCATTCCCTCAAAATTTGCGATAGATGCAATCATTTTTGTAAAGTCTGAATTACTACAGTCGGTTTTTAAAGACTTTGCAACTTATGCATCGGTGCTATATGAGCTACGGGAAGCAGATTTCCATAAGATCAGCCGTGCTAGTGATGCTCAGATGTCCAGTACTGATGTTGGACAGAAGTGCGATCCACTTTTAAAAGTTGGGGACGGTCACGATCTGGATATTAGTACCGGGGACGATCAGGATCCGAGGGCAGGAATCGATGGGAGAAAGCCATAATCGTATTCACCCTGTTGAAAGCTAAAATAGCTGCAACGCCGATCTTGAAACATTTTGATCAGGACAGACCGCCTGTGATCGTGGTACATGCCAGCAAATGGGCGATATCGGCTGCATTACTACAAGAACATGAAGGAATATATTGGCCTGTTACTTTCTTAAGTCGTACGTTAAAGCCAAACGAAATTAACTACGGAATGGTGGATAAAGAGGTCTTGGCCCTCCTTCGGATACTGGATATTTGCTACACGATGCTCGTTTCACGTGAGATCACTGTGCTTACGCGATATTCAACGATGGCTTGGTTTTTACAATCTTCTGGTCTCAATGGAAGATTAGAAAGATGGGCTGCGCTCCTTTCAATCTGGACGATGGAAATCTGCCGAAGGTCGCCTGCCAACGGGTTCAACACCAGAAACAGCTGGCCGTAGCTCGGAGCGCCGCGGCTAGATCTGCCTCGCCTAAGACTAAGGTCCCAGCACCTTCAAGGACTAAAAGATCTCGGTCTCCTGCTGCCGAAGTTCCGGCCCCTTCCACATCGAAGAAGCGTCGGACTACCCCTACCCCATGTTTCTTTGAAGACGAGTCCAGTAGCAGCGATGAGTCTCTACTAGCGGCGATGGCTCGGTCACGTGCCTCTCGTCGTCGTTGTAGCCCGGTGGCTTCTGTGGGTAAACCCGCTCCAGAGGTGGTAGACTTGTCTCGTAAACCGACATCCGGCCCTTCTTCAAAGTCCGTGAGATCTACTGGGACACCTAAGTCCGGTCCTCTCCTCAAGTCAACGGAGTCCAAACCGGCGGGGTCCACTGGGACACCCAAGTCCAGTACTTTCCCAACATCAACGGAGTCCAAACCGGCGGGGTCCACTGGGAAACCAAAGCCCAGTCCTCCTCCCAAACCGGCAAGGTCCACTGGGAAACCAAAATTCAAGCCTCTTCCTTAACCGGCAAGGTCCACTGGGAAACTAGCGTCCAATCCTCTTCCTAAATCGGCGGGGCCCACTGGGAAACCAATGTACAAGCCTCCTCCCATAGTACAGACGTCACCTGCTGCTTCCCCCAGCTGTGAAAAGACGCCCACGCCTCATTCCGACCTGTTCATCCAGCTTTTTGGTCATTCCGAGTCCGATACTGAGAGTCACGACTCTGATGATCAAGGGGTGCCAGCATACAAAGGTCCTGCTGGTTCCAACGCCTGGGGCGTATCCATTCCGGGATACGCCCAGCCGAGCGTGTTCAAGACCGAAGATGTTGCCCCATGGCCCGTTTCTATGGTGGGTCCCCTTGCGATTACGCAATTAAGCGTGAAGGACCTGCGGTCCCGCGTGACCCTTCCGGCTTCGTGGATGAGTCCGGGCCCCCCTTCAGACAAAAGATCCAAGGACCGCCTGGGCGAGACTAATGGTCTCGTAACGGAATCTCAGCTCCGGCTGTTGATGAACTCGCGCCCATGGGAGAAGCAGACGATGTCTGAGTATCCTCTCTCATTCGCCGTAAACGGCTGGTTTGTTGGACTGGTGGCGCTCCACGATGCCTACGTAGACGCATCGCGCCAGAGTTTGTGGGAGGACCGGCACCGTCTTCATTTCTCCATAGCTCTTCGTTCCGGCAGTGCGTACATCTCCTGAATTTATAACGCAAGGAAGAAACGACGGGCCAAGGCGACGCAGGCTTGGATGGGAGTGCTGAAGAAGGTCCTGCAAGGGATGTTAGCAGGTCACTGTGACTTGGACATCCTGCTGGGCCCCTTCTTCCAGCCAGTTACCCCCACGCGTCAACTACCCCAAGGATCAACTTGGAGAGTTCTCAACCGGGGCTGATGAAGGCGCTGCAGGTGGTGGATGATGCCGAACCTTGGCGCATCTTTTACCACAAGAACATCCACGAGCATCCCGCTTTCGGGGTTTCCCGTCTCCATGGCAAGTTTTATACGCCCGACACCGCCTGAAGGTTATCACTAGCTTTAAGTGTATCCTTAATAAGCTGAGATAATGCCATTTCACCTCGAAATCCCTAGCACATTCTCGATCTTCCTCTTTGATGCCATATCTTAGGTAGTCCCTCGGTGTCCTCTACAGGTTAGCAATACTTCACTCTTCTTGTTCTGCTGCACTTCTCGAATACATAACTTGACCAATTTCTGTGCATGCAACAAATACCACCTCCTTCTTGCATCATCTTGGCCTTCCCAA
Source organism: Peronospora farinosa (assembly GCA_947646735.1). Classification (NCBI taxonomy): domain Eukaryota; phylum Oomycota; class Peronosporomycetes; order Peronosporales; family Peronosporaceae; genus Peronospora; species Peronospora farinosa. The sequence goes on from CANTFK010000344.1 coordinate 7,433, forward strand.
GATGAACTCTCCCCTCTACTCCTCATGGCTCTGCATCACCTCAAAACGATTACGAGTGACTTGCCTGCGTTCGTAGTCCTCAAGTAGTCCACCGCAATTGAGGTCCACCTCGTCTACCCACGACGGATCGGAGTATCCTTTCCATTGCACCAGGTATTCACATTGAATACGACCATACCGAGTTTTCCTTTCCATGTGCTTCTCAAGAATCATCTCCGCTTCATACTCATTGTCTTCCAAATCTGCATCCCAACTATCCGCTGGTAACAGGGCTTCGTCAAAATCCACCCGATCTGTTTCGTCCACCACCAACACCGTATTCGGTCTGTCGGGATATTGCCGGACGAGCTTCAACTTCAAAAGGTGCACCAACGGGTAAATACGATAATCTGTCCCACTGATATCCAGGCGAGCTGTATGGTCTCCCACCATTTCCCGTACTCGGAATGGCCCATGCCATAGGTGGGCCAATTTTCGGGCATAGCCTTCCTTGACCCGGTCTAGATACAACCACACCTGAGATTCTGCCTCAACCTTGCTATCCGCCACCTCTTCATTGTGGATCTCGGCTCGACTTTCCATTGCTGATCGCAATAATTCGCTGACTTGTTCCCTTGCCCGGCGATACTGTCGCTGTACGCTATATCGCCACCGGCGGGGGTCACAGTCACGCCGCTTGGTACTACTAAGCGATACAGTGGCCTCCAACGTGCTTCGTGCGTCCCAACCGTGCACAAGGTAGAACGGAGTTTCCTTTCGGACCCGGCCCTGCGCCGTGTTCAGCGCAAATGTGAGCCGTTCCGCATATGCATCCCAATCTCTCTGGTTCACCTCCGACACATACATCTTGATAACTCAAGTGATCGTCTGTACCATCCTTTCCGCAGTTCCATTGGCCTGCGGCCGGTAGGCCATTGTGACCCGCTGCTTTTGCCCAATCATGCGGTTGAAAGCGCGAAAGAAATCCGACATAAAACTTGGTTCCCTGTCGTGTCGGATCGCCTCACTGGCCCCAAACCTTCGAAATACACATTCTTTGTACCCTTCTGTCACGGTTTGTGCCGACCTCGACGAGCTGGCCTTAGCAATTACATAACCAGTAAACAGGTCCACCCAGATCAACAGCTCCGTGTTTCCCTTAAACGACTTGGGCAACGATGGAATATGATCCATCGCGATGACCTGAAATGGGTAGGTTGCCCGAACATTTCCTGGGGTCTTCCCTCGTAAGGTGGGTCCACCTTTTCCGGTCTCACAGTCGACACAAGTACCAACGAAGCGCTGTACACTTCGAAACAACCCTCTCCAATGGAAATGCCTTCGTATCCGCTGGTATGTGCGGCCGATTCCTTGGTGTCCCCCTTCAAGACTCTTGTGATAATGGTGCAGAAAATCTTGTTGTAGGCTTTCGGGTATCACTAGCCGGATCCACCCATCGCGATCCTCTTCAGCTGTCCCTAGACCCGGACAATACAACATAAGTCCGTCATCATCCAAAGCGTAATTCGTCTCGATCTTGCCGCATGCAAACGCCACTTCTGAGGGTAAACAGCCCCACTCACCCCGTAAGTAGAGCTTCAAATCGCGTATCCACATCTATTCGTCTTAGGCAGCCGAAATTCGCTCAATCCGTATCCGTTGCACCACCTCTTCTTGCACAACCTCTGTCGGCATCCTGGACCGGACCCGAGACCTCGTGACAGCTGTAATTCGCATTGCTGGGATGGAATTCTTGGGTACCAAGAGTTCAGGCAGACGATTAATCTCTTCGAGGTCTTTACACTCTTCCTCAGGTATTATTTCGACACCTTGTTGCTGTTGCAAGGCCGCGTTAGCGAGACGGTCCGCACTCTGGTTCCATTCACGCTTCATGTGTAGAAACTCATGGGCTGGCCAGGAATGAAGCAGGTCCAGGGCCTTCAACCTTCGTACCGTAAGACCTGGTGCCTTGCATCCGATTTCCCCTCGCATCTGAGGGATTATCAGATTGAAATCACCGCACACCACCAGACGTCTACGATCCAATTTCTCCAGTAGGCTAAAACATAACAATAGGCCTTCATACTCTGCTTCGTTTACCGTTGCCTCCGTTAAATATCTTGATGCTGCTGCAATCACATTCTACCCTGGGAGTTGCCATACGATAGCACTGCAGGCTCCTCCTCCACGTTTAATTAGTGCAGACCCATCGAAACTGACCACGTACAAGACCTCCTCGGGTTCGACTGTAGGAGGAACCACCGTGATAGCTTGGCGCGGGTGTTTCTTGGGGGCGATTGAAGATAGAATAGAGTCCACATTTTCGCGAGGCGTAATGGTTGCCGCTAATGTCCCCAGTATTTCATCTTCGCCGCGCTTACACTTGACCACTTCTAACGTCCATTGGGACAGGAGCGCAGCCCAATTTCCAAGGCGACCTTGTAGACCAGGTGACCGGACTAACCACGCCAGTGTTGAGTGTCGGTTCAAGACCTTAACAGATCGGGTGACCAGCGACGAGTAACAAAGGTCTAGTATCCGCAATAGCGCCAACACTTCCTTGCCCACCAGCCCATAGTTGATCTCGTTTGGCTTCAATGTCCGACTCGTGAAATTTATCGGCATATACACCCTCCTCATATTCCTGCACCAGGGATGCCGAGATGGCCCCCTCACTGGCATAAACGATGATGACCGGTTCTCGGCTAGGATCATAATGGCGGAGGATTGGGGCGGTGGCGATCTTATTCTTCAATATCGCAAAGGCCACCTGCACCAGAGTCCATCGGTCTTCCTCCTGGTCACTCCTCTGGGTGTCCTCAGTCCCACTCATCTGGCGTCGTAATACGTGATAATCCACTTCTCTTAGCTCGTACAATATGGACGCATAAATCGCGTAGTCTTCTAGAAACCGGCTATAGTAATTGAGACTTCCAAGAAACGACTGTATGGCTTTTAGGGTGGTGGGCAGCGGTAAGTCCACCAATGACTGAAGATCCTTAGGGTGGGCCTCCAACCCCTCCGCGGATACTCGATGCCCAAGATAATCAACTTTTTTACATCCCCATGAACTTTTGACCGCGCTGATCGATAAATTCCACTTATCACAAACCTCCAATAGTATTTCCACTTTTAAGCATAGGTCATCCCATGATCCAGAGGCTACCAAAATATCATCGATATAAGACCGGCGTCCTAATATGGACTCCTCGGGGTCCGCTTCAGGTTGACCTATTTCGAACAGGTCAACCTGTTTCCCAGCGTTGGGCTTCGAGGAAATCGTTAGAAATCCATATAGAGCGTTATCCAGCAATCTCTGATAGATCTGCGGTGCACTCTTTAGTCCAAACGGCATTCGTCTCCACTCAAACAATCCGAGCGGGGTTACAAACGCCGAGATTAAACGAGCTCGTTCAGTCAGGCTGACTATCCAAAAGCCGCTAGCCATATCCAGTGAGCAGTACCACAGGGCCTTATCTAGGTCTTCCGGCAACTCATTCACGAGAGGCATAGGGTACACCATAAGCCGCGTTAAGTCATTCACCATCCGGTAGTCAATGCACAGCCATATATCCACCCCATTCTTCTTAACAATAATTACAATTGGACTGGCCCATGAGGAGGTGGAATGCTGGATTATCTTGGATGACAAGAGGCCTTTTATCAGGTCTTCCAGCTTCTCCCTAAATTGAGGGGCCACCTTCCGTACCCGTTGGGCGATTGGCCGTGCGTTCCCAACATCAATGTCGCACACTGCTCCTCGAGCCGCCGAGGGTAATGCGTTACCTTTTGCCATCAGCAAACGTCGTTTACTCAATATAATCTGGCGGAGGCGGTCTACCTCCTCCTTTGGGGTATCACCGGGGTCTGGGATCTGGATGTCTTCCAACATAACTTCGTTTGTAGATGGGATGACCTCAGGGATAACAGACCAATTTTTGTCGATATCCTCGGCACATAAGTCTTCACTCTCGTGAACACAGACTTGGTCATCGGGAGTATCTACTTCAGCCTTGATGACCGGTGGACCCCCCTCTGGGTGGACCGGTGGACCCCCCTCTAGGTGGACCCTCTCCATATCGGTCCTATCCTTAGATGATACCTTCTTGCCCACGCTAGCTCTAGCTGGTTGACCTCCATCGAGAGCCTCCCCTCCAGACTCCTGATCTGATGGTAATGACTCAGGGTCCCTCATAACAGACTCGTGCACCGCGTCAACCACTGGCACTTGGGTCCCCGTCCGTAGCAACATCTTCTGTGGAGTCGTGTACTGAGGTTTCTCGACCATCGAACCTTGGTACACTTCTTCTTGAGTGGTTTCTGCATCCTCCTCGACGGTGGTTGCTTGGTAGGCTAAATTTTCCATTCAGCGTACCTCCTAGAACCAACTGACACGAATCCTTGGGCCCGGGGAACCCGGTCCTTAGTCAGCCAAATGCCCAGCTTGGTATCCTCGTGTAGGATCAGGTCCTTGTCACTCACA